>CM066164.1:58860499-58950499 GCA_033629205.1 Lithocarpus polystachyus | reverse complement strand
AATTCCATAAATATATACTTTAGTAACTCTTTACTAAAGTGGTTGGGCCCAACACTCTGAATAACCAATCCCATTAAACTTATCTCAAGGGAATATTTTATATCTCCGTTATGAGATTAAGAATTCCATCTTGAGAATATATGTTCCATCAACACTAAATACGGCTGCCCAACATACTGAGGTTTTGACCGTAACTTATAGATCTCACTCCTGATATATCAAAGCAACCTACATTTCATGATCAGGTCCATTATTCTCTCAGGATTTAGAGTTGATGTAAATAGAAGTCGTGAAATTTATTATTTAATTGACAGTCGTTAGGAGAATAATAAATCTCATAGTGGTCCAGTTCAATATGTCTTAACTCTTAAAACATATCAACATACCAACTAGAAATCTCAATTTCCATGATCAAGACAAATCATTGTAGTTGATATGTTATAGTCTTCGCAGATGAAACGCCCAATTTCATCACCGACTACGAACTAAACTTCTGAGTTTACAAAGAGCTTGCAATTTATATCTTCTGTGACTAAATCACATAAATCGCATACTATGCATCTCATGGACTAAGATAATGTCTCATTAGTTCTTTTACTCTCATATAATTAAACAATTTAATTATTTATGACATGTCAATAAATTGGATTTTAGAGCATAAACTCCAACACATTTGTCTTGGAGTCAACGGTACAAGAGTAATGGTTTTATTGTCTTTTACAAAAGAATACCTATTCTTGAACCTGTCATGATTGACTTTCCTGTCAAATTGCCATGGCCTGCCCAATAAAATGTGACCCGCATGCATTGGAACAACATCACAAAGTACTTCATCCTTGTATCTCCCAATTGAAAAAGAAACCAGTATTTGCTTATTTACCTTAACCTCTTCACAATTATTCAACCACTGCAATTTATATGGTCTAGGGTGTTTCAAGGTAGGTAAATTCAATTTTTCAACTAAAGAAGTGCTAGCCACATTAGTACAGCTCCCCCCATCAATAATCATACTACATACCTTGCTGTTGACGTGGCATTTAGTATGAAAAATGTTCCTCCCTTTGTTGTTCCATATCATCCTCTTTGACTTCGGCACTTAAAGCACGCCTAGCCAGAAGTGACTCACCCTCCACTGGATACTCCACATCATTGTCACAAGCATCCTTAAGTGATGGAATCTGGTCATCATCTCCCTCGCTTTCAGTTTCCACCTCACCATCAATACATGCGATCATGGTCCTTTTATTTGGGCATTGTGAAGCTATATGACCTACTCACAAACAACGAAAACACTTAATATCACGATTATGAGTTTGAGATTCATTTTTACCTTTGTTGACACTAGGAGCTTCATCTCTTCTTTTTGGTGGTTCAGTTTTGGACTTAAAAATAGCCCCTTCATCTTTCCTCCCATTTAACCTCCATGAAGTAAAGGAGCCCGGATTTTGAAAAAATTGAGTTCCTTTCTTTTTAAGCTGTCGTTCCACCTTTATTGCCATGTGCACCATGTCCTCCAACTCCACGTAGTGCTGCAACTCCACCACATTGTCAATATCTCGATTAAGCCCATTTAGAAATCTAGCCATGGTAGCTTCTTTATCCTCCTCTACATTAGCCCAAATCATGGCAATTTAAATCTCCTTGTGGTAGTCATCCATGCTCTTATAGCCTTGAGTAAGACTCTGTAATTTTTGATACAAGTCCCTATAGTAGTGACTAGGGACAAACCACCTCCTCATGGTGGCCTTCATTTCCTCCCACGTCTCAATACGCCTCTCATGGTTTCTCCTTCTGTTCATCACAAGTTGATCCCACCATATAATAGCATAGTCAATAAAGTCAATGACAGCTAGTTTTACCTTTTTCTCCTCGGAGTAGTTGTGGCACTCAAAGATGAACTCCACCTTTTTCTTCCATTCCAAGTACACTTCTAGATCATTTTTCCCTTGGAATGATGGTATCTTCATTTTTATGTTTCCTAGGTTTCTGTCAGTCCCATCTTGCCATTTTGGATCTCTTCGAAATTCTCTACCACGCCTTTCGCCCCTTCGTGCAAACCTGCCCTCATTATTCAATGAAGCTTGATCCTTTTCATCTTCAAACTCATCCTCATGGTAGTCATCAGAATCATCCACGCACGCATGCCTTTCTTGCCTTCTAGCATTAAGGGCTTTTTGGGGATGCTCTTCACGCAAATTAGCAATAACAATATCTTGCCTATCCAACCAATCCCAAATCTCATTAAACACCATGTTCATGCGTTCAAATTGTTGTTGCATAGCCTGCAACATGATGGATGACTCCTCCCCTCCTTCCTTATTTGATGTTTCACCCCTGGAAGACATACTTTTAAAACTATAGAGAAATTTTAGAAATAATTCCTCACAACACTCCCTCACGTGTTTGCACTCAAATTATGTTACTCCCACTCATGTTTCACTATTAAATTGGCTTTTTCTCGATATTAGTCTAACACTCTCTTGCCTTTTTCTACTCGTAGCTTTCCTTTTTCAATTCTGCATTAAACTAGTAAACTTGATTAAGAAATTCAACTTGTAGTATTTAAACAAATACCAACGGCAAGAAAATATGACAGAAACACTAAATCAAAGAAAATAGGACAAAAGAAAACATTATTTTGGTTTGAGAGAACTGAAACTAAAAACATTTTTTTTTTCTGTTTTCTTTTTTCTTTTTAGAAGTCTTTTTTTTTTCTTTTTTTTTTCACATTTTTTTTGGGAGCTTGGTGCACGATTTTAACCTAGTGCACGTCACAAAATAAGAACAAGGAATAAAGAACACCAATATAGAATGATAACAGGAAACAAAAGATAAAAGGATAGAAAATTGATTTTAAAACCTGAGCTCTGATACCAAATGATGTGAACCTCAATCGACACGCTTTGATACCCAACAAACATTATTGGAATATTTTCCCAAGAAACCTAAAATTCAGATTTTTGATAGAACCCTAACCCAACGTTTATAAGTGAAACGCGAACCAAAAGTATAAGTAAAAGACCTTGACGCAATGATTATAATTGAATCACGAACCAAAGGTATAAAGTTTGAACGCCACAAAGAAGAATTCCTGATAAGTTCACAGTTCTTAAAGAACCAAAAAGAAGAGCAAAGCGTCACCTTTTTCTGATTTTTATTCAATAATCTTCTCTATTACAATGAGTGCATGCTATTTATAAGACATGACTGAAAATAGAAAATATAAAAAACGTACTAAATAATAAAACCCTAAATAAAAGCTGATTTGGTTTGAAATTAGCAGATCCAAAATAGGAAAATAGCTAAAAAACGTACTAAATAATAAAAGCCTAAAATTAAGTTAGATTTGGTCTGAAATTAGAAGATCTAGATTAGGAAAAATGTCTATTAACTGATATAGAGCTGGAAAGTCAATCTGTCATTAATCCATGCCATAAATAACGCCCAATTAAGCCAGATCAGCCCTTAATAGCTTGAATTAAATTTCTTACGCCTTCATCTTCCTTTGGGTCCAGCTTGAAATATCTTGCGTTAGAATAGCCCAAATCTCTTGAATCAGCCCATTAATTACTTCTTTGATCTTCTTGGATCTTGCTCTAGTAATAGGCCCAACTGGAACATACAATGGATCCTTGAATACTTGTTGATTCTCATCACCGTTGGTTGAAAAAGGCTAGGGAGACGTCAAACAATGCAGCAGGATCAAAGGTCATCTATTATTTCCATCGTGCATAGGGTGCATGATGGTCATATGCCTCCTTTTTGGAGACATCCATCATGTGCTACCTCCGGATGCATTTTTGATATTGTCACGAACTTTTGAGTGTGTTTTGGGGGCCATTTGGGACTTGAAATTTGATTAATCAAGCATCGATAGAAAATATTGTGAAATTATCTTTCCAATTACACCATGTTTAGGCAAAACGAAAGATTGGTGCCAAATGTTATGGTTCTTGAAAGTTGGCACGTCGTAAACTTTTTTTGGTTTATTGCAACGTTAGTGTGTGAATTGGATGGAACTATAGACACCTCATTTTGCACCCTTTAGACTCAAGCCCTCGTTCCACGATGATGATATCACTACAAGGCCTATGATTGGTGAAGGGTAATGCTAAGAAAAATTTTTTAGTGGAAGGATCATTTTATACTTAAAAATCTTGCAAAACCCAAGCCTTATGTATGGAGGAACGAAGCCTGCGTACATAGGTTTTGCTAGCAGAGTTATGTAAGGAAATATTTTGACATAAATTGGTGCAAAGCTAATCCCACATTGCTTGGGAATGTCTTTACACCTCCTATTGACACTACAAAAGGCCTCTGTGGGCGCAATGGGAGAAGAGTACGCCTCGACCGAGTGGACCGGGGTAAAGAAAAGAAAATTGGAGTTGTCACCTAGATTAGGTCTAGGAACCATATGTATAGCGCCTTTACGTGGAAGGACTAATCTTACTACCAGAGCATGGGTTTAGAGTTTAGGTTGTTAGGATATGTGCCCTTAAATCCTATTGTATGATGCTATGTATGATATTATGTATGACATTATGTGAGACATGATGTATGACTTAATATTGTGTTTAATAAAGTTGTTTTATTCTTATCTAAAGTAATGGTCACATGAATATTCGGACATTATCAAATAGTCCATGAGATGCATAGTATGTGATTTATGTGATTTAGTCACAGAAGATATAGATCACAAGTTCTTTGTAAACTCAGAATTTTGGTTCGTAGTCGGTGATGAAATTGGGCATTTCATCTGCGAAGACTATAACATATTAACTACGATGATTTGTCTTGATCATGGAAATGGTGATTTCTAGTTAATATGTTGATATGTTTTAAGAGTTAAGACATATTGAACTGGACCGCTGTGAGATTTATTATTCTCCTAACGACTGTCAATTGAATAATAAATCTCACGACTTGTATTCACATGAACTCTTAATCCTGAGAGAATAATGAACCTGATCATGAAATGTAGGTTGCTTTAATATATCAGGAGTGAGATCTAAAGTAACGGTCAAAACCTCAGTATGTTGGGCAGCCACATTTAGTGTTGATGGAACATATATTCTCAAGATGGAATTCATAGTCTCTTAACGGAGATATAAAATATTCCCTTGAGATAAGTTTAATGGGTACAGTTATTCAGAGAGTTAGGCCTAACCACTTTAGTAAGACTAAAGTATATATTTATGAAATTGGATTTCATAAATATATGGTGAATAACTTAAAAGGATTAAACCGGGTACTCAAGGATTAAGATGTAGTAATTCACAAAGTGGCAGTCTATATTTATGACTTTGTGTTACTACGAATATTTTATGAAGGGGTTGCATGTATAATAAAGTCTTGGGATATAATTTATTAATAAGGCCTAGAGTGCAATTATATTTATATAGTGGTATTAAATATAATTAATGGTAACTTTGGACTTGTCAAGAGTTGACAGAAAAGCCTAAGGCCCATTGGAGCTAGTGTCTTATTTGTTCCCTTTTGGTCCCACTCCAAGCCACACACCAAAGCCCAATTGGGAAGGCCCAAAAGGCTAGCCCAATTAGATAATCAGTTATGTGGAGAGAAACATACAGAATTTTATATAGAATAAAATGGTTTGTATGTTTAATTAATGATAATAACAATATATTCTCTCTAGAAACATAGAACTGATTGAGAGACCACACATCTTGGGCATCGAGTGGAATTGGAGTGAAGATTGAAAGTATTCCCGAGTACTTCTTCATTCGGTTTTGAAATTCACCGCATCAAGGTACACTCTCTTGTTCTTATATTCTGAAACTTACATAGTGCATGTTATCGTTTTCGAATGAAGTAGATCCGTTTATTTTTCCGCTGCGTATGTTTTGTATTGGATGCAAAACATGATGATTTTCCAACATTGGTATCAGAGCGGTCTTCATTTCGAATCTGTATAACATGTTTTGTTTGTTTTGGAATTAGAGATTATAGTTTCAAGTTGATAGATTTCTGCATGGTCGTTGAAACTATGATTTGATAAGAACTGATATTGATGTTATGATGTTGTTTAAATATGAATTTAAGAATGTTAAATTGATCTTTAAGGCTATAGCATCAATAGATTTCAGTTTTGATATCAATCTCTGTCTATCATTTTCGTATGATGGTTGTTTGTTCATGCAAAACGGTTGAAAACTGCCTTAGAAGATTTTCTGGAAATTCGAGTTTCACGAGTTTCGATCGATCGAAATTTACTTTCGATCGATCGAGTGAAACAGAGACTTATCCTTTTGAATTGATTGATATTCGATTGCTAGTCGATCGATCGAATTTTATTTTCGATCGATCGAGAGGCGATCGAGTATCAATCGAATCAGACAGAAGGTTTAGGACGAATTATTTAATTTTTCCGATTGATCGAGGGGCACATTCGATCGATCGAAAGAAAGAAAATCAGAATTTTTCTAAGTGTTTTCAAACTTGCAAGGTTGTGTATAATTAGTTTATGCATGTTTAAAGATAAAAACCTTTATTTTAAAACATCTAGTGGGAGAGAGATACAAGGGTTGGATCTCACGGCCTCCATTATCGATTCATAGTAGTGTGGGCTAAGCACCTCGTCTTGGCGTATATGCCTCGCGATCCCAAAGGAGGGTGTTTACTTCATAGTACTACAAGATTGAATTTACCTGTTTAAAGTAGTGTAGACAAGCACCTCGTCTTGGCGTATATGCCTCGCGATCCCAAAGGAGGGTGTTTTGTTCTATGGTACTACAAGTTTAAACACCATAAAGGAAGATGAAATGTGGCTACACATGATTCTAGATAATGGTATACACTAGACTAAGTTTAATGTTAACCTCCCAAAGGAGCTATGTAATTATTACTTAGAGGCTAAAGATAATACGGCATATTATTAGTGTTTGATAAGAGTTATCATGATAGCACTAATAATGAGAATAGTTCTCAACTAATTGATGTGTTTATAATAAACTTGCTACCAAGGAATTATAGACATGGATTGGGTTGTCGTTGCATATATTATTTTATGGTTTTATTAAGGTTCCATATTATATGCTTATATGCTAAATTGATAATGTCCAGTTTACTTATTATATTCATGTTGATTATTTCAGATTTGAACATGGCATCATTTAGCCCACTTGTTAGCATTCTTAATCAAAACAAACTGACTGGAACCAATTATGTTGACTGGAAAAGAAACTTGGACATAGTTCTCACAGCTGAAGAGCACAAATATGTGCTTACTCAACCATGTCCTAGCTTTCCTTCATTAGATGCTCCTCCTGAGGAAAAACAACGATACGATCGTTGGCAGAAATCTAATGAAATGGCCAAGTGCTACATCCTAGCGTCCATCTCAAATGTTCTACAGCATCAAATGCAGGATGTAGAACTAGCTTCGGACATTATGCAAAGTCTGAAGGAGATGTTTGGTGAGCAAGGCCGTTCTGCAAGGCAAGAAACCATGAGGCAAATTTATAATACCAAAATGGCTGAAGGTAGTTCAGTGAGAGAGCATTGTCTTACAATGATCTCTAATCTGAATACTTTAGAAGTTTTGGGTGCCGACATTGATGGAGAATCCCAAGTGGATATGATACTCCAGTCACTACCGGAGTCATTCAAGGAATTCAGACTTAACTATAACATGAACAAAAAGATTTATACTTTGTCTGAATTACTGAATGAGTTGGTAGCGGCGGAAGGCATCCTTGGCACTTCTAATGTTGAAGCCAATGTGGGTGAAGCTTCTACTTCTCAACCTAAGTCGAAAGGCAAGGGTAAGAAGAAGAAGAAGAAGGACTTCACTAAGCAAGAGGGTAAACAAATTGTCTTAGGGGTTGCCGACAAAGGAAAGAAGCTGAAAGGAAAATGTTTCCATTGTGGTGAAAAAGGACATTGGAAGAGGAATTGTCCAAAGTTCAAGGCTGCCGTTAATAAGGGTATGAATAGCTCATTTCTCCTTGAAATATGTTTGGTACAGAATCCCACGGATTCCTGGTGTGTGGATTCAGGTTGTACTAATCATATATGCAATTCTTTGCAGGGGTTCCAGGAGACCAAAAGACTTAAAGAAGGAGAGTTGTTTCTGACCTTGGCTGATGGGAGTAGGATTCCAGTTGTAGCTATTGGAGTTTTTAATTTATGCTTTGAAACTAGAGTTTTAATATTGCAAGACTGTCTTTATGTACCTAATGTTCGTAGGAATTTAATTTCTGCAACTTATTTAGGTAAAAGTGGATATTGTGTTATCCTTAAAGACAATGTTGTAATAAAGAAGGGTAAAACCTTTATTTGTTCTGGCAATATTGTGGATGGTCTTTATATTTTAACTCCTGAAAAGCATGAATTATATAATTCTGAATTAGATAATAACTCTCATGTAAAATCATTAAAGAGAAAGTTTCCTTCTACTAATGATGCATATCTTTGGCACTTGCGTTTGGGTCATATTAATCCAAACAGAATTCAAAGACTGATCAAAGATGGTCTCTTAGAGCCATTGGACTTTGATGAATTTCCAGTTTGTGAATCTTGTTTGGAAGGCAAAATGACCAAACGACCTTTTAATGCAAAAGGTAGAAGAGCCCAAGAGTTGCTAGAATTAGTTCATACGGATGTTTGTGGTCCTATGTCAACCCAAGCAAAAGGAGGTTATGAGTACTTCATCACTTTCACCGATGATTACTCTAGATTTGGTTATGTGTACCTAATGAGACGGAAGTCCGAAACTTTTGAAAAGTTCAAAGAGTTTAGGGCTGAAGTTGAGAATCAATTGGGTAAACACATAAAGGCCATTCGATCTGATCGTGGTGGTGAATACCTTCTTGGGGATTTCAAGGATTACTTAACTCAAAATGGGATTGTATCCCAATTGACTGCACCTGGAACTCCCCAACAAAATGGTGTAGCAGAAAGAAGGAATAGGACTCTTTTAGAAATGGTTAGGTCCATGATGAGTTACTCAACTTTACCAGTTTCCTTTTGGGGATATGCACTAAAAACTGCAATGCATATTTTGAATTTAGTTCCATCAAAATCTGTTCCCAACACACCTATGGAATTGTGGAGTGGGCGCAAGCCTAGTATGAAATATCTCCACATTTGGGGATGTCTAGCACATGTGTTGAAAGGGAAGTCTGATAAGTTGGAAGCTAAAACGGAAGTATGCATGTTTTTAGGGTATTCAAAGGAAACCAAGGGTTATTTATTCTATAATCATAAGGATAACAAAGTGTTTGTTAGCACTCATGCCAAATTTTTGGAAGATGATTATGTGAATAGTTTTAACCCTAGAAGTAGAGTTGTCTTGGCTGAAATGAATGAACCTGTAAGTGAACAACCAATGGTTGAAACTAGGGATGATGTGGCTATATTGGATACGCCACAAGATACTACTCATGAGATGTCTAGTACACAGTTGCCTCGTCGTAGTGGGAGGAATGTTAGGCCACCTATAAGATTCATAGGTCTTGGAGAGACTTATGAGGCTATCTCAGAGGAGGCCGAAACTGATCCTTACACTTATGAAGAAGCAATGATTGATATAGATGCACATCATTGGGTCCAAGCTATGAAATCAGAATTAGATTCCATGTATTCCAATAAAGTTTGGGATCTTGTAAAGGCGCCTAACGGCATTAAACCTGTTGGTTGCAAATGGGTTTACAAGAGGAAGAGAGGGATAGATGGAAAGGTTGAAACCTTTAAAGCAAGGCTAGTGGCAAAAGGGTATACTCAAAAAGAAGGTATTGATTATGAGGAAACCTTTTCACCAGTTGCAATGCTTAAATCTATTAGAATTCTCTTATCCATTGCTGCTCATTATGATTATGAGATTTGGCAAATGGATGTCAAGACTGCATTTCTCAATGGCAATCTTGAAGAGGAAATCTATATGAAGCAACCAGAAGGTTTCATAGCAAAGAACCAAGAGCATATGGTTTGCAAGTTAAATAGGTCCATTTATGGACTTAAGCAAGCATCTAGGTCATGGAACATCAGATTTGATCAGGCAATCAAATCATTTGGTTTTGAACAAAATCTTGATGAACCATGTGTGTATAAAAGACATCAAGACAAAGTAGTAATGTTCCTAGTGCTTTATGTTGATGATATTCTACTCATTGGAAACGATGTAGGTGTAATGTCATCAGTAAAGGTTTGGTTGTCAAGCCAATTTGATATGAAGGACTTGGGTGAGGCTAACTTTATTCTAGGGATCAAGCTTTGGCGAGATCGTAAGAATAAGATGTTAGGCTTATCACAAGCTGGATATATAGATAAGGTTCTAGAACGGTTTAGCATGCAAAACTCCAAGAAAGGATTACTTCCTTTCAGACATGGAGTTCCTCTGTCTGATGACCAAAGGCCTAAGACTCAAGAGGAAGTAGATATGATGAGACAAGTTCCTTATGCTTCTGCCGTAGGAAGTCTCATGTATGCCATGCTTTGTACTAGACCGGATATCTGTTTTTCAGTTGGCATGGTCAGCCGATATCAATCAAATCCAGGACCACAACATTGGCAAGCTGTAAAGCATATTCTCAAGTATCTACGGAGAACGAGAGACTATATGCTTGTTTACCGTTGTGAGGATTTGATTCCTATTGGCTATACAGATTCAGACTTTCAATCAGATCTAGATTTCAGAAAGTCCACGTCAGGATGTGTTTTCACCTTGGGAGGTGGAGCCATAAGTTGGAGGAGTGTTAAGCAATCTTGTATTGCGGACTCCACCATGGAAGCTGAATATGTTGCTGCTTGTGAGGCGGCAAAGGAAGCTGTTTGGCTCAAGAAATTCCTTTCTGATCTTGGTGTAGTGAGAATGGAGCAAGTTCCTATCACATTGTTTTGTGACAATAGTGGAGCGGTTGCACAATCCAAAGATCCAAGGAATCACAAGAAAGGAAAGCACATTGAGAGAAAGTACCACATCATTCGAGACATTGTTGCTCGTGGAGATGTGGTGGTGGCAAAGATTGACAGTGCAAATAATCTAGCAGATCCCTTTACCAAAGCCCTGCCTCAAAGGATCTTCGAGTCACATTTGGAGGGAATGGGAGTTAGATTAGTGCACAATAGTCTTTAGGGCAAGTGGGAGATTGTTAGGATATGTGCCCTTAAATCCTATTGTATGATGCTTTGTATGATATTATGTATGACATTATGTGAGACATGATGTATGACTTAATATTGTGTTTAATAAAGTTGTTTTATTCTTATCTAAAGTAATGGTCACATGAATATTCGGACATTATCAAATAGTCCATGAGATGCATAGTATGTGATTTATGTGATTTAGTCACAGAAGATATAGATCACAAGTTCTTTGTAAACTCAGAATTTTGGTTCGTAGTCGGTGATGAAATTGGGCATTTCATCTGCGAAGACTATAACATATTAACTACGATGATTTGTCTTGATCATGGAAATGGTGATTTCTAGTTAATATGTTGATATGTTTTAAGAGTTAAGACATATTGAACTGGACCGCTGTGAGATTTATTATTCTCCTAACGACTGTCAATTGAATAATAAATCTCACGACTTGTATTCACATGAACTCTTAATCCTGAGAGAATACTGAACCTGATCATGAAATGTAGGTTGCTTTGATATATCAGGAGTGAGATCTAAAGTAACGGTCAAAACCTCAGTATGTTGGGCAGCCACATTTAGTGTTGATGGAACATATATTCTCAAGATGGAATTCATAGTCTCTTAACGGAGATATAAAATATTCTCTTGAGATAAGTTTAATGGGTACAGTTATTCAGAGAGTTAGGCCTAACCACTTTAGTAAGACTAAAGTATATATTTATGAAATTGGATTTCATAAATATATGGTGAATAACTTAAAAGGATTAAACCGGGTACTCAAGGATTAAGATGTAGTAATTCACAAAGTGGCAGTCTATATTTATGACTTTGTGTTACTACGAATATTTTATGAAGGGGTTGCATGTATAATAAAGTCTTGGGATATAATTTATTAATAAGGCCTAGAGTGCAATTATATTTATATAGTGGTATTAAATATAATTAATGGTAACTTTGGACTTGTCAAGAGTTGACAGAAAAGCCCAAGGCCCATTGGAGCTAGTGTCTTATTTGTTCCCTTTTGGTCCCACTCCAAGCCACACACCAAAGCCCAATTGGGAAGGCCCAAAAGGCTAGCCCAATTAGATAATCAGTTATGTGGAGAGAAACATACAGAATTTTATATAGAATAAAATGGTTTGTATGTTTAATTAATGATAATAACAATATATTCTCTCTAGAAACATAGAACTGATTGAGAGACCACACATCTTGGGCATCGAGTGGAATTGGAGTGAAGATTGAAAGTATTCCCGAGTACTTCTTCATTCGGTTTTGAAATTCACCGCATCAAGGTACACTCTCTTGTTCTTATATTCTGAAACTTACATAGTGCATGTTATCGTTTTCGAATGAAGTAGATCCGTTTATTTTTCCGTTGCGTATGTTTTGTATTGGATGCAAAACATGATGATTTTCCAACATAGGTATGTCTTGGAAAGGTGTTAGGCACCCAAGACCGACTAACTCGTTGGTTGGCTTCCACTCATTGTGTCTTACATTTTAATCTTGTTAAAGGCATGCTCAACATTTATCATTTTAGACTCACGCACACGCTAACATGCATCTAATAAACAAACATGACATTTCATCCCAAACCTTAGCATACATCTATCATGGAATTGCATTACATATCACAACTTAAGCCTAGCATACATCTATTACACATAGCATATTATCTCATCCAAAGCAACAAAGAAATCATGGCAAAAACATAGGCATGGCAAGATTAAAATAAACATGTGATTGTATCTAATCATTAAGAACAACTCATCCAATCCAAGCATATTCATATTCAACATCAAAGCACAAGATAAATGCATGTTCATAGGAATGCATGACTTACCTCACTTACCTTGCTGCATCACAGCACTTATGCATCAATGCATGGTTATACGAATGCATGTTCATGGCAAAACAAAGAAAACATTAAAGGAACCCTAATCTAGCATGTGAAGAGCAATCAAACAAATAAATAGAGATACAGAGACTTATAAGCATAAATAGGAATAGAGCAAGAGCATATTATATAAGAGAAATAAAAGAAACAAAAGCAGAAAGGGTCGGATTAAGGTTTTTGGGCACGAGTATACATGTACATACATAGGGAATGCATATGCAACTCTGCGTACGCATACTTTGAGTATGCATGCGCATGCAGAATGCATGTGTACGCATACACGCCCTAAAACTGTAGCCCAAAAACTAAGAACTCAGCAAGGTAGAATTTAAATCTAACAACATAGTAGGCTTAGGAACAGAAAACTCTATGCAAACCTAAACTAAACAAACATGTTATAGCATTATAAACAAGAAAAACTCAAGAAAAACCAAAATCAAAACAAGAAAAGGCTAAGAAAAGAAAAAGAAAGTTTAGAACTTATACCCCAAAAACACAAAGCTCCTTAGCTTGATTTTGACCGTTCCCCTCATCAAATCTATTCACAATCAAACAAGGAAATGATTAATAATCTTAAAACTTCAAGATCAAGGCTAGAAAAGGCCTCAATCGGAAAAATATTGACTTGAGGATGTTTGTGAAAAACTCTCTCTTTGATTCACTATTTCTAATGAATCTTATGTTTTCTCTTAGGATGTTTTGTGTCTTTTGAAAATGCATCATGCATGGATTTTTATAGTTGAGAAATGGGGGTTTGGAATGTCTCCCAGACGATGTGGGATTCATTCCAAACCTCACACTTAATGCTGAAAAACTTGTCTTTCATAGTTTCTAGAACCCTAAGTTAGGGTCACTAGCATGCGTGCGCAGGCCTTTGTATGTGTATGCATGTATGAAACATGTGCACACAAATTTTGGACATGCGTACGCATACACGTGTATGCATACGCATACCCTAGGATTTCTTGGCCTTAATTTCCCAAAAATAGATTTATTTAATTCATGAAAAAGTTATATTTTTTCCCGAAAACACTTTCCTTGAGTCAATTTCAATTTGATCAAACCTTAAACCAACCTTGGGCTTTAAAATTCCAACATCATTGGGGAACAGGGGGCCTGGGTTGTAAGGGGTACAAAATGCGGTGTCTATAGATGCCCTTCTTTTGATTCTTGAGCTTCGCTAACGGAATCAAAAGAACAAGAGACAAAACATTTTGTGTTGACTACAGCTCGGGCCCAACCCACTTATATGGCACACAACACGCATACATGGGGCACGGTGCAACTCCGTAGAGTTGTGTGAGATTCGTTTGTCCAAATTTCCATCTTTGTTGCTCGGGAAACGAGCAACGACAAGTTCACTATCCCATAACCTATTTTGCAAATTGCAAGCAAAAGGTGAGTGACTTATTATCTTAGAGTCACTAAAAACAAAAAACAAACATGGCCAACAGCCGCAACCATCAACCAAACAAACTAGGTGCTCTTACGAGCTTAAAAGGATATATATCTGTGGTGTCCATTTGGGGCTCTTACCTCAAACTTCTCTAGGTGGCCTGCGCCTATGGGTAATTCTTGTTTTCTATCTCTATCTCTACCTTTTCGGGTAAGGCTCTTGCCTCGAGGTTGTGAGAGATTGCACTTCTTGAGGGGGTGGTCTCAAAAAAGAGATTTGGGTGCTTGTAAGGGCACCTCTCTTTTGGGTAGTGGTGTGGAGTCGCCACTTATTTTTTATACAAAAAAATAAGAAAAAACAAATACAGATTACATGATCAAAATATTTCGAATGTCATTGATTGAATAAAGACCAGTACAATTTTGGTAAATTAAACCTTACATGGCTTTGGGTCCTAGTTACAATCTATGCTAAAGAATACAAAATTTTGGTCCTAGTTACAATCTACCAAAATTAAAAGACAAAAAACTAATCTACCTATCCAAAAATCCTAAGCTCGGGGGCTAGGTTTCGGAATGGGAGGGTGTTAAGCACCCATTCTGCCCAGACAGAGTCTGGTCTTCCAGACTTTAATGACCAATATACCATTTTTACATGATATTGAATAATATGTTGAACATACATGATAGACGCTTGACACAAGTTAATTTAAATAAACCTGCCTTGTGGATGTGCCCTCTTTTTAAAGAATATTCAGATCTGTTTTGTGAATTAAAAAAATTGATTTGGTTTGCAAAAAAAATCAGGTCTGTTTTTATGTAAAAGAAAGAATTTTGTTAAAAACGATAAGATCCATTTTGGTGTAAAATTAAAAAAAAAGGTGATTTTATCAAAAATATTCAAATCTATTTTTATGTAAAAGAAATAATAAGATTTTGTTAAAAAGAATCAGATCTGTTTTTATGTAAAGTTAAAAAAGAGTGGTTTTATCAAGAAAAAAAAATCAGAGCTGTTTTTAGAACTTAAAAAAAAAGGACTTTTTGAAAGAGGATTCACTTTCATGAGGTGAATTTATTATGCATGCATCACATATAAAAAAACTACAGCCTAACTTTCAATCCCTTCTTTTAAATTTCAAAATCTGCAATTTTGTAACAAAGAAAACCTTTTCAAAAAAATCAAATCTATATTTAATGAAAATACAAATTAGTTTTGAGTTTTGAGTTTTGAGTTTTTTTTTTTTTTTTTTAATCAGATCTGAAAAACACAGATTAGTTTTTGTGTTTAGAGGAAACTAGATCTGAAAATAAAGATCAATTTTTTGAATTTTGAAAAAAAAAAATCAAATCTGTTGATACAGATCAGTTTTTGAATCTATAAATAAATCAGATCTGAAAAATACAGATTAGTTTTTAGTTTTCATAAAAGAATTTTGTTAGTCATTACAGATTTTGAAACTTAAGAAAAAAAATTACAATAAGCAATCACCTAAGCACATGTTAAAGAAAATTCTAGCAACGTATTTAAGCATGGTAATTATATATCAAGAACAAAAGATAATAAAGACATGCTAAACATATTCATGCATCAAACAATAAAATTTAATGAAAGAAGAAAAGAAAGAAAAACAGAATACCTCTGGCATGAGCGTGCTCTTCCAATGAAAGAATATTTTAGGATTCAAAGAAATTTATTCACCTCTTTGAAGCCTAAAATACTTTACTTACAAAAAATAAGTTCCTAAAGCAAAAGCTTTTGGAACGTCTTTAACGCAAGGGGAATTGAAAAGTTAGAAGAGAAGAGCCCCTAATTCTAATTTGTTTCCCCTATTTATAAAGTTTGGGATGCTTCAATGAGATCATATACGAATTGGAATGCGTCCTTATCTTTAAAAAACTGAAAAAGGTAGGTCTTATCTCAATCAGGGAGTCCCCAAGCCAAGCCACAAATTTGGGCCAATTGTCACTTTTCATGTGCCGATCAGCACTCCAGGTGTGTCGAATGGCCTTCTTGGGTGCCAAACCCGAGTTTGAGTTTTGGTCCAATTTGAACTCCTTTTTAAATAATTTTTGAGTAGGGAATTGCACATAGACATGTTTTTAAATTTGTATTCTAAAAATTAATCATTTTTTCTTGATATTCAGGTTTTTAAAGTGATAATTATCTTGTAGATAAATATTCCAAAAAGACTTGATTATCCACAATTTCTTTGTTATCTGATTATCCGCCTATTTTTGACACTAACCAATAACCAATCACAAAATTATTTAATTCATTTTAATTTTTTAGCCAATCATAATTAATTTAAATTAATCATGCATGGTCGGTTCCACCCAAACAAAATGCATGCAGACCATGCAAACTTGATCATGTGATATCTTTCAATTCAACGGTTTGATTTGGAAGTCAAACATACCATCGTGATTGTTAGAACCTCAAGATCATTTTTATGATATGCAATAAATGAAATAATGCATGTAACACAACTCTAAATTTTGGGTATATGAATGGTCACTCTAGTCATCTTCCTAGATTAAATTATGGGTGCAAAATCGAGTATTTACAGTGGTGACTTTGTTGGGGTTTATGCCCTAAAATCCAATTTATTGGCATGTCATAAATGATTAAATTGTTTAATTATATGAGACTATTTATTAATGAAATTGAGCATTTCATCTGCGAAGACTATAACATATCAACTAAGATGATTGTCTTGATCATGGAAGTGGAGACTTCTAGTTGATATGTTGATATGTTTTAAGAGTAAAGACATATTGAATTGGACCGCTGTGAGATTTATTATTCTCCTAACGACTGTCAAATGAATAATAAATCTCACAACTTCTATTTACATCAACTCTAAATCTTGAGAGAATAATGGACCTGATCATGAGGTGTAGGTTGCTTTGATATATTAGGAGTGAGATTTATAAGTCACGATCAAAACCTCAGTATGTTGGGCAGCCGCATTTAATGTTGATGGAACATATATTCTCAAGATGGAATTTATAATCTCTTAACGGAGATATAAAATATTCCCTTGAGATAAGTTTAATAGGTTTGGTTATTCAGAGTGTTGGGCCCAACCACTTTAGTAAAGAGTTACTAAAGTATATATTTATGAAATTGGATTTCATAAATATATGATGAATAACATAAAGGATTAAACCGGGTACTCAAGAATTAAGACGTAGTAATCTTTAAAGTGGTAGTCAACATTCATAACTTTGTATTACTACGAATATTTTAATGAAGAGGTTGCATATATAATAAAGTCTTGGGATATAATTTATTAATAAGGCCTAGAGTGCAATTGTATTTATATAGTGGTATTAAATATAATTAATGGTAACTTTGGACTTGTCAAGAGTTGACAGAAAAGCCCAAAGCCCATTGGAGCTAGAGTCTTATTTGTTCCCTTTTGGTCCCACTCCAAGCCACACACTAAAGCCCAATTGGAAAGGCTCAATAAACCAGCCCAATTAGATAATTAGTTAGTTATAAAGGGAGAAACATACAGAATTTTATTTTAAGAAAGAGACATCATTGTGAAATGGTTTGTATGTGTGAGTGAATCCACTCAATTATTCTCCCTTGGAAACTGATTGAGAGACCACACTTCTTGGGCGTAAAGTAGAATTGGAGTGAAAATTAAAAGTGTTCCCAAGTACTTCTAATATTTTTTTTTTGAATTTCACCGCACCAAGGTACGCTATCTTGTTCTTAATTCTAAAATTTACATAGTGCATGTTATCAATCGTGAATGAAATAGATCCATCTTTGTTGCTTCCGCTGTGTGTTTTGTACGAGATACAAAACCAGATTTTCCAACAAACTTTGGTCTCTGTCCTTATCTCTACCACTTCCATTGTGCCTGCATATTCAATTCCTGAGGGATATGTGCCCAAGTTCTCTATGACTGGTATGAGATCTGTGTTTGCATATTCAATCCTTGGAGGATATGTGCACAAGTTTCTTCATAATTCTGACTGGTGTAGGTCCTATGCCTGCATGTTCAATTCCCAGAGGATGTTTTCACAAGTTTCTTGGTAATTTTGACTGGTATAGGTTTTATGCCTGCATGTTCAATTCTCGGAAGATATGTGCACAAGTTCTGTATTCTTCTCTCCTGACTTGTATGGGATTTGTACCTGCATATTCAATTCTCGTAAGATATATGCATAAGTGGCCTTGGTAATTTTGATTCACGAGGAAGTCCATGGTGTATGAATTGCTGGGAGAATAACTCGCTGAGGAGTGTTGGTGACTCATGGGGGAGCCTCCTTGGTGATCTTGACATACAAGGAAGTGTTTGATGATGTGTAGTTGCTTGATAAAAATAGCTCACTAAGGAGTATTGGCTGTGATTTTGACCTACGAAGAAGTTTTTGATGTTGTATGGTTCACTGGAGAAATTTTCTTCTTCTCTTTAATGACTCATTAGGGAACTTGTGTTGATTTCACTCATGAGGGAGTTTTATTAACTCCATGGGGAACTATTGTTCTTCACAACCTTCAAGGAAGTTGTCCTTGTACCTTGGACTTGCAGGGGAGTCCTCCATAATATTGTACCTTACTGGGGATTTGGTTGATGGTCTTAACTCACGAGGAGTTTCCTTGGTGATTCCTGATCCGTTGCGAAATGCTCTTAATACTTTTTGACCCACTGGGGATGTTTTAAGAGTCTTCGTGTCTTTTACCCAATTGAGGGTATATTTCTGCCATTTTTGGATGATTTTGTGAATTTCTCTTTGCACTTCCTACCCTTTGGGTACCCATCAGGGATATTTGGAATTTTTTTTACTAAACTAAACTACACGTAGTTTAGTAGGGAGGCCTAAACTACATGTAGTTTAGCCACCAAGTGTCTTCCCACCCCTTCATATTTTCCTAATGGTTACCAACCATTTCTTTTTCTTCTTACTTCTCTTCATCTTCCTCATCTCTTCATTTTCTCTCTAACTCTCCAACTTCTATCTTTTTTTTTTCTCTACAAATACCTTCTGGCTCTCTCTTATTTCTACACCTCTCACATTCTCTAAAATCTCTCTCTCCCAAACTTTCTCATCTTCTTCAATGGTAAGTCCAAGAAATCCTTCTACGAGCTTTTCGGTGATGTGTTCAACCTCACCTACTGGAACGGGGCAGTAAGGCTAAATGAGTCCCCTTCACTGATCTACAAGCCACAAGATCATCTTTCAGAGAATGCAAGAACTGGATTGGTAAGTTTTCCAAACTTTTATCATTTTCTAGTTTTGCTCTGATCTTCCATTTTAATCTTTTTTTGGACATGTAAATGCATCTATTTTTGCTGTGGAATGAGTTTAGATAAAAACTTGACACCTTAGGAGGGGTAGGAACATGTTTAGGATGAGTTTTGATCAAAAGGTGGTCAAAAATGTTGAAGAACACTCTCTGTCTGCGTTCATGCATGCGTATGTATCGAGCCTGCGTATGCAGCTTGTATTCACGCTACGCATACTTAATTCTTGTGTACGTAGCTTGTTTTCATGTGTACTCGTCCATGTTCTTCAGTTCACATGGACATATGACTTGACCTGTGTACATATACGTGAACTTGCGTGCACGTACTGGCACTCGGAAACCCTTACTTGACTATTTTAGCTTCTTTTTCACTTGTTTTCACATCTGACTGCCATTCTAATGTTTTATTTTCATCTTTTTTACAAATCTCACCTTCATTCTTGGGTAGGGGAAGCACAACTGTGTTGCTTCATGGTATAGGGCCTTAACTGATGACACAAAGGCTTTTGTACGTGCAGTGGGCTTTGAGCCTATCATTTGTCTACTACTAAAGAGTCATGCTAGTGCTATTTTGGTGCAATCTTTGGTTGAAAGGTGATGGAACATTACCTATACCTTTTACATTGTTGATAGGGAGATGACAGTGACTCTTATGACTTCCATCAGATGACCATCCTTTGATGTGGTGGGGCTATCATTAATCTAGAGGGTGAGTCTGGTGTGCAGCTGGGCATAGAGTTGTTAGGGAGGAGGTACATGACGAATATGATCTGTTATTTTGACATCGAGATAAATTACAAGCCTTTTCCACAGGTGATGCCTGGGGATTGTGCTTGGATGGCTAGGGTATTCCTGTTGTACATACTAGGGGCGTACCTCTTCGCCAATGAAGGGCAAACGGTGTCCTCGAGGTGGTTGGCCCTCTTCTACGATTTTGAGGATGCTCAGGGGGCTAACTAGGGTTAGCCTTGCCTTGCCTACCTTTACTCTTCCTTAGACACGCTCAGCTGTGGGACTTTGCATCGATTGGCGGGGCTTTAAAAGCTCCTTGAGGTTGGTTTTCTTTTCTTTTCCTTTGTGGTTCCTTATAAGCATGTACTTCCTACTCTTGCAATTGTGTTCATCCACATGTCATTTAGGCTTAACAAAACTGTACCTTGTTCTAGCAAACGACATTCATGTCTTTATCTCACAAATTGCATCTACATTTAGATTCATACCTTACAAATTATACTTAATTTTTTTGCAAATTACCATCTTGCAAATTGCAATCTTGCAAACTTTATTTCCTCTTTTCAGTGCTGGGCTGTAACATGCCATTGCTTGTGGAGCTAAGGTGGACCTGAAGAGCTTTTCCTTAATGAGGGCTCACTTCGATGGGCTTTCTTTTGATGAGGTGAGCAAAGATCCTATTTTCCCCTATTATCTTCTTTTGCATGTTTCCTAGGATTCTTCTTCTAACCTTATGTGTTGTCACAGGTCATTTGGAGTCTATGGGCGGGTCTTCCTCTTGTGGCAATTGCCATCATCGCTTCCAAGATCACCCAGCCTCTGGAAGGTGTTGGTTTGAGGGTCCTTTACTTGGAAAAAAGGGTGTACTGCCAGCTAGTAGGCAAGGATGCATCGCAGGTTCTGATGGATCCTCCACAGTTCATGCTTGCCCCACTCTCCATGACTGAAGCTGAGTATCAATTGTGGAGGAATGACATTCCTTATGCCAAGTGGCTTATAGATGATTTGGACTATGATGAGTTCAACAAGACTCGTCTCATGCCTTTTCTCATTGCGGAGGTATGTACTCTTTCCCTTTACTTTCCTTTCTTCTTTCTTGTATTTCTACACATGATGACACTCAAGTGTGATGCTTGTGTCAGGTTGGTCCTACCGCTGGTAGTCCTGTTGACCCCTCTCATCTACCCTGGTCAGTCAATGCTTATGACCCTGATGGCTATGCTCGAGAGCGCCCTGTGGGGCGTAACATAAATGTCGTGGGTTACCTTTTTCCTGAGGGTACACGAGCGGTGAGTTCCCTTTCATCCGTGTCTTGTCTTTTCTTTTTATTTTTTTCTTGCATCTCTTAATACTTGTTCTAACATTTCCTTATTCTCAAATTTAGCCCACTATGAAGGAGCATGAGGAGCTCGTTTGGCTGGCTGGTAAGCTAGAGGTGATCAAGTACTCTAGGTAGATATATGGTCCTAGAGGGTTTGCTCACCTGGGTGATGATGATGGTGATGGTGATGGTGATGATTCAAAGACCACCGCTAACTATCAACAGAGGAAAAGGCGTTTTTGGTGATCCTGCAGACAGACACACACATAAACACAAACACAACATATTTCCTGTTTTTATTTCTTTTTCTTTTTATTAGCATGTATTTTTGCGCACTTTATTTCATTTTAAGATATTAGGTTGTATTTAAGAACATCTTTTTACATTTCTGCTTTCATTTAGGGCATGTACTTATTTTACAACTCATGGGAATTATATACATTATCTTGCTTTTCTCTTTTTATTGATGCTTGAAAATCTGAGCTTGAGTGTGCCTTGAGTAGTCCCTTAGGTTGTAGGAATCATTGTAGAAGCCTTGGTGGAGGAGCCACACTCCAAATAGGAAAAGGAATTCGAATCTACCTTCCTCCTTGCATGCGCATACCCGTACCTGTGTACGTAGGCTTTGACCATGCGTACATAGGCTTTGACCATGCGTACACACCCTTGACCCTACATACGCATGCCACAAGCCAGGAAACCCTAGCCACATCTCTTTAGTATAAAATAACTGTTGGGGACCTTTAAACCCTCACAAAACGTGTTCTAAACCTAGAAAACACTCAACAAGGTTTCCTAATGGCAAAATTCACTCTTTTAGAGGTTTCGGCATGGATTAAGTAGCTATGCCTTAGCTTCAAGGATGCTCTCATCATCCCTCTTGGTCTCTCTTACATCTCTTCCTCTCATCCCTTTTAGTCTCTCTTGCATCTCTTCCTATCATCAAATCAAAGTGAATGAGCCTCTTCTGCGCTCAGCCACTTAAGTTTTAGATCCTTACCCAGCATGTCTTCCAATTCAATGGTGTGGAAATATGCCCCACTTTTGAAGAATTTAGTGCAATCATGGGCGAACCCGATGTTGGTACTTTCATTCTTCCTACTATCGATGAAGACTTTTCTGACCTGGCTCATCAAGTCTTCTAAATTACTTTTGCTATGGGTCAGAGATGGTGCATGCTTAACAAGTTGAATATCCTCATGGTTTTCACGTACTTTTCCTAGAGGAATGTTCCTTTGGCTGGGGTGCACCACTCTCATTGTCTTAATGCCTTCTGTCTATACTTTCTTGCGAGGTACTTCTTGATTCATTAGACACCTCATGTAGATCAAAAGATGCTATTGGTTGTCAACAATCTAGAGAGGGGAAGTCCCGTAGGCATGATCTTGACCGAAACTCTTAATGGTTTGGATGCTGTTCATAGAGGGGAAGCAACTTTCTTTGTAGGGAGCCCTCTCCTCCTTCAGGTATAATGCCTAATTTTTGCCTAGGTTCCTAACCTAGCGAGATTCCTCTAATTTTTGCATGGATCGTCTTTTGATTTTCAATCCATCAAGGCTCCTTATATCATCTTTGAATACTTCTCTCTCTCTCTCTCTCTCTCTCTCTCTCTCTCTCTCTCTCTCTCTCTCTATCTGTTTCTCTCTCTCTCTCTCTCCCTCTCTCTCTCTCTCTCTCTTTTCCTTTTTATCTCTCATTTTTCTATTCAACACTCATGCTTCCTTTTTCTCACCCTCAGAATAGTTGTATGAGAGGCTCCGATTGCTTCATCCTCCCACTGTCCCTCCTAATCAATATCAACCAAAGCATTATTGTGATTGCAAACTCAAGAATAAAGAGATGGATCCTGTTGAGTTCACTGAATTTCTGAAGCGTTTTTCTACTTTGGATGTCCAATGGGTAGTGGAATGGTGGCGTATCACAGACATGGTCAAACGTGTTTTCAAAGACAACTGTGTTCCTTTGGTCGAGCTTCACCATTGCTCTTACTACTCCACATGTTGTATTGCAAAACAATTTAGTGACCGCCAAGGTGTTCCTGACGATGATGGCATCTTTCATATCTTGGTCTTCACTAATTGGATTTTAAGCAAAATCAGCGAGACATGGTTGAAGAGGATGGTGGCTAAGGACATCCATTTCACTCAATTTCTTCATCCAACTTTAGGGTACAAGGCTTGGTTGGCTGTTGACATGAGGTCGGTTCATAGGGAAGAGAAAGCTTACCAGAAGGACCAACTGACTACCTTGATATGCCCTACATTTTACTTTTGTGCACTTTATGATTCTCATTTCTTTTCTTTTGAATTTAATAAAAGGATTGGAATGTTTCAGATCTCCTATGGAAACAATTTTAGTATCTTTTAATTTAAGCAATAAGAAAATTAACCATTTTATTATCTTTGCTTATTTTTTTTTTTCTTTTCTTTTTTCTGTGCCATGTAATTTTTGCCCATGACATCCATATGGGAATTTTCACCATGCCCATGGTCCTTTCCCCTATCTTTTGGCTAGATCGCCCTTTTAGGTTTTCAACCTAGTGGGGTTTCCTTGCCTTAACTTTTGCTTAGGCCGCCCTTTCGAGTTTTCAACCTAACAAGCTTCTCCTTTTTTTTTTCTTCAAAGGTTAATACCTTTGGAGCCTATCCATGTTGATTGGGTGAAACATCTATTCTCCATCCAAATCTGTAATTCGAGTAGCACCTCCTAAGATGATTTCCTTGATACTAAAAGGCCTAGACCATCTTGGATTCATTTTTCCTCTTGGATCGAAAGTTTCATCTCTAAATACCTTTAGCACCAAGTCTCCTTCCTTGAGGTTTCTAGGTTTCACCTTCTTGTTAAATGCTCTAACAGTCCTCTTTTGGTAACCTTATGCATGGTAATACACTTTAGCTCGCTTCTCATCTATCAATGCTAACTGTGCATATCTTTCTATCATCCATTCTTCTTCTAGGACTTTGGTTTCTACGAGTACCCTCAAGGATTGTATCTCCACCTTAATAAGAAGTACCACTTTACTTCCATAAACCAAAGAGTAAGGGGTTGCCCTAGTTGATGCACGGATAGAAGTTCTTTAATCCCATAAGGCGGACAGAAGATTCTCGGCCCAATCCTTGTATGTCGCTACCATCTTGGCTAGGATATTCTTAATGTTCTTATTAGCTGCTTCTATAGCTCCATTAGTTTGCAGTCAGTATGGTGAAGACTTATGATGCTTAATATTATATAACTCCATGATCCTTCGAAATTCTTCTTCAAAGTGGGAACCATTATCCAAAATGATCTCTTGTGGTACCCTAAATCGACAAATGATGTTATTCTCTATGAATCGAGCCACATGCTTGGCCTTTAGTATAGAGTAAGAGGCTGCCTCTATCTACTTAGTGAAATAGTTAATCGCCAATAGCATGTCCTTATGCCCATTTGAGGCCTTGTGGGCTATTCTTCCAATCACGTCTATGCCCCATACTGACAAAGGCCATGAAGAGGTCATGCTGTATAGCTCACTAGGTGGTACATGGTTCAAGTTTGCATGTGTTTGATAGTTGTGGCAACTCTTTATGAAGTCCACACAATCGGTTTCCATTGTGTTCCAATAGTATCCTATTCTTAGGATCTTCTTTGCTAACATCCTCCCATTCATGTAAGGACCACAAACCCCTTGATGAACTTCTCCCATAACTCTCTCGGCTTCTTCTTTCTTTAGACAATGAAGGTGTACACACCATCATAGGACCTCC
The DNA here is from genome assembly GCA_033629205.1 of Lithocarpus polystachyus. Taxonomy (NCBI): domain Eukaryota; kingdom Viridiplantae; phylum Streptophyta; class Magnoliopsida; order Fagales; family Fagaceae; genus Lithocarpus; species Lithocarpus polystachyus. Next base: position 58,925,036 of record CM066164.1, on the reverse strand, counting down.
TATAGAGCTGACCTTTGCATAGGATGTATTGCATTGCCATCATCCTAACCAAACTACGTTCTTTCTTATCGGCACCGTCATGGTATATACCTATTTCCAAGAATTTCATAATGTCATAATACAAAGGAACCCCTTCTTCCTCTTAACCATGACTAAAGACTCTGCCGGTTGTTTGTGTACCAACTCATAACTTTGTTCAATCTCTAAGGGTTGTGTCTATATATAGACACCACATTTTGTACCCCTTACGACTCGGGCCCCCATTCCCTAATGATGCTGAAATTGTAAGACTCAAGGTTGGTTTAGGGCCTAATTAGATGTTAAATTAACTTGAGAGATGTTAAAATGAAAAATATAACTTTTAATGAGCAAATAAATATATTTTTGGAAAAGTAAACCAAAGAAACCCTTGGCATGTGCACGCAGGAATTAGCCTGTGCGCGTAGCCATGATCATGCACACGCAGGCCCGATCCTACGTGTGCATGTAGGGTTCCAGAAACTAAAAAAATGCAATTTTTCTGCATTAATGCTGAGGTTTGGAAAGAATCCCACATCGTCTAGGAGTCGTTCCAAACCCCTATTTTTTTAATATAAATAGCCATACATGGTAACTTTTCAAAAACACGCAAAAATCCCACGGGTAAACACTAAAAGTCACTAGAAATAGTGAATCAAAGAGAGAGTTTTTCACAAAACATCCTCAAGTCAATTTTCTTTTGATTAGGGCCTCTTGTGGCCTTGATCTTCGAGTTTAAGATTACTAATCACTCTTGTTTTTAATTGTGAATAGATTTGACTAAAGAGAATGGTCAAAAATCAAGCTTGAAGAGCTTTTTGTTTGAGGTATTAGTCTAAAAATTTCTTTTCCTTTCTTTTTTACTTTAAAATTTCCGTTTGTTTTAGTTTCTTTATTATTATATGCTTTTAAATGTTTATATAGTTTAGGTTTAGGTAGTTTCTATGTTTTAAAGCATGTTAGGATGTAAGATTTAGTGTTTTGAAGTTCTGCTGTGTTTCTAGGGTTTTTGGGCTGAAACCCACATGCACATAATCTTGGCTGCGTGCTCAGGCTTGATTATGCGCACGCAGGCTTGTTCATGAGTGCGAATGATCCTGCCCAGAAACCCTAATCTTATTTTATCTGTTTCTGTTTCTTATTTCATATGTAATACTTCTATTTTAGATCTTATTTATTTATTTATTTATTTATTTATTTATTTATGTATTTATGGTTTTAAGCTTCGGTTCACAAGTTTGATTGTTTGTTTGTCTTTCACATGTTAGAATTAGGGTTTATCTTGTATTTTTCTTTATGCCTTGAACACGCATTCACATGTCCATGCATGAATGTCATAGTGCTGAGGTGCAGTAAGGTGAGTGAGGTAATTCATGCATTAGTATGAACGTGCATTTTAATGATGTAATGTGCTGTTTTGATGCTTGATTCCATGCCTAAAAGTCGGAATACATGTTATGATCTATGTTTGATTGCCATGCCTATCTTTCTACCTTGTTTTTGTTGCTACCTTGTTTGAGATGATATGTTTACCGTGCTAGATGTATGATATGCTCACTACAAGAAAAAAGACATAATACAACAAGTACTATTGCAACAAAAAAATAATAATAATAGAGGTAATATATATACTATTGCATCTCTAGGTTATTTTTTTGTTGTAATAGTAACTTAAATTGATTACATCAATAAGAGATTGTAGCAATAATAATTATATTACATCGAAATGTGTTGTTGTAATAGGTAACTCTTATTTTAAATTGTGATATGTTGTTGTAATAGGTAATCTTTTATTTCACATTGAACTATATTGTTGTAATAGGTTAAATTTTTATTTCACATCAAATTTTTTTGATGTAATAGAGGTGAGTAATTGAGTAGCAGGAAAATTTGGGAAATTGGCGCTATTTTTTTTTTTCATTAATTTCCTCTCTCTCACCTATGTCTATCCTTTTTTTTTTCTCATCTCAATATTTCTCTCACCCATGCATGTCTTCCTTTTTTTCTCATCTCAATTTCCCACTTTCTCTCACCACATCAATCTTCCTATTTTTTCTCATCTCAAATCACATCCACACCCACACCCACGCCTATCTCTCTTTTTTTTTTTTTTGCCCTTTTTTTCCCCTCTTTATCTCACCCACCTTTATCTTTTTTTTTTTTTTTAATCTCAAATTCTCTCTCTCTCTCTCTCTCTCTCTCTCTCTCTCTCTCTCTCTCGCCTACCTTTTTTTCTTTTTTTCTTTTTTCACATTTCACTTTCCCCCTTTCTCTTAAGCGTATTTCAAAATTCAAATTTATCTACTAACTACAAAACTTATATTTGAAATTTTCATCTCACTCTCATATCTACTAACTCTAAATTTTCTCTCTCAAATTTCAATCTCTCTTAATTCATAGTCTCCTTAGAGAGACTTTTTCTCAGTTTTAAGATTTTCTCTCCAACTTTTAGGTAATCTTTTGGTTCTCTTTAAATTTTAATTCGATTTTTCTTTGTTTAATTGCATAGTCTTCAAGTAGTATTGTTGTGTATGTGTTATTTTTTTTAGAATCAATGATGGTGTATATTGGTGTCATTGTGTTTTATATATGATGTTTTTCAACTTTATACTTTTTTATTTTTTTCAAAATAGGTGGTAAGTCAATGAAATGGTCGTGAAGCATGCTTGGATAACACCTTCGGGAAGAAACTTTTCTTTCATGTTGTATTGATTTTTTCATACTTTTTGAAGCTATGTATTATTTGAATGTAAACTCAAAAAGTTGTGTATGTATTTTTGTTCTTTGACATATGTATTGATCAAATTTTCATCTCACTCTCATATCTACTAACTCTAAATATTCTCTCTCAAATTTTAATCTCTCTTAATTCATAGTCTCCTTGGAGAGACTTTTTCTCAGTTTAAAGATTTTCTCTCTAACTTTCAGGTAATCTTTTGGTTCTCTTTAAATTTTAATTCAATTTTTCTTTGTTTAATTGCACAGTCTTCAAGTAGTATTGTTGTGTATGTGTGTGTGTGTGTGTGTGTGTGTGTGTGTGTTTTTTTTTTTTTTTTTTTAGAATCAATGATGGTGTGTATCGGTGTCATTGTGTTTTATATATGATGTTTTTCAACTTTATACTTATTTTCTTTTTTCTTTTTCTTTTTTTCAAAATAGGTGGTAAGTCAATGAAATGGTCGTGAAGCATGCTTGGATAACACCTTTGGGAAGAAACTTTTCTTTCATGTTGTAATGATTTTTTCATACTTTTGAAACTATTTGTTTAAATGTAAACTCAATAAGTTGTGTATATATTTGTGTTTTTTGACATATGTATTGAAATGAAGTATTTCAAATTTTTCATATTTTATGTGTATCATTTATTTGTTAGTATAGTTCCTAGATATGGTTTTTGAATTGCAAAACAGGTTAATGAAAAAATTATTATTTAAAAAAAATGACTTATTTATTTTTAATTTTTTAAAAAAAATTTATTATTTTTTTAATAAAAAAATCAACCTATTGCAACGAGATTTTCAAAGTAAATCGTTGCAATATGTGGAATTTATTACAATGAAAATCTAATGTTGCATAAAGCTATTGCTTCAGAGTTTATTACAATGGCTTGTATCGACTTTTTTGTTATTGCAATAACACCTATTACAGTGACATTAGTTGTTATTGCAACGACTTTTTTAGTTGTATTAAGTCTTTTTTCTTGTAATGGCTTGAGTTGTGATATGCCATGCTAGATGTGTGATAGGCTTGAGTTGTGATATGCATGATTAGATGTATGCTAGGGTTTGTGATGGATGACAAGCATGATAGATGTATGATTAGGGATGATTGATGCTATGTTGTATGCTTAGATGCATGCTAGTGTGTGTTTGTGTGTGTGTGTGTGAATATAGATGCAATATTGGGTGTGCCTTTAATAGAATTAAGATATACGACACAATAAGAGGAAGCCAACCTTAGGGTTGGGTGGTTTTGGGTGCCTAACACCTTAACTCCGAACCCATATCTCTGGTAATAAAATCAAAATGGTCCTTCCTTTAGAGGATGCTATATATATGGTTCCTAGACTATTGCAAAAACTAGGTGGTGACTCCTCCTGTTGTGTCCACACCATACTCCTTTAAGTATTACAACCATGGAGGCTGAAGTAGCCAAGGCATCTATAAACTGATTTTAAGCTCTATGGATGATAGTGTATTCAATCTTGTCAAAGGTTTTGATCAAATCCTTTAAGTATTACGAATAAGATTTCAAGTGTTCCTCCTTCACCTTCAACAACTTCTATGCTTGGGCTATGACTAAAGTCGAATCTCCAAAGACCTTTGCCTCCTTTACCCTTAACTATTGAAGTGCTTCCATTCCAATGATACAAGCCTCATATTCTGCCATGTTGTTGGTTGCCTCGAAGTTCAACTTTACTGCCAAAGGTATATGAGATCCATCAGGGGTGATCAAAAGTACTCCTATCCCATTTCAATATTGGTTCATGGCATTGAAATACATCTTCCACGCCCTTAGTTCAATGTCCAAAATATCCTCATCTGGAAAATCCTCGCCACCATCTTCTCCTTCTATGTGGTTCTCGGCACAAAAGTCTGACATGATGCTTTCTTTGATGGCTTTTTTAGTCACATACTTCAAATCGAATTCTGCCAATAGGATCAACCATCTCAACAACCTTCCGCTTAAGGAAGGCTTCTCAAACAAATACTTCAACAGGTCCATTCTGGCTACTATCCATATTTGGAATGGTAGGATGATGTGCCTTAGTTTCTTTTCGGCCCACACGAGAGCAAAGCATGACTTTTCTATGGGTGTGTATCTAGTCTCATAATCACATTTTCTTTGATCGAGAGATAGAGTAATAATAGCTTTCCAGGTTCTGGTAGTACCAACATAGGCGGATGGAGAAGATACTCCTTGATAAGTTCAAAGATTTCACATATTTGGTAATATCTCTCCAACTCTTTTCTTTTTAAGTAATTTAGTTTTCCTTTAGAGTTATTCTTTTACTTTTACTTCTTTTTATTGTTAAAGGTATTTGTTTTGTTTTTTTTTTTTTTCTTTTTCTTTTTCTTTTTCTTTCTTGCTTTACTATGCATGCGTGTTTGGTGTCGTGATAGTGATAATCTCTTGGTTAGAATTAAGTCTAATAATTATTTTGGCAATTTATTTGATTCTTTCACACTTTCTCACACACTTGATATTATGGTAGATTTAGAGAGTAATCATGGTGATGAAAATAATTTAAATAATGAAAACTTCTATGCTCACCAACCCATTAGAACTCTCAGGGATTATTTGCAACCCACTAGGAGTAGTGCACCATCATGCATAATTTTTCCAACTAATGCAAATAATTTTAATTTTAAGCCCCGTATGATTTCATTTTTTCCTAAATTTCATGGCTTAGATTTTGAAATCCTTACCTACACTTTAATGAATTTGAGGACGTATGTTCTGCCTTCCATGACCAATCATGTAATGAAGAGACCATTAGGTTGAAGATGTTCCCTTTTTCCCTTGAAGACAAGGCAAAAACTGGGCTTAATTCTTTGAGACCTAGGTCAATTGGTTGTTGGCAAGAGATGTAAACTAAGTTTTTAAAGAATTTTTTTTTCCAATTCATAAGACTAAGGCACTTAAACTACAGATAATGAATTTTTCACAAAAAGATAATGAGACATTTTTGTGGGCACAAGGGAAAGGGAAATTAAATGGAGTCGTCACCTAGTTACATGGTCTAGGAACCAAGAATATAGCATCCTTTCGAGGAAGGACCTTTGATCTTACTACCAGAGTTTGTGTTCAGAGTTTGGGTTCAGAGTTTAGGCACACTCTTAGGAAGGTGTTAGGCACCCAAGATCGCCCAACCCTAAGGTTAGCCTCCCATCATTGTGTCCTATATCTTAACCCTATTAAAACCCATTTAAATACTTGTATTCTAGACTCACACACACATACTAACATGCATCTAACAAACAGCATGGCATCTTTAACCCTAAAAAGGTAAGCAAACATTTTTATGGGGGTTAAAAAGGTAAGCAACATGTTAAAAAGGTAAGCAAACATTTTTATGGGGTTAAAAACATGTGAAAAAGAGGCTACGTAGACAAACATATGAAGGCAGTACAAAACAAACAAACAAAGAATTAGGTTTTTCTGGGTAATGGCATCACACACGCTAGAACAGGTCTGCATACGCATGAGTTCAGCCTGCGAGTGCAAGCTAGATCATGCGTATGCAGATCCTTACCCAAAAACCCTAATCAACACAGAAATAGGGTAGAAACCAAAAACGTAAAATCTAGCAACCTATCATGCTTGAAGACAGAAAGAAAACCTAAAACTAAGCTAAACAAACAAATGTAAACATAAACTAAGCAAAAGAAGCAGATTAAAACAAAGACTAAGGCAGAAAAGAAAAAGAAAAGTTATTAAAACATACCTTAAAGCAAAAGCTCCTAGGCTTGATTTTTGACAGTTCCCCTTAGCTAAATCTATCACAATACAATGAAATAGTAATTAGTAATTTTAAACCTAAAGGATTGGGACTAGAAAAGGTCCCAATCAAATAAAAAGAGACTTGAGGGTGTTTTGTGAAAAACCCCCTTTTGATTCACTATTTTCTAGTAAATCTTAGGTTTTTCTCGTGGAATTTCTGTGTAAATTGAAAATATACCATGTAAGGCTTTTCATAATGGAAAAAAATGGGGTTTGGAACGGCTCCCTGACGATGTGGGATTCGTTCCAAACCTTAGCCATTATTGCAGAAAACTTGCCTTCCTTATGTTTTTGAAACCCTAGCTGCGTACATAGGAATGTGCCTGCGTACACATGCTTTTAGCTCGCGTACGCTAGTCATGACCCATGTACGCAGGCCAAGGGCTACTTTGGTCATTTTTTTCCAAAAATATATTTTTGCTCATTCAAAAGGTTATATTATTCATTTTAACACTCCTTAAGTTAACCTAATATCTAATTGGGCTCTAAACTGGCATTGGGCCTTAGAGTTCGAACATCATCAGGGAATGGGGACTCGAGTTGTAAGAGGGTACAAAATGCGGTGTCTATAGATGTCCCTCTTTTGATTCGTGAGCTTCAATAATGGAATCAGAAGAATAAGAGACATAACATTTTGCTTCGACGTACGGCTTGGGCCCAAATCACGCACATACCACACATCACGCATATGTTAGGTTCTAAGGAATTAGGAACTAATGTATTAGAACTTCATTTTGTAAGGTTGGCAAGCCATGATCAAAACGGTTTTTGTCTTGTTTAAGACTTGCTCAAAGTATGTGGTTTTTATGTAAAGTTGGAATCGAGTTACTGTAGAAGTTACTGTACAAATCTGTCTGGCTCGATCGATCGAGAATTAGACTCAATCGATCGAAAGTCATGCAGATTATTTTTTCTGTAGAATTTCTAACTCAGCCCAAGCCTGTTTGATGTGTAGGGTTTTATGTTTTGCCCTAAGTATAAAAGGGAAAACCTTAGCTACGTTTTTTAAAAAGAGTTCTTTATGCAGTGTGTGTGAATCTTTTATGAGATCTAGAGGTATTTGCCTTCCCATACACTTAGGGTTTCCAAACTTAAGATTGATGTCAAGAGCTTGGTGATCTCCAGTTGCAGATTCAAGAAGCGGGAGTGCTTGTGCTTGCTGTGAATTAAAGGAAAGAAATAGTCCGTGGACTCGGAGCTGTCACGTGGTCGTGGTAGTAAGTTTCCTACTCGAGGTAGCAATAGGATGTTAGTGGTCTAAGTCGCTATTGTGTAAACTTCAATTCTTTCATAGTGAATCCTGTTTTACCTTGAGGATAGCTAGGTTAAATCCTTCGCAAGTTTTTTACCGGTTTGGTTTTCCTGGGTTATCATATCGTGTGTTCTTTATTTTCCGCAGTTTACATGATATGATATATTTGTGTTAACCTAGAACTCATAATTTACCTAAGTTAATCACTTGACTAAATAACTAGGTTAATCTGTTTGGGTTTTAAGGGGTCTAAATTTCTAACAAGTGGTATCAGAATGGGTAGCTTTTTGTTGTAGATCCTTTGATCTATTAGCTAATCATTGACCCCTGTTGTTATGGATTCTTTGAAAATATTTTTACCAATATGCCAATTTGTCTACTTGATGTGTTTGTCTCTTGCCACTTATGTTAAATCTTTCCTTCAGTTTCTTGGTATAATTACATATGATGATAATTATTTATGTTATTTAATGGCACGTGATTCTTGTCTTTGGTATTTGGATAGTGGTTGTTCCAGGCATATGACAGGAAATAAAGCTTTGTTCAAGACACTCTTTGAGGAGAAGATTGGGACAGTCACGTTTGGAGATGGAAGCAAATCTGTGATCAGACGCATTGGCACTGTGGACATTCCAAGATTGCCGGTCTTTGAAGATGTTTGGTATGTTGATGGGTTGAAGGCTAACTTACTCAGCATAAGTCAGATTTGTGACAATAGACTGAATGTTCTCTTCACTAAGCATGAATGTGAGATACTTGATGGAGGAGGTGATTGTATGTGTATTGGTGTGAGGACAGCTGACAACTGTTATGGTATTACTCCAAGTATAAGCAACAAATGCTTTAGTGCAAAGATTAATCAAGTTGACTTATGGCATCAAAGGCTAGGACATGCTAGTCACAAGCAATTACAGAAGATTTCCAAGTGTAATGCAGTTATTGGATTGCCAAGTTTGAGAAGATAGAAAAATGTATCTGTGGACCATGTCAGATGGGTAAACAAGTAAAATCCAAACATCCGTCTGTAACTGATGTTCAAACTACAAGACCTCTAGAGCTGTTACACATTGATCTCATGGGTTTTGCTAGAGTTCAGAGTTTAGGTGGGAAGAAATATATTCTAGTTGTAATGGATGACTTTACCAAATATACATGGGATGTTCTTTTGAAAGATAAAGCTGAGGCTCTTGATAAGATGATTCATTTGTGCAAAAAATTGCAAGTAGAAAAAGGAACGGTGATAGCCAGAATCAGAAGTGACCATGGAAGAGAGTTTGAGAACACAAAACTGGCTACTTTTTGCAATAATCAAGGTACACATCAGGAATTCTCTTCACCCAAAACACCACAACAGAATGGAATAGTGGAACGCAAGAATAGGGTTGTACAAGAGATGGCTTGTGTCATGCTCCATAATAAGATGCCTAAATCCTTATGGGGAGAAGCAGTTAATACTGCATTTTATACACTCAATCGGGTGTATTTCAGACCTGACTCTAAGCAAACTCTCTATGATATTTGGTAGTGATTGTTACATTCTACGTGATAGAGAGAACCTGGAGAAGTTTGATGCAAAGAGTGACAAGGGTTACTTTCTGGGGTACTTTTCCACCAGTAGAGCATACAAAGTGTACAATCTGAGAACTAAGACAATCATGGAGTCTTCCAATGTAGTGATTAATGATGAATTAAATTCAGATAGTCACTTAAAAAACGAATCCACAGTTCAAGAAAAGATCATGGAAGTTGATGATTCACTACCTGACAATTATGTAGGAAAGCATACAGAGGAAGAGTTGCTGTTGTTGAATGATGCAGTTTCTGTACCATCAAGCTCAGAACCATCTACACCGGTTCATGAACCTCAACAAGAACAGAGAGAGTTTAGTAGTTCATCAGAACAGAAAAGTACCTCTACATCATTAGTCAAAGGTCCATCTTCTAGAGTTAAGTTAAATCACCCTGCCACAAATAAATTAGGGAGTTTGAATGATAACATGAGATTGAGATCCAAAGCTTTGAATGTGATTACTCACTCATGCTATCTATTCCAATTTGAACCGAAAAAAGTGGATGAAGCTCTTCAAGATGCTGATTGGGTTAATTCTATGCATGAAGAACTTCATCAGTTTGTTCGGAATGATGTGTGGGAATTAGTTCCTAGACCTAAGGGAGTCAATGTGATCAGAACTTAGTGGATATTTAAGAACATGTCAGATGAACATGGAACTGTTATCAGAAATAAATCAAGACTTGTTACTCAAGGGTACACACAAGTAGAAGGAATTGATTTTGATGAGACTTTTGCAACAGTAGTAAGACTGGAATCCATTAGGATACTCTTGGCAATTGCAAGTCATTTGAATTTCAAGTTGTATCAAATGGATGTTAAGAGTGCCTTCTTGAATGGCATGTTGCAAGAAAAGGTATATGTTGAACAACCAAAGGGTTTTGTTGATCCTCACAGACCAAATGATGTCTACAAGTTGAATAAATCCCTCTATGGTTTGAAACAAGCTCCACGGGCTTGGTATGATAGGTTAACAACATATCTCATTGAGCATGGTTTTAAACGAGGATTTGTTGGCACCACTCTCTTCATACGAAAGGGTACGAATTATTTTGTAGTTGCTCAAATTTATGCTGATGACATTGTTTTTTGTGCTACTAATGATTCTTTTACTCAATCTTTTGCAAATGAAATGAAGGCCATGTTTGAAATGAGTATGGTTGGTGAACTAACTTATTTCTTGGGATTGCAGATGAAAAAAACGGAGTCTGGAATTTACATCAACCAAGCAAAGTATGCACGAAATCTAGTCAAGAGATTTTGACTAGACAAGGCTGCACATGCTAGAACTCCAATGGCTACAAATGCAAAATTAACCAATGATCCATCTGGTGAGTCTGTTGATGTTACATTATACAGAAGCATGATTGATTGTCTTTTGTGTTTAACTGCAAATCGGCATGATATTGCTTTTAGTGTGGGTGTTTGTTCTAGATTTCAATCTAATCCTAAGTTTCACATTTGAATGCTGTTAAAAGAATTATAAAATATGTTGGTGGAACTTGTGATTATGGATTGTTTTATAGCAAAGAGTCAAATCTATCTCTTGCTGGATTTTTTGATTCTGATTGGGCTGGTAATGCCGATAGTAGAAAAAGCACCACTGGTGGGTGTTTTTATGTAGGAGCCAATCTTGTTGCTTGGATGAGTAAGAAGCAAAATTCTATTTCTTTATCTACGGCAGAGGCAGAATATATTGCTGCTGGAAGTTGTTGCTCACAGCTACTTTGGATAAAAAAACTATTAAGTGATTATGGAATATCACAAGACACCATGGTTGTTTATTGTGATAATTCTAGTGCTATCGATATCTCTAAGAACCCTATTCAACATTCCAAGACTAAGCACATTGAGATTAGATATCACTTCATTAGGGATTTAGTTGAAAGAAAGATTGTTGCTTTTGAGTATATCCCTACTGAACGTTAGAGTGCTGACATCTTCACCAAACCACTTGATAGAAGTAAGTTTGAGACTCTTCGTCAAGTTATTGGTGTGATTCTTTGTCCCTAGTCTTTCTTGACTGTATTGGTCCTTGTTCTTCATTGCTATATTTCTTGTGACCATTTTTTTTTTTATTTGCATTGCATAACATTCATGAATTTCATTCTAGGATTTTTTTTTTTTAAAAAAAAAAAAGGGTAACAAGATTGTGTTTTGCAAAATGTGTTTTGTAGTTTTCTTTTTCTTGAATTTGAAATCAAGGTTGGTCAATCTATTTTTACATAACATGTTTATGTACTTTGTTTAGCTTATTGCACATTACTAGTTTGAGCTTTGAAGTGCATGTTGTGTGGGAAGATGTTTATAGTTTTTGATCACATGATCTTGATCTTGAAGTCACAAGCCTTTGATTGTCAGACTTGAACTTTTTGAGAAATGCATAAATAACCATCTCACCACTGTTTATTAGCCAATCATGAACACCTTAGTGCATATCATAAGATTTTGTGCTCGAAAAAGTGTAGCACATGTACAAAAAGAATATAAGGTGTAGCCTCGATTTATATGCTAAAATTGGTGTGTACATTATTGGGCTATAATAACATCATAATTTAAATAAAATTGGTGTGTACATTATCCCGGCTATAAGTTTCTAATCAAATAAAATTGGTGTGTATATTATGAGGCAAATCAAGAAACTTACATGATTGCAAGCTTTTATTCTAGGAGATGTGAAAGTTATATGATGTATCTCTTTAGGTGATAGTCTCTTTCAAATTTATGTGATGAATTTTGTAGAAATTGTGATTGATTTCTATTCACATATACCCTCACATGTTTCTCAAGCTTTCGCTAGTTGCACACACTACACAAGTTACTCTTTGCTAAACTTTGTACATGTTATTATGTGTGTTTATTTTGGTCTGACCAACCAAACTTGAAAATTCCTTAAATTTGATGCAAAACATGTTTGATGTTTGAGAATTTAAGGAGAATTGAGTGAAAATCTTAATTTTGGAAAATTGAGATCAAAACAAGTGTTTTTGAAAAGCAATTCATCTTATACTCATGCATTGTATTCATAAATTTTAATGCTTTGAGGAGTTATTGCACAAAAATTGTTTTGTTTTTCAAAAATTTGTTTTTTTCTAGAATTTCGATCGATCAAAACTATTTTTCGACCGATTGAAATTGCGTTTAAATCCTTTGGTCAGCTTCTGTCTATTTCGATCGGTGCTCGATTGGTACTGGATTAATCGAAACATTTTCGACTGATCGAACCTAATTTTCGATTGATTGAAAATCGCGATGAGTGTTTTTAAAAAGACTTTTTCCTCACGTGTTCTTCACGTTTTCAAAAGTTTTCAAAAAGTTTTTCTATCTCACCGATTGGTCAAGCCTCCAAATAGGATTTTTTTGTCGTTTTTCTCCAAATTTTTTGCAAAGATTCTCTCCTCTAGGACCGGTATGTCTATTTTACCCTTCCTTTTCTATTTATTTTCATTTTTCATGCATTAAATCATGCATTTTTGGGTAAATTTTTGGACTTTTTTCTTTTTGGAATCTTTGATGTTATAGGCCGTTCCTTTCACAATAAATCATTGGGTTTTTGTTAGGACACCATATACAACTGATCTATGTGGTTTAATTTGATTAATTTGGTGGTTTGTGAAAAATTTGAAAATCTAGGGCTTAAAATATACCCAATTTGGGGTTTTTGTTCAATTTGTTGCAAATTGATGAAATTGGCTTGCTAGATTGCATCATTTGATCATTATATTGTGATTTCTATCTTGTGTGATGATCAATTGATCAATTTGTTGTGATTTGTGAAATGGATTTTTCAAAATTTGGGATTTTTTGATGTATTATTCATGCTCAAGCCAATTTTGTAAATTTGGAATATAATTGAACTATTTTCATTGCATTAGAGCATGCATCATTTAGAAATAATGTTCATGCATCATATAGAATTGTTATTTCTATGTTGTTTTTGTGCTAACTTGTATTCTGCCATTGGTCTTTCTTTTGTCTCTTTTCTTTCTGTGTCTCTCTATCTGGTCTGTAGAATCATGCCTAGGAAAACTAGAGCTCATAGGACTTCTTCTTCTTTTTTCTTTCGATAGTGATAGATTTCTGAGTGAGAAACATCAAGAGACCTATGAGACTCTTAACCTTAGGAGGAACATTTGGGGTGAGCGTAGGGTCCTTCTAGATGAGTTAGATGATGAGGTTAGGCGTAACTTTGAGTGTCGGGGTTGGTTGCCCCTGTTAGACATCGATCATCTACCTCCGGCTACCCTGATTAGAGAGTTCTACTCAAACCTCTCTATCCACGTCTATGATTCCAACACTTTAGTAAAGAGTTGGATACGAGGTGTAGAGTATCGCATTACTCTTTCGGTAGTGTCTGATACTCTTGGGGTGCCTGTGGTTTCTCATCCTGTCTATCCTTATGATGAGTCTCCTCCCCTTGACAACATCATGTCTTACATCACTGGTACTTCTATCTAGTGGGGTTCTGATCCTCGGATCACATCTGCTGAGTTTTCGGAGTTACACTATCTTTTCTTTAGGATTGCTTGTCATTCTTTGTGGCCTATATAATGCGAACCTCAATCGACACGCTTTGAGACCCAACAAAAAATATTGGAATATTTGCCCAAGAAAGCTAAAATTCAAATTTTGATAGTTTCCTGACCCAACGTTTATAAGAGAAACGCAAATCAAAGGTATAAGTAACAAACCTCGACCCAATGATTATAATGGAATCACGAACCAAAAGTATAAAGTTTGAACGCCACAAGGAAGAATCCCTGATAAGTTCAAAGTTCTTGAAGAACCAAAGAGAAGAGCAAAGCCTCATCTTTTTCTAATTTTTTATTCAATAATCTTCTCTATTACAATGAGTGCATGCTATTTATAAGACATGACTGAATGTAGAAAATATAAAAAACGTACTAAATAATAAAACCCTAAATAAAAGTTGATTTGGTCTGAAAATAGCAGATCCAAAATAGGAAAATAGCTAAAAAACGTCCTAAATAATAAAAGCCTAAAATTAAGGTAGATTTGGTCTGAAATTAGAAGTTCCAAAATAGGAGAAATGTCTATTAACTAATATAGAGCTGGAAAGTCAATCAGCCATTAATCCACACCATAAATAACGCCCAATTAAGCCAGATCAGCCCTCAATAGCTTGGATTAAATTTATTATGCTTTTATCTTCCTTTGGGCCCAGTCTGGAATGTCCTGCGTTAGAATTAGCCCATTAAGTGCTTCTTTGATATTCTTGGATCTTGCTTTAGTAATAGGCCCAACTGGAACATGCAATGAATCCTTGAACTAAACCTTCTGTCTAATTCGATTGATACTCGATCGCCTCTCGATCGATCAAAAAGAAAATTCGATCGATTGACTAGCAATCGAATATTAATCGATTCAAAAGGATAAGTCTCTGTTTTACTCGATCGATCGAAAGTAAATTTTGATCGATCGAAAATCGTAAAACTTGAATTTCCAGAAATTCTTCTAAGGCAGTTTTCAACCGTTTTGCATGAACAAACAACCATTATACGAAAATGATAGACAGAAATTGATATCAAAACTGAAATCTATTGATGCTATAGCCTTAAAGATCAATTTAACATTCTTAAATTCATATTTAAACAACATCATAACATCAATATCAATTTTTATCATATCATAGTTTCAACAACCATGCAGAAAATTAAATGTATAATTCTCTATCAACTTGAAACTATTATTTCGAATTCCAAAACGTACAAAACATGTTATACAAATTCGAAATGAAGACCGCTCTGATACCAATGTTGGGAAATCATCATGTTTGTATCGCATACAAAACATACGCAGCGGAAAATAAACGGATCTACTTCATTCGAAATTGATAACATGCACTATGTAGGTTTCAGAATATAAGAACAAGAGAGTGTACCTTGATGCGGTGAAATTCAAAACCGAATGAAGAAGTACTCGGGAAGACTTTCAATCTTCACTCCAATTCCACTTAATGCCCAAGATGTGTGGTCTCTCAATCAGTTCTATGTATCTAGAGAGAATATGAAAGAGTGTTTCTCTTCCTTATTTTCATTACCTTACACATACAAACCATTTCATTCAATATAAAATTCTGTATGTTTCTCTCCACATAACTGATTATCTAATTGGGCTAGCCTTTTGGGCCTTCCCAATTGGGCTTTAGTGTGTGGTTTGGAGTGGGACCAAAAGGGAACAAATAAGACACTAGCTCCAATGGGCCTTGGGCTTTTCTGTCAACTCTTGACAAGTCCAAAGTTACCATTAATTATATTTAATACCACTATATAAATATAATTGCACTCTAGGCCTCATTAATAAATTATATCCCAAAACTTTATTATACATGCAACCCCTTCATAAAATATTCGTAGTAATACAAAGTCATGAATATAGACTGCCACTTTGTAAATTACTACATCTTAATCCTTGAGTACCCGGTTTAATCCTTTTAAGTTATTCACCATATATTTATGAAATCCAATTTCATAAATATATACTTTAGTCTTACTAAAGTGGTTAGGCTTAACTCTCTGAATAACTGTACCCATTAAACTTATCTCAAGGGAATATTTTATATCTCCGTTAAGAGATTATGAATTCCATCTTAAGAATATATGTTCCATCAACACTAAATGTGGCTGCCCAACATACTGAGGTTTTGACCGTTACTTTAGATCTCACTCCTGATATATCAAAGCAACCTACATTTCATGATCAGGTCCATTATTCTCTCAGGATTAAGAGTTCATGTGAATACAAGTCATGAGATTTTTTATTCAATTGACAGTCATTAGGAGAATAATAAATCTCACAGTGGTCCAGTTCAATATGTCTTAACTCTTAAAACATATCAACATATTAACTAGAAGTCACCACTTCCATGATCAAGACAAATCATCGTAGTTAATATGTTATAGTCTTCGCAGATGAAATGCCCAATTTCATCACCGACTACGAACCAAAATTCTGAATTTACAAAGAACTTGTGATCTATATCTTCTGTGACTAAATCACATAAATCACATACTATGCATCTCATGGACTATTTGATAATGTCCGAATATTCATGTTACCATTATTTTAGATAAGAATAAAACAACTTTATTAAACACAATATTAAGTCATACATCATTTCTCATATAATGTCATACATAATATCATACATGGCATCATACAATAGGATTTAAGGGCACATATCCTAACAGAAATGACCCATTAAACCGCCTCCATGTGCTTCACGCACAAGCAACTCATGCATAGAACTATTAGGCACACAAAGTCTGTTCTCTCTAAACAAGTACCCATCTAGTATATAGAATTTACCAAATGCTGCCTTCTTGCATGCTCCATACACACTAGCAAAATCATCATCATTAGCATACAATTCCTTAACATATTCAAATTCTAGTAACTTTGCATTTAAAGTAGAGACAAGGGCATACCTTCTTAATAATGCATCAGCCACAATATTTTCCTTACCTTGTTTGTATTTGCTTACATAAGGGAAGGTCTCAATGAATTCCACCCACTTGGCATGTCTTCTATTCAACTTACCTTATCCCTTCAAGTGCTTTAAGGACTTATGGTCAGTATGTATGATGAATTCTTTCGGCCAAAGGTAATGTTGCCAAGTCTCCAATGCTCTCACCAATGCATAAAGCTCCTTGTCATATGTTGAGTAGTTCAAAGCTGCCCCATTTAGCTTTTCACTAAAGTAGGCTATTGGCCACTTCTCCTGCATCAAAACAGCTCCAAAACCTATTCCTAAGGCATCACACTCAATCTCAAAAGTTTTAGAAAAATCAGGTAATGCTAATAAAGGAGCACCACATAACCTTTCTTTAATTTCAACAAATGCACGATCTTGCTCACTACCCTATTTTAAAACCCACAGATTTTTTAACAATTTCAGTGAGTGGTGTAGTTAGTGTACTGAAATCTTTGACAAATCGGAAATAAAAACTAGCCAAACTATGAAAACTTCTTACCTCAGTGATTGACTTAGGTGTAGGCCATTTCTTGATAGCCTTCACCTTTTCCTCATTCACTTCAATTCCTTTCGCACTAACAACATAACTAAGAAACACAACTTTTTCCATGCAAAAGGAACATTTTTTTAAATTGGCATACAGTTTTTCTTTTCTCAAAATAGCAAGCGCACAATGTAGATGTTCGATATGCTCATCTAAGTTTTGGCTATACACCAATATATCATCAAAATAGACCATAACAAATCTGCCTATAAACGCACGCAATGCATGGTTCATTAATCTCATGGATGTACTTGGTGCATTAGTTAGACCAAAAGGCATTATCAACCACTCATACAATCCATATTTAGTTTTAAAGGCAGTTTTCCATTCATCACCCTCTTTCATCCTAATTTGATGATACCCACTTTTCAAATCAATTTTTGTAAAGACACGTGATCCATGCAATTCATCCAACATGTCATCTAGCCTAGGGATGGATGTCTATACTTTACCGTAATGTTGTTGGTAGTACTGCAATCAATACACATCCTCCAAGTTCCATCCTTCTTAGGCACAAGCAGCACCAGCACCACGCACGGACTCATGCTTTCTTTCACATGTCCTTTGGTCAGCAACTCCTCAACTTGCCTTTGAAGTTCCTTTGTCTCATTCGGATTACTCCTATAGGCTGGTCGATTAGGAATTGTTGCACCTGCACAAAATCAATTTGATACTCTATTCCTCTAATAGGTGGCAATACACTAGGTACATCATTAGGAAACACATCCTCATATTCCTGCAACAAAGAAACAAGAACACTAGGCCAAGATTCGTCAAGTTCGTTAGTATTTAAGCAGACCTTTTTGTACAAGAGTACAAATATAGGCTGGTTTGTATAAAAATCACTCTTGACATCACACGCCTTAGCATAAAAACTCCCTTGTTTTTTTGTTTTTCTCTCATTTTTTCCACTCTCTATTTTCTTTTCAATACCTCTTTTGTTTTCACTCTTTTTTTTTTTTTTTTTTTTTTTTTTTTTTTTTTTTTCTGTTCACTCTCTTTTTTCCTTTCACTCTCCTTCTCAACATCTTTTTTTGAACTCTCAATCTCACAATTTTTTTTCAAGTCATTCTCTCTTTTCAATTTCATTTGATCTTCATACACTTGACTTGGAGTCAATGGTACAAGAGTAATGGGTTTATTCTTTTACAAAAAAATACCTATTCTTGAACCCATCATGATTGACCTTCCTGTCATATTGCCATGGCCTGCCTAATAAAATGTGACCCGCATGCATTGGAACAACATCATAAAGTACTTCATCCTTGTACCTTCCAATTGAAAAAGAAACCAGTACTTACTTATTTACTTTAACCTTTCCACAATCATTCAACCACTGTTGACGTGGCATTTAGTATGAAAAATGTTCTCCCTTTGTTGTTCCATATCATCCTCTTTGACTTGGGCACTTAAAGCACGCCCAACTACAAGTGACTCACTCTCCACTAGATACTCCACATCATTATCACAAGCATCCTCAAGTGATGGAATCCGGTCATCATCTCCCTCACTTTCAATTTCCACCTCTCCATCAATACGTGCAATCATGGTCCTCTTATTTGGGCATTGTGAAGCTATATGACCTACTCCCAAACAACGAAAACACTTAATATCACGATTACGAGTTTGGGATTCATTTTTACCTTTGTTGACACTGGGACCTTCATCTCTACTTTTTGGTGGTTCGGTTTTGGACTTGAAAACAGCCCCTTCCTCTTTCCTCCCATTTGACATCCATAAAGTAGAGGAGCCCGGATTTTGAAATGACCGAGTTCCTTTCCTTTTAAGCTGTTGTCCCAACTTTATTGCCATATGCACCATGTCCTCCAACTCCACGTAGTGCTGCAACTCCACCACGTTGGCAATGTCCCGATTCAGCCCATTCAGAAACCTTGCCATGGTAGCTTCTCTATCCTCCTCTACATTAGCTCGAATCATTGCAATCTCCATCTCCTCGTGGTAGTCATCCATGCTCCTATAGCCTTAAGTAAGACTCTGTAATTTCTGATACAAATCTCTATAGTAATGACTAAGGAGAAACCGCCTCCTCATGGTGGCCTTAATTTCCTCCCATGTCTCAATAGGCCTTTCACGGTTTCTCCTTCTGTTCATCACAAGTTGATCCCACCATATAATAGCATAGTCTGTAAACTCAATGACAGCTAGTTTTACCTTTTTCTCTTCGGAGTAGTTGTGGCAATCAAAGATGAACTCCACTTTTTTTCCCACTCCAAGTACATTTATGGATCATTTTTTCCTTGGAATGATGGTATCTTCATTTTTATGTTTTCTAGGTTTCTGTCAGCCCCATCTTGCAATCTTGGATCTCTTCGGAATCCTCTACCACGCCTTTCACCCCTTCGTGTAAACCTGCCATCATTGTTCCACGAAACTTGATCCTCTTCATCTTCAAACTCATCCTCGTGGTAGTCATCAGAATTATCCACGCGCGTATACCTGTCCTGCCTTCTAGCATTAGGGGCTTTTTGGGGACGCTCCTCACACAAATTAGCAATAACAGTATCTTGCTTGTCCAACCGATCCCAAATCTCATTAAACACCACGTTTATACGTTCAAATTTTTGTTGCATAGCCTGCAACATAATGGATGACTCCTCCCCTCCTTCCTTATTTGATGTTTCACTCCTGCAAGACATACTTTTAAAACTACAAAGAAATGTTAGAAATAATTCCTCACAACAGTCCCTCGCGTCTTTGCACTCAGATTATGTCACTTTCACTTGTGTTTCACTCTTAATTTGGCTTTTTCCCGATATTAGTCTCACACTCTCTGGCTTTTTTCCACTTGCAGCTTCCTCTTTTCAGTCTTGCTTTAAACTAATAAACTTAATCAAGAAATTCAACTTGTAGTATTTAAACAAAATACCAACGGCAAGAAAATATGACAGAAATACTAATACATGAAAAAGGACAAAAGAAAACAACGTTTTGGCCTGAGAGAACTGAAACTGAAAACAATATTTTTTTTTCTGTTTTCTTTTTCTTTTCTAAAATCTCTTCTTTTTTTTTTCTTTTTTCACGTTTTTTTATTTTTTGGAACTCGGTGCACGATTTTAACCAAGTGCACGTCATAGAACAAGAACGAGGAACAAAGAACACAAAAGGAATAAGATAGGAAGATAACAGGAAACAAAGGATAAAAGGATAAAAAACTGATTTTAGAACCTGAGCTCTGATACCAAATGATGCGGACCTCAATCGACACGCTTTGAGACCTAACAAACAATATTGAAATATTTGCCCAAGAAAGCTAAAATTTAGATTTTGATAGAACCCTGACCCAACGTTTATAAGAGAAACGCGAACCAAAGGTATAAGTAACAGACCTTAATCCAATGATTATAATGGAATCATGAACCGAAGGTATAAAGTTTGAACGCCACAAGGAAGAATCCCTAATAAGTTCACAGTTCTTGAAGAACCAAAGAGAAGAGCAAAACCTCACCTTTTTTTTATTTTTTTATTCAATAATCTTCTCTATTACAATGAGTGCATGCTATTTATAAGACATTACTGAATGTAGAAAATATAAAAAACGTACTAAATAATAAAACCCTAAATAAAAGCTGATTTGGTTTGAAAATAGCAGATCCAAAATAGGAAAATTGCTAAAAAACATCCTAAATAATAAAAGCATAAAATTAAAGTAGATCTGGTCTAAAACTAGAAGTTCCAAAATAGGAGAAATGTCTATTAACTAATATAGAGTTGGAAAGTCAATCAGCCATTAATCCACACCATAAATAACGTCCAAGTAAGCCAGATTAGCCCTCAATAGCTTGGATTAAATTTATTATGCTTTTATCTTCCTTTGGGCCCAGTCTGGAATGTCCTGCGTTAGAATCAGCCCATTAAATGCTTCTTTGATCTTCTTGGATCTTGCTCTAGTAATAGGTCCAACTGGAACATGCAATGAATCCTTGAATGCTTGTTAATTCTCATCACCAACACTTTGGTAAAGAGTTGTATATGAGGTGTAGAGTATCGCATTACTCCTTCGGTAGTATCTGATGCTCTTGGGATGCCTATGGTTTCTCATCCTGTCTATCCTTATAATGAGTCTCCTCCCCTTGACGACATCATGTCTTACATCACTGGTACTTCTATCCAGTGAGGTTCTGATCCTCGGATTACATCTGCTGAGTTTTCGGAGTTACACTATCTTTTCTTTAGGATTGCTTGTCATTCCTTGTGGCCTATCTCTCATCTACGCACTATCTCTATTGAACGATGTGTATTTTTGTACACTCTTGTCACTGATGCTCCTATCAGTTTTCCTCACCTTTTTCTTCGTTCTTTGAATGAGGTGCATAGGAGTAGTTCTACTACTCATGCCTTGTTCTTCCCTATTTTCATTCATCGGATTCTTCTACATTTAGGGTTAGGTGATTTTCCTACTTCTGAACCTGTTCATATTATTGCTCCCATCGGTGCCACCTTTCTTAGGCAAAGGGCTGCCCAGCTTCGAGCTAGCTCTAAGCGTCCTATGGTTGAGCCTTCTAGTGTCACACCTCTTCCTCCTCCTCCATCTTCTGCAGGTACTTCTACGACTGAGACGTTTGTTGATTCGACTACTGCTACTGCTACTGTTCCTCCACCTTCAGCTTCGGATGATTCTGTTATTTGTCGGTTGTTGGATACTATCATGATCGTCTAGGCGACTCATGGTCAACTTCTAGTGGACATGCTTGATGAGCTCCGTGCTTTGCGAGCAGATTTGGAGAGTCTTCGTCGTTCTCCTCCACCACCTCCTTTTGGTGATGAGTGAGTGCCCTTTGGCAATTCGTCACAAAAAGGGGGAGTACATTGTAGTTGAGGAGATTTGTAGTAGAAGAGTTTTTGTTTTTAGGAGGAGATTTTGGTACTTGAGTTTTGTGATTTTGTGGAGCCTTTAGATTGTATCTAGATATTTCATTTTGTATTTATCTTTTTGGCTCATTTTTGGAGATACTTTGATTATATATGTTTCTTGTTTCACATTGTGTTACATTGCTTATTGATTTATATTTACGAGGCTATTCATGATATATGTCTTTATTTTGTGTTATGTGAAATCAAGAAGTTTTTTTTACTTGTATTTTCCACACATGCGTTTATGTGTTTGTTAAGTGTTACAGGAATATACAGGTTGATTTAGTCATGCTGCTGTCTACACTTGCAACTGATAGATAGTAGTTAGGTTGAATTTGTTTTGTTGGGCTATTGTTTTGTTCTGGGCTATTCTTTTTGTAAACTTTGAGCTTTATGTTAAGTTTGTGTTTTGTCATCGATTTTCAAAGGGGGAGTTTGTTAGGTTCTAAGGAATTAGGAACTAATGTATTAGAACTTCATTTTGTAACGTTGACAAATCATAATCAAAACAGTTTTTGTCTTGTTTAAGACTTGCTCAAAGTATGTGGTTTTTATGTAAAGTTGGAATCGAGTTACTGCAGAAGTTACTGTGCAAATCTGCCAGGCTCGATTAATTGAGAATTAGACTCGACTGATCGAAAGTCGTACAGATTGTTTTTTCTGCAGAATTTCCAACTCAGCCCAAGCCCGTTTGACGTGTAGGGTTTTATGTTTTGCCCTAAGTATAAAATAGAAAACCCTAGCCACAAATTTTAAAAAAAGTTCTTTATTCAGTGTGTGTGAATCTTTTGTGAGATTTAGAGGTGTTTGCCTTCACATACACTTAAGGTTTCCAAACTCAAGATTGATGTCAAGAGCTTGGTGATCTCCAGTTGCAGATTCAAGAACTTAAAGATATACAAGCAGGAGTGCTTGTGCTTGCTGTGAATTCAAGGAAAGAAGTAGTCCGTGGACTCGGAGCTGTCACATGGTTGTGGTAGTAAGTTTCCTACTCGAGGTAGTAATAGGATGTTAGTGGTCTAAGTCGCTATTGTGTAAACTTCAATTCTTTCATAGTGAATTCTGTTTTACCTTGAGGATAGCTAGGTTTAATCCTCCCTAGGTTTTTTACCAGTTTGGTTTTCCTAGGTTATCATATCGTGTGTTCTTTATTTTCCGCACTTTACATGATATGATATATTTGTGTTAACCTAGAACTCATAATTTACCTAAGTTAATCACTTGGCTAAATAACTAGGTTAATCTGTTTGGGTTTTAAAGGGTCTAAATTTCTAACAGCATACATGGGGCAGGGTGCAACTCCAACGAGCTGCGTGGGATTCGTATGTCTGAAGTCCCACCTTTGTTGCCTGGAAAATGAGCAACGATAGGTTCACTATCCCAAAACTTGTTTTGCCACTTGCAAGTAAATGGCGAGTGACTCATTATCCTAGAGTCACTAAAAAGAAAAAAGAAAACAAATAAGAGTGCTCTTACGAGCTAACCCAACAAACAACAAAAGGATATAGTCTCTGTGGTGTCCATCTGGGGCTCTTGCCTCAAACTTCTCTAGGTGACTTATTTCTCTTGTCTTCTTTACTTCTTTCTCTACCTTTTCTGGTGAGGCTCTTGCCTCGGGTTGGCCTTGGACTCTTTCTCTATCACTATCTCTACCCTTTTTCTTTACCATGCCTGCATGTTCAATTCTCGGAGGATATGTGCATGAGTAGGATCCACTAGGGATGGTGAAGAACTTGCTGAGGAATGGATGTGCATGGGGAGGAATCTTCTACCTCTCATGACTTGCTTGAAGATGAGAAACTCGCTGAGGAGTAGTAATCCACTAGGGAAAAATATTTTGCTTTCTTCATAGTTCATGCAGGATTTCAAGGAAGAATTTTCTGCTTCCTTGCTGGAGATTTTCGCGTGGGACTTACTAGGGAAGAATCTTCAACTTCCTTACTGAGGATACTTTGGGGAAGAATCTTCTGCTTCCTCACTGGGATTCGCTTTGGTGTACTTGAGTCCATTGGGGATGAATCTTCTGCCTCTTTCATGGGTATGATGCTTGACGTGCTTGAACAATTAAGGAAGAGTCTTCAGCTTCCTCTTATGAGGATAATACTTGATACATTTAGGAAGAATCTTCTACTTCCTTTACTGGGGATACTTTCCTTGAGATGCTTGAAATGTTGAGAAAGAGTCCTCTACTTCCTCATTGAGGATGGTGTTTGACACGCTTGACCCGCTGGGGGATGGTTCTTGAGGTGCTTAAACCACTGGGAATGGTTCTTGATAGGCTTGATCCTGTAAATTTTTTTTCTTTAATGAGGTTTAATCCACTGGGGAGCTTTTTAATGTGCTTGATCCACTGGGGGAATTCTTTGATATGCTTGAAATGTTCAAGAAGAGTCTTCTACTTCTTTATTGAGGATTACGTTTGACACACTTGACTCGATGGGGAATGGTTCTTGATGGTGTTGATCCATTAGGAGAATTATTTGATAATTTATGTCTAATTGTGTAAGTCTTGAAATGTCCCTCTTTTTTTTTTTTTTTTTTAGTTCGTGACTAAATTACATGTAGTTTAATGGTGAGGCCTAAACTACACGTAGTTTAGCCATCTGGTGTGTTCCCACCTTTTCATTTTCTCTAACGGTTTCCAACCGTTTCTTTTCTTCTCTTCTTTATTCTCTTCATCTCCCTCAACTCTTCATATTCTTCATAGCTCCTCTCTCTTTTCTCTCTACAAAAACCTCTATTCCTTCCTTCTTTTCTTCATTTCTTGACTCCCTCGTCCTCCCAAACTCTCTTATTTTCTCATTCTCTCCCTTGCTCTCATCATCTTTTCCAATGGCACCCAAGGGCAAGTGTGAGAGACCGAAGAAAATTTTGGGCCTCTTAAAAAGAGATTTGGGTGCTTGTAAGGGAACCTCTCTTTTGGGTAGTGGTGTGGAGTCGTCACTTATTTTTATAGAAAAAAAAAAGAAAAAAATGAATACAAATTACATGTTCAAAATACCTCAAATGTCATTGATTGAATAAAGAAAAATACAATTTTGGTAAATTAACCTTACAAGGCTTTAGGTCCTAGTTACAATCTATGCAAAAGAATACAAAGCTTTGGTCCTAATTACAATCTGCCAAAATTAAAAGACAAAACACTAATCTACCTATCCAAAAAATCCTAAGCTCAGGGGCTAGGTTACGGAATGGAAAGGTGTTAGGCACTTATGAGTGTGCTCTTCTAATGAAAGAATGTTTTAGAAATCAGAGAAGTTTGTTCACCTCTTTGAAGTCTAAAATACTTAACATAAAAAAAAAGAAGTTCCTAAAGTAAAAGCCTCCAGAATGTCTTCAACGTAAGGGGAATAGAAAAGTCAGAAAAGAAGAGCCCCTAATTCTGATATTTTTCCTCTATTTATAGAGGTTGGGATGCTTAAGAAATAAGCTGAATGAGATCAGATACGAATTGAAACGCATCCTTATCTCTAAAAATTTGAAAAAGATAGGCTTTATCTCAATTAGGGGGGTCCCCGGGCTGGGCTAAGCTTTTGGGCCAGTTGGTACTTGCCATGTGCTGAATGGCCCTCTTGGGTGCCATGTCCGCGTTTGAGTTTTGGTCCAATTTGGACTCATTTTTTGAGAATTTTTGAGCTGGGAATTGCACCTAGACGTATTTTTAATCCATATTCTAAAAATTAGTCCATTTTTCTTGATATTCAAGTCTTTAAAGTGATAATTATCTTGTAGATAAATATTCCAAAAAGACTTGATTATCCACAATTTCTTTGTTATCTGATTATCTACTTTATATTAATGCAAGCAGGCCTGTTTTTGACACTAACTAACAACCAATCACAAAATTATTTAATTAATTTTAATTGTCTAACCAATCAAAATTAATTTAAATTAATCATGTGTGATTGGCTCCACCCAAACAAAATGCATGCAAAGCGTGAAAACTTGATCATGTGATATCTTTCAATCTGACGGTTCAATTTGGGAATCAAACATTGATGCGAACCTCAATCGACTCGCTTTGAGACCCAACAAACAATATTGGAATATTGCCCAAGAAAGCTAAAATTCAGATTTTGATAAAACCCTGACCCAACGTTTATAAGAGAAACGCGAACCAAAGGTATAAGTAACAGACCTTGACCCAATGATTATAAAGGAATCACGAACCAAAGATATAAAGTTTAAACGCCACAAGGAAGAATCCTTGATAAATTCACAGTTCTTGAAGAACCAAAGAGAAGAACAAAGCCTCACCTTTTTCTGATTTTTATTCAATAATCCCTCTATTACAATGAGTGCATGCTATTTATAAGGCATGACTGAATGTAGAAAATATAAAAAATGTACTAAATAATAAAACCCTAATTAAAAGCTGATTTTGTCTAAAAATAGTAGATCCAAAATAGGAAAAACCTTAAAAAACGTTCTAAATAATAAAAGCCTAAAATTAAGGTAGATCTGGTCCAAAATTAGAAGATCTAAATTAGAAAAAGTACCTATTAACTGATTTAGAGCTGGAAAGTCAATCAGCCATAACTTCATGCCATAAATAACGCCCAATTAAGTCAGATCAGCCCTCAATAGCTCGGATTAAATTTATTATGCCTTTATCTTCCTTTGGGCCTAGCTTGGAATGTGAATCAGTCCAAATCCCTTGAATCAGCCCATTAAGTGCTTCTTTGATCTTCTTGGATCTTGCTCTTGTAATTGGCCCAACTGGAACATGCAATGGATCCTTGAATGCTTGTTGATTCTCATCAAACATACCATCGCGACTGTTAGAATCTTAAGATCATTTTTATGATATGAAATGAATGAATTAATGAATGTAATGCAATTCTAAATTTTGGGGTATATTAATGGTCACTCTAGTTATCTTCCAAGATTAAATTATGAGTGTAAAATTGAGTGTCTACAGAATGCCCTTCATTGGTAAAGCTTGCAAAGCGAATGTCAATGTAAAACAAAGACACTGATTTTAGTAGCCATGATTTAATTGAGGTTGACTTTTTAAAGATTACCTAGCCCTAGAACCTAAAACCTAGGAACATAGAACTAGTGTTTTACTATTTTGAAACAAAAAAGAGAATTGTGAATACTCAACTTACTTGATAATTGACAAATTTGAAATGAATCTTGAAATCTGGGGTGACTAAGAGGCTTCTCTATCTCAGTCTAAATTTAGGGTGGATTGAGAGGCTTCTCTATCTCAATCTGCAAGGAAGGTAATCAAGGGGATTCTCTACCTTAGAACCTGGGGCGATTGAGAGGCTTTTCTATCTCAATCTTAAATTGTGATGACCAAGGGGCTTCTCTACCTTGATCTGAATGGAAGGTAACCAATGGGCTTCTTTACCTTGGAACCTGGGCGATTGAGAGGCTTCTCTATCTCAATCTTGAATTGTGGGTGACCAAAGGGCTTCTCTACCTCGATCTGAAAGGAAGGTAACCAAGGGGCTTCTCTACCTCAGAACCTGGGGCGATTGAGAGGCTTCTCTATCTCAATCTTGAATTGCGGCGACCAAGGGGCTTCTCTACCTCAATCTGAATGGAAGGTAACCAAGGGGCTTTTTTACTTTGGAACCTAGGGCGATTGAGCGGCTTCTCTATCTCAATCTTGAATTGTGGGCAACCAAGGGGCTTCTCTACTTCTCTACCTCGATCTGAATGGGATGTAACCAAGAGGATTCTCTATCTTGGAACCTAGGGTGATTAAGAGACTTCTCTATCTCAATCTTGAATTGCGGCAACCAAAGGGCTTCTCTATCTCTATCTGAAAGGAAGGTAACCAAAGGGTTTTTCTACCTTGGAAACTAGGGCGATTAAGAGGCTTTTCTATCTCAATCTTGAATTGCAGAGACCAAGGGGCTTCTCTACTTCAATCTGAATGGAAGGTAACCAAGGGGTTTCTCTACCTTAGAACCTGGGATGATTGAGAGGCTTCTCTATCTCAATCTTGAATTGTGATGACCAAGGGGCTTCTTTACCTCGATCTGAATGGAAGGTAACCAAAGGGCTTCTCTACCTTGGAACTTAGGGTGATTGAGAGGTTTCTCTATCTCAATCTTGAATTATGACGACCAAGGGGCTTCTCTACCTCGATCTGAATGGAAGGTAACCAAGGGGCTTCTCTACCTCGATCTGAATGGAAGGTAACCAAGGGGCTTCTCTAGCTCTGAACCTGGGATCTTTCCTGCAGAAGATCAAAATTTAGGATTAGACTTTAAATGATGAGTGCTTTATTGTTCAACTATTTTGAGACGTGTGATCTTCCTTTGGTTTTTCTTGATTTGAATTTCCCCTTAAAAAGGAAAACCTTGATTGATTTTTGTAGTCCTTTGATTTTTTTTTTTTTTTAAAATTTAGAATTTGAAATGTTCTTTGAAAAATGTTACCCTTTGTTCTTGATTATTTTTGACAAAATTTTTTCAAAATTGAGCTTTTCTTGAAATTGATGTCATTTGTCTTTGAAAAAATTTGAAAAGTTTTTTTTTTCTTGAAAAGAACCAAACAAAAAAAAAATTCTTTCTCTTTTTCTTCTTTTTTTCTCTCTCTCTTTTTTTTTTTTTTTTTTTTTTGAAAAGTTGACTGAGTCAACTCAGTCAAACCTGAGTTGACTCCACAACTCGGATTAAGAAAAAGGGGGGAGGGGGGGGGGGGATTTTTGGCCCTCCCTCTCTCCTTGTCTTCATCTTTTTTTTTTTTTTTTTGTTGCTTTTCCCTCCTCACTCTTCTTTCTTCCTCCATTGTCACTATTCACTCACTTCCTCCACTCGCATTTTCTCCATCATCACACCATTTCTTCTCTAGAAAATCACTTCCCTAAGCTTCTAAACTTGCTTTCATTCATCTCCCTCAATATTTTTTTAGATCTTTGTGTTCTTAACCATTTTTGCTACAAACCCATTTTTTGAAACCCATCTCCAAACCTCCATTTTTTTTTAATTGACAATGGCATCTTCCAAGGGACCATCTTTTCTTACTTTTAATGGGAAAAAATATCACCCATCCCTTGAATGGAATGAGGAAGAAGGGCTCCTCCGAGACCTTAAGACCCATGCTTCACACTCCAAAAAGGACTTCAAGGTGAGTTCATTTTTTTCTTTGTTGGGAAATTTGTTGATTTCATGTTTTGTTGAGAGCTTGATGTTGAGACATTGTCATTTTGTTGTTGTTTGCTCTTGTTGAAATTCTGGACATCATGTGGTTTGGTTGGAAATTCTTATGATCATATTATAATCTTGGCCTTGGGGCATTTTTGAATTGTTGAGCTATTTGGCATGATGAAATTTGGACAATGTTGAAAATTTATGAAGTTTAGCAATGTATGCATTTAGTGGTATTGTTGAATGAATGTTGACTTGAATGTTGTGGGTATTGGTATTATGAAAATTTGATGTGTGGGCTTGATTGAACAAATTCATTTTTGATGAGTGTGAAATTTTTTTGGAATGTGTAAGTCTTATTTCATAAGTATGGAAATTTTTATGGGTATGGGTATGGATATGGAAAATTTTTTGTGGTGGTATGGATTTTTGTGTGTGTGGGACATAGGATTTTTTCTTGGTTAGACATGGAGAAAATTTTTTTGGACATTGAATTTTTTTTTTTTTTTTTTGGTTGGGCATGGAGAAATTTTAGTTGGACATGGAGGATTTTTTTTTTCTGTGTTGGGATTTTGGAATGAGTATTTTGGGATGAGTATTTTGTGGACATCTTAATGATTGGCTAAGCTTTGTTTTGCAAAACCTCTAGAGTCGAGGTAGCCTCCAGATGCTGAAAGGCATGTGGGAATACTGTCTTCGGACATTAAGAACATCATTGATGAAGCCAACTTCTAGACCTTTTTCTAGGCTCTATTGAATCATGATTGATACCCTTGAGTATAAGGATCTCCAGTCACTCCTTGCTTTATCCGAGCGATTTTAGGACATTACCTGCACTTTCCATTTTCCATTTTCTAGGCATAGGTGAGGTGATGTTGACACCCTATGACTTCTCAGCCATTACTGGCTTAAGATTGGCTGGTGAAAGAATCAAAGTCAATGATTTCATCACTTCTAAAGAGATTAAAAGTCTTTTGGGTGTGATGCCTTAAAAAATGAAGAGCAAAAATGTCTCCTTGATATGGCTGTACACCAATGTTGAGAATTGTAACACTGTAGCAACTGGCACTCTCATGTTCATGCTTCTCTTCATTAGAATCCTCTTATGTCCACACTTGGGTAGTACTGTGAGCTTGCACTATTTTTGGAGTCCGGGGGATATTGGCCAAATAAAAAACTATGATTTGGGTGGCATGGCTTATGCAACCCTCTTGCATTTCATGACTCATCTTTCTCGTCATAGTCTCTCCAGCTTAGGAGGTGCACCGTTTGTTTGGCAAGTGAGGCTTTTTCTTTTTCTTTTTTTTTTTTTTTTTTTTTTTTTTTGCTATGTGTGTTTTTTGGGAAAGTCATTTTGGCTGTTATGCCGTTGATGATGTATGTTGATTTTTTCTTAGGTCTGGATGTATGAGTATTTTAGGGTTGGTTCTCAAGTTTTTAGAAGATGTTGGTGGCATGTATCCCAGGTTTCTCCATTGCCTGCCTACGTATTGTTTGTCAACGCCTTCCAAGCGTTCTTTGCAAGTTTGGTGTATGGTGATTGATAACTTGACTATCGATGATATGCGTTTTTCTCTTGTGTGGGGTTTTGTGTTTTGTTAAAGGTTTTTTGTGTTATTTTTTCTTTTTGGTTTTTCATTCTGTGTTCTTTGTGATTTTCAGATGTCTTTGGATCCTTGGTTGGAATGTGAGGAGTGCGTTGAAGAGAAATGATATATACCCACTCGGAGTAAGACATAACTTTTACTTGTTTAAATAACAATTAAGGTGAAGCAGGGTCAGGAACAATGAATCTCTTTATGATAAACAGATTCATTTTGCAAGTTCGTTATTACAGGTAGTTCCTACAAAGGATCGGACCAATGACGTATACAATACTTGAATTCTTGATATTGATGCTACATAGTTGGTTCTCATCCTTCAGAGACTACGAGTGTAATAGAGCATCTGTGAATGGGCTCAAGAGCTGAATGGTCGTCAAGTGTTGTTTGAGTGTGGCCATGGGAGGTATTGGTATCTTGGTGACCAAGTGTTGGCTCAAGTTCAACATGTGTACCCTCCTGCGACAATTCCAGTTCATCCTTGTCCCTCTATTCGGTTGGCAAATGTGTTAACTAATAAAGAAATTGTTGTGCTCGAGTCGACCATGTTGTTTCAGGGACACAAGGAGAATATCATGAATTTGTGCAAACTTAATTGTAGGGTTGTCTGGCTGGCATTCCTGTAACCTCATTATTCTTTCTTCTTTTCGAAGACAATTTGCATTTCATCTTGTATCCTCATCTTCTATGTTTCAGCTTTTGTAAAAATATTTGCATATTGCACTTTTAGGCTTCATCTTCTGAAGAGGAGGAAGAGGAAGAGGAGGAGGAGAATCCACCTCCTACCCATGCTAGCGGCTTTTCTAGTTCTTTCATGGAGACTTATCCTCATTTTCCTGTATGGCAATATAAAGTGATGAATCTTAATGGGTCATACAGCTTTATGACTTTAGATAGGCCCGAGTATACCCCGAATGTCCCTTGGAATGACCCGGTATATTCTTGAATTCTTTAGCCTCTTGTCCTCACTTTTGCTCATTGAGTTATTTTGAACTCGTGAATTTGTGCCTCAGGTCGGAGTTGATCTTATGAAGGAAAGCCTGCGGATGATTGGAGGTTTGCAGCTTGTGGCACGCACTCTATCTTCTCAATATGTACTTAATGAAATGAACTGGGTAAAAGATGATACTTCCCTAGTGTTTCTGCTTGAACTTTCTTGATAATGAATTTAACGCTTGTCTCTGTTGACTTTTCAGAATAGCCGAATGGCAATGGCTGATGCCAACACAAGATCCTTGGAGGAGAGGGTTAGAAATCTTGAACTTCAGGACTGGCAACAAGAATCTCACTTTTACGCAAGTCAAGAAGGAGACACTGAGGGTGGCTCCTCTAGGGGTGGGTCTAGGAGATCTTCCCACAGGCGGACCTGAAGTCCAAATGATGCTTGACTTGTATTTTTAATTTTCCTGCAAAGACAAGAAAGTTCTCCTTAGACAATTTGTTTTAATTTCGGCTTTCAGCCTTTTTCCTTTGGATTTTTTTTTTTTTATTTTGTTGAAACTTTAGATGAGACAAGTTTAGAATTAACCTAAGGAAGTCTTGTAGTAAACAATTTGAAATTTTTTGACGACCTTTGATGTGATTTGTACTTACCTGAATAAGGTAGGGCAGAATGCCCTTAGTTTGGAAACTTTATGCATGATGACCTTTTATTTTTTGAAAAGAATCTCTCTCCTTTTTTTTTTTTTGAAAAGGAGTGAGTGATTTTTACTTGTTCCAGAAAGAGGGGATAAGGCATAGCCAAACTGGGGCATTTGGACAAAGTGTGTCTAAATGCCCCAGTCTGACACTCCATGCAAATTGTTGAAAACTGTACTGCACAATCAGTTTTTTTTTTTTTTTTAAGTGACAAACCGAGTCAAAACAAACCCGAGAAGTGCCTAAAAACACAAAACAAGATAATTGGGCAATGGTTAAGCTGGGTGCTAGTTGGTACTCTTAGAGTGCTGACTGGCATTTTAAGATGCTAACAGGCACACCTAATTTTGGGGTGATTCCTCGCGCTTTTTGAACGCGTCTTTTGTGTTTTTGAGTTTTTTGAAAAATCTTTTCTCTATTTGAGACCATGAAACACTTTCCTAGTCAGCTACAAACTCTAGAAACTTATTTAAACCTGGTTAAGGACTGAGGTAGCTTATTTTAGCGTCTAACCTGTAATCAAATCTTTGCATCAAAGTTATCAAGAAACAATAATCACATGCAAGAGTTATCCATGGCTAGCAATCAAAATTTTCCTCGTAAAAACCATTCATGATATCAATAGATGGGTTCGTAGCTTTGATTTTAGTACTAAGACCAATTTTACAGCCTACAAACTAAAGGGAATCAAGGTTTTGAGGAATGTCAAGATCAAGTGGGGATGCTGAAGACCATGTATTCCAATTTAAAACTGCTGAACTCTGTCCCACAATTGAAGAATTTTCAGCTATTCTGGGTTATGATCCTAGCAAGAAATCCATAGCAGTTTCTTATGATCTCAAACATAGGGAGATTTTGTCTGGTGCTCTTGGGCTTCCTATTTTAATCACCAGTAGTATGATTGAAGGCCACATGGTGCATCTTCATGCAATTGTTTCGAGAGTGATTAACAAATGTACTCATGGAGTGACTGACAACATGCAGAAAAACTTTGGCTTAGTTCTTTGCTTCGTGGGAGAATTTTTGCTTTGCTCTAGAAGACCCGGTTTTGTGGATGCTCGAGCCATAGGCATTATAAGTCAAGTTAAGGATGGTGATAACCCTACTTCTCTGATCTTGGCAGAAACTTTTTTAGGCTTAGAGGTATTTCTTGGTGGAGATTCACAAAACTTTCTTGGGAGTCCCTTGACTTTACAGATATGGTTGATGGAAAGATTGGACATGATTGACATGCCCACTGTTGCTGATTATGGTCCTGGCAATTTCCTCAGTAGGACTATCCTCAAAATCGAGTGTCAAATTGAAAGTAACTGGGTGAAATTTCTAAACAAGAAATCTAGTGTCTCAATTCAATGGAATTGTAATTGGTGGAAGTGCGCATCTCTTTTTTTGCGGTCTCCAAGATCAGATCACATCTTCATAGTTAGATTAAGGAGGGCAACTTTCTATAAGGTGGATAGACTCTTGAGGTAGTTCCAATATGAGCAAGGAATGCCTGATGGAAAAGGAAGAAAACCTTTCACTCTTGTGGACACAAATCCTACTTCTATAAGGAACATGTTGTTGGGCTTGGAGATGGCTGACCGAGTGGATCAATCTTTTGTGAAAGTTCACTTTCACAGGATGACCACAGAATACTCTAACTAGTTCGTGAACAAAATTGCGGACAAGGAGGCTAACA
Organism: Lithocarpus polystachyus; assembly: GCA_033629205.1. Classification (NCBI taxonomy): domain Eukaryota; kingdom Viridiplantae; phylum Streptophyta; class Magnoliopsida; order Fagales; family Fagaceae; genus Lithocarpus; species Lithocarpus polystachyus. The sequence continues at coordinate 58,890,752 of CM066164.1, read as the reverse complement.
TGGTTGCTATGAGAAAACAATTGCTTAAAGACAACTGAGAAAGACATGAGGCTGACAACTATGAGTTTTAAATGAGGGACAAAGATGACAAAGTACCTAGTACAAATAGAACCAATGAACAACCAAAGGAAAAAAGACTGATGAAAAAATGATCTTCTTATTTTTGGCTTTGAACATGTTTATTTTAAAAGTTGATGTGAAACTCTTACGTTTAGGAATTATTTAGGACCTCCAGGTGTAGGGTTCTGTTTAGGGTTTAGGATTTTAAGGTTTGGTTTTTTATGGTTTGGTTTAGGGTTTCGGTTCCGAATTCTGTCTAATGGCATGGTTTAATATATTGTGGTTGTTCATTGCATGAATTTGATTAACATGTTTGATGTTATTATGCCTTCTTTTTAATTCATATATGCTATGCTTAGATATTTAGTTGAAAATTTCTTTGACATGTTCTTTAGTTGATTGTCTATTTTAATTTTTTTTTCTTCAATTTAAAAAAATCTGTTAATGATCATCAAAACCCTTTTTTCAAACACAAAATAGATCTGTATATTCCTTAGATGTAGATTTGAAATTTTTTTCAAACACAAAACAGATCTGCATCTTACTTAGATGCAGATCTAAATTTTTTCAAACACAAAACAGATCTGTATCTTTCTTAGATGCAAATCTGAATTTTTTTTTTATCTCAAAACAAATCTGTATTTTCATTAAATACAGATTTGATTTTTTTTTTATCTCAAAATAGATCTGTATTTTCATTAAATACAAATTTGAAAATTTTTCTAAAAATTTTTCTTTTTTATAGTTGCAGATTTTGAAATTTCAAAAAAGGAATTAAGAGTTTGGTTAAAGTCTTTTTTTTTAATATGCGATGCATTCATAATAAGTTTGTCTCATGAATACGAATCCTCTTTTAAAAATTTTTCTTTTTTTTTTTTAACCTTTTCAAAAACAGATCTGATTTTTACCAATCAAATCTTTTTTTTCTTTTTTACTTCTCAAAACAAATCCGATTTTTCTTTAAAAAGAGGACATTACTCACAAGGCAAAATTTATTTAAATTAATTTTTGTCAAGTGTTTGTCATGTGTGTTACAACATATCGTTCAATATCATACAAAAAGTGTATATAATGGTCGTTAGAGTCTAGAAAACCAGACTCTTTCTAGGCGGAATGGGTGCTTAACACCTTCCCATTCCGTAAGGATTTGTTTGGATAGGTAGACTAGTGTTTTGTCTTTTAATTTTGGTAGATTGTAACTAGGACTGAAGCTTTGTATTCTTTTGCATATATTGTAAATAGGACCAAAGCCTTGTAAGGTTAATATACCAAAATTGTACTTTTTTATTTAATCAATGACATTTGAAGTCACATGTTCACATACTCACATGCTCAGACGCTTCCATATTCACATGCTTGCACATTCACATGTTCACACGCTTCCATGTTTGCACGCCCATATCTTCACGTGCTTCCAAATTCACATATTTATGTTCACATGCTTCCATATTCACATGTTTGGATGTTCACATGCCTCTACATTCACATGATCAAATATGCATATGTTCATACATTCCTTTGACCTTCACATGATTAATTGCCTTCCATATGTCTACTATGCTTTCCAAATCTGTCTTATATGACCTGTAAACAAACTCCAGGGCTTAGATGCTTACACGTGTTCACATAGGCTCATTAGATATACACCACTATCCAGTAATGACATATGAAGGCCAGCTACAACTAGGCAGGATTGGGGTGCCTAACCTTTTCCCATCCTGTACCCTAACTCCAAACCTTGTATGGTAGAAAGACCTTTATGGAGTCATGTTTTTGGTTCCTAAACCTATAACTAGGTGGCGACTCCTTTTTCCTCTTTTTAATAGGCACCACATATTCCCAGGCTCATGCTGGCTTTGAGTCTAAAACCGCTTTCAGGGAAGTTAAGTACCACGCACCCCGCCTTCACAAGGAAGAATTGACATGCCAATATGTCATCTAAAAGGGGTATGGATCATGGAACTTACAGTATAATCATCCATGTTTAGGATAGGATTGAATATGTTTTTTTTTTTTAAGTTATTTATGAAGATTGAATATTCTAAACATGATGAACTTGTTGGGAACATGATGAACATGTGGTTTGAGTGATGAATATGAGATGTGATGAGCATGAATGTGATATATGTATGCTTGTTGCCTATAACATAATGCACGAGATATGATGTGACATGATATGGATATGTGCTTATGCTATGTGATTCTAGAATAAGATAACATGTTGGATGCAATAGAACTAGTATGTGTGTGCATGCGCACACTTGATTAGAATAGCTTATTAGAGGATTCCTTAATAGAATTAGGGTATGGAACACAATGAATGGAGGCTGGCCTATGGGTTGGGAGGAATTGGATGCCTAAAGGCTAGTTCTAAAAAATGAACAAATCCACACACGAACATATGATTTCAATGCTATTTTGGTTCATCCCCGTAACTTAACTCCAGACCTAAAATCTGGATATACAAGACCCTTCACAAGGGGCCTAGTTGGTTTCTAGACCTAAACTAGGTGGCGACTCTCAAACACTCTGCCTTTAGTCCAACCGACTGAAGCGTACTCCTTAGAGAAGTACAAGAGCACTCGACTGAGTAAGACGCAAACCTAAGCTTGTCCCCTGAGAAGGGGAGGGGCAACTTGGTGTTGCACTTATAGCCCACATATTTGAAGTCAATCTTTACCCACCCAATTGAAGAAATGACTTAAATAGGTAAAGATATATTGGGTAGCCTAATTATATAAGTATTAATAGGTAAACACACACACACACACACACACACACACACTCTCTCTCTCTCTCTCTCTCTCTCTCTCTCATATGAACTAATGAGACCTATTGGGTTTCACAAATTTGAATTAGAGAGACTTAGGGTTTCTAAAATCACCAATAAGAATGATGACACCAATTTTATGTCTCCAACATCGAGACAATGGTGGAGGCATAGGGTAATGGCAGGGCTAGTGGACATCATAGAGCCCACATCTTCTAAGACAACTCATCACTCAAGTCACCAATCAAAATTGTTTTGTCAAGGCCATACACTTCAAGCTCGAGTGGCTACATTGCCCCAGTGGTGATATCAACCCCTTGTTAGAGCTCTACCATTTTCTTTGAGCTATTTACAAGCACCACTGAAATGTTAAGGACAAGTTGTGTTTTGTAATTATTTTGATTTTTTAAGATTGGGAATTTTTTATTCTATTATTAGTGTTTGATTATTTATTTTTGTATCATTTTTCATTTATGGTAATCTGGAATTTGGACTCTTTTTTTTTTTGAATTTTTTATAATGTGCTAGTTTGATGAGTATTAGACATGTGTTTTTCATTTTCTAGATGTATTCTTTTTTGAAATTTAAATTTTAGATAATACCGGCTTTATTTAAATAAATTTATGTTGTTTTTAAATGAGTAGGTTAGGTCTCATTCAGATCAAATGGGTTGGGTAAATAATGGGTATATGATTTATATTTAAATATGTAGTAAATGGGTATTATGACTTGATTCAAAACCCACCTAGTTGCCACCCTAACACCCTAACTATGTGTTTGTTGGATTCGTGATTGGATGTTGTTAAGGAATGTTTGGTTTGGTAGCAAGGGGAACATAACTAGTAGGTCTCGACTCTCGACCATGGTCTTGGCTATGGTGAACAGGTTGAGAAGAAAAAGAAGAAAGGGAGAAAAGAAAGAGGAAGAGAGGGAAGAGAAGGTTTTTTAAAACAAGAAAAAAGAAAAAGAGGGTGCAATTTACCTTCCCCGCGCCAGAAATTTACACCAGATTGATGTCTAATGCAAGTTCCAATTTACACCATTAACATTATGAGAAAATACCTAATTATTGTGGAAGCCTTTCCACAACATGGAGGGTTATTATTGCACCTAAATGATTTGCCCCACAAGCAAATTTCAAGCGAAGGTGATTTGCATCATGGAACAATTAAAATTGTCCAATCCCTTTAATGAATTTTATGTAATTATTTCTATTATAATGTTGCCAAACGGATGCGTTACCACAAGTTTATGCAGCCATCAGAAGCAGTGAAGCACCGTGTATATATAACTCGTCTATGGTATTTTGCTTGATCTTTTCTAGAATTTCAGAAAACTTTTTCTACCTATGTTGCAAACTCGGAGAAATTCTATTGCTGAAGATATGCCGCAGGCTAATATAAAATCTGGGCTAAGACTTATTGTAACTTTCTTTATACTCAGGTTTTGATTCTAAAAAAAAAAAAAAAAAGGTTTTTTGAGTAACTTCAGCTGGTGAATAACACTAAAGCGAATACAAAGCTGATCATGTGATCTCCAATGAATATAAGATATAGCTATTGGCCATTTAAGACTGAAAATACTTGAATTTGGTTCTAAAACATACTTTCCAAAAAAGAAAAAAAGGGGTTCTAAACATATCCATACATACCCGTTACCTCAATCTTAACAACAATGTCAAAAGTCATTCAGCAAAAAGTAGACTCTCCAATAGGAAGTAGGGTTCTATAATTTGCATTGCCACAAAAACGAATGAAGTTTGAGAATACTAAATCAGTAAGACATCAAATGACATAACAATGAGCTGTCCAAGATGTTCCTCCTTCCTCTTGTATCTCTAGTTTTTTTTATTTGCCTTACATTACATTTGTTACTCTGCAAAAACAATTTCAAGATAGACAAGGGCCATAAGCAACATGGTCAAACTAACCAAGACAGAAACCCTCTTTGTCAGCTCTAGCATAGACAACTTAAATGTTAGGAATAGCAGACCTATTTTGAAGCATAAGTGTAGAATTAATAAAGGGCCCTGCAGACATTAAATGAAATAATAAACATATATCGGTAAATCAAACTTTACCTGTTTGATTTCTTCAATTTGAATTGTGGAAAGTCCATACCAAAAGTAAACAGAAATGCAAATGATGATTAGATTACCCAATTTAGGCCATACTGTCTAATTATTAAAAGAGAAATCAGAGAGTTCCATTCACATGCAGCATAGAACCAAGAGCAAGTTGAAGCAACAATAGCTTGCGCATCAGTATGAATGTCTACAGCATGCAAATTAAGATTATGACAAAGAATAAGGCCATCACGGAGAGGCTCCGCTATAAAGCTGGTGGTAACGCCAATATTCCTTGAGAAATCTCCTAGCCAATCTCCATGTTCATTCCAAATAATACCTGATGAGAATCAACAAGCATTCAAGGATCCATTGCATGTTCTAGTTGGGCCTATTACTAGAACAAGATCCAAGAAGATCAAAGAAGCACTTAATGGGCTGATTCAAGAGATTTGGGCTGATTCAAGAGATTTGGGCTAATTCTAACGCAAGACATTCCAAGCTTGGCCCAGAGGAAGATGAAGACGTAATAAATTTAATCCAAGCTATTGAAGGCTGATCTAGCTTAATTGGACGTGATTTATGGCAAGGATTAATGGCTGATTGACTTTCCAACTCCATATCAGTTCATAGATATTTTTTCTAATCTGGATCATCTAATTTTAGACCAGATCTACCTTAATTTTAGGCTTTAATTATTTAGTACGTTTTTTAGCTATTTTCCAATTTTGGATTTGCTAGTTTCAGACCGAATAAGCTTTTATTTAGGTTTTTATTATTTAATACATTTTTTTTTTTATATTTTCTATTTTCAGTCATGTCTTATAAATAGCAAGCACTCATTGTAATAGAGGGATGATTGAAGAAAAATCAAAAAAAGGTGAGGTTTTGCTCTTCTCTTTGGTTCTTCAAGAACTGTGAACTTATCAAGGATTCTTCCTTGTGGTGTTCAAACTTTATACCTTTGGTTCGCAATTCAATTATAATCATTGGGTCAAGGTCTGTTACTTATATTTTTAGTTCGTGTTTCTCTTATAAACGTTGGGTCAAGGTTCTATCAAAATCTGAATTTTAGCTTTCTTGGGCAAATATTCCAATATTGTTTGTTGGGTCTCAAAGCATATCGATTGAGGTTCGCATCAATACCACCACAGCTCGCACGTCCTGGATTACCCAAGGCTGAACCGTCTGTATTGAGTCGAACCTAGCCATGTTGAGGCTTTTCCCACCTGACCTGCACTATATATCTCCTACCCAACAACTTGGGATTAATAACACAATGAAAAAACTCAGCAGCATGAAATAAGGCTTCACTATGCACGTTGTTAGCCTAGTCCGATCCCTGAACACAAAATTATTTCTTTGTTTCCACAAATGCCAAATAACAAAAGGGAAGATTATTCTCCACGGGGGCTGGTTTTGCACTCTTAGAACATTGTCTTTGCAATTCTTTTTGAGCCAATAATGTAGATTACCCTCATAAAAGTAGCTGCTTGACAGAATTCCAAGTCTGCTCCAGGTGATTTTGGCCGACTCATTATCCCTAAGTCTATGAAGGATTGTCTCAACTTCCCTTTGGTAGAGAGGGCAACAGTCAGTTTCACTAAGACGTCGTTTAACAAGACATTCCCCCACTCCAATGCTATTATGCAAGCATTGCCACATGAAAGTCTTGAGTTAGGGGAGGGTGTCATCCTTCCAAACCCAAGAGCACTTAAACTCCTCTTCCTCCTCACTACATTTTGTAGCTAAATTATATGCTGACTTAAGCTCAAAATCACTTCGGTAAGCTCCATTTCAAATCATCCTATCTTCCTCATTTGATGATATAAAAGAGTAGGGCATGGCCTTAATTTCCATGAGGATAGCATTAGGAATTTGGATTAAGAGTTTAGACCAATCCCATCCATTCGGCCCAAAAACATCCTTAACTTTAAGGCACTCTTCTTCTTCCAATAAGGGGCCTTGGATGAGGTCTCTCAATGGCCTGTTTACAGCCCAATTTTCGTGCCAAAGGCTTAGGTTACTATTACTCCCCTGAATCCATTTGATGCCTTTATTAAAAACTTCTCTGCCCTTGTTCATAGCTTGCCAAACTCTTGAACATGGAAGCTTATCCTTGTTTCTAGCATTCAACCTTTGGCTAGTACAATACTTGCTCTTCAAAACCTTAGCCCATAACGCATCCTTTTCCATAGGGAATCTCCAATTAAGCTTGGCAAGTAAGGCCTGGTTTGTACCTCTTGCTGATTGGATTCCAAGACCCCCTTTCTCTTTAGGTTTGGTCACTTTGTGCCATCCCACCCAATGAGTTCTTTTTGAAGCTACTGAGACCATAAAAAATTGCGATTAACTCTATCAATATTATCTAGCAATTTGGTAGGAAGAGTCGTGCACTGCATAACATAAGCCGGGATGGTAGAAGTGGAGGCTTGAATGAGAACAATTCTTCCTGCTAGAGATAGTAAATCAGCATTCCATCCCGCCAACTTTTGCTTGACTCTCTCCAAAATGAAGTTTAAATCTTGATTACTAGCACCACGATGTTTTATAGGGAAGTCAAGATACTTACCAGGATTAGGAGTTGAATGAAACCCCAATATGTCACACAAAGACTCTCTTGTGTCCACATCAACATTTGGAGAAAAGTACACTCTAGATTTGCTTTCACTAATGGATTGCCCCGACCGGGCACAAAAACTATCAAGCACATCCCTTATGGTTGAAAAATTCACATGGTCTGCCTTCGCAAAAAGGACCAAATCATCCGCAAAGAATAAATGGGAGAAAGCCACCCCACTATGAGAGCTTTTTATAGGGACCCAACTCTTCTCATTACACTTTTCTTCAATACTATATCCGAGGGCTTCCATACAAAGAATGAAAAGATATAGTGATAGAGGGTCACCTTGCCGAATTCCTCTCAAAGGAAAAATAGGCTCCACACTTCCACCATTGAAAAGAATGGATGTGGATACTGATAACATGTAACTCAAAATGAGATTCACCAGGTTGGATGGAAGATTGGCATTAATAAGAACTTCTCTGATGAAACTCCATTCAAGTTTGTCATAAGCCTTTTCAAGGTCCACTTTAATCGCCATGTAACCTCCCCTCCCCTTTTTCCTACTGATGGTATGAATTAACCCTTGGACCACAATTGCATTATCAACACTTCTCCTTCCCGGTACAAAAGCAGACTATAATGGGCTCACCAACTTATCAAGATGCAGTCTAAACCTTGCTACAATAATCTTGGTGACTATTTTGTACACAGTATTGCAAAGGCTAATGCGCCGATAATTACCCAAGCTTTCTGGGCCCGCAATTTTTGGAATTAGAACAATATTGGTTCTATTAAGGTACTCAGGAATTTTTCTCTCCTCAAAAATCTTTCTCACTTCATTCCTTATTGAATCCCCCACAATGAGCCAAAACCTTTGGAAGAACCGAGCATGGAGCCCATCCGGGCCTGGGGCTTTGTAGGACTTTAGGGCCCAAGGCCCTCTTTAATTTCCATCTCTGAAAGTGGCATACTAAGGTTAAGCTTATCCTCTTTAGGTAAAACTACTTGCCACCGAGAAGGGTGGGAAGAGTAATATGGAGTATGATCTAGGGTGGTTGTGAACAATTTGCTAAAGCCCTCTCTAATGTAATTCATGGTCCCCAACTCACTATGGATCGATTCTCCCATATCATTTTTAATGCATGAAATTCGATTGTGTCTTCTCCTTACAATAGTAGACAAATGATGGAAGGCCATGTTATCACCCTCAATCAGCTGGTTAATGCGGGATTTCTGCACCCAAAGCTCCTCCTCCTGGTTAAGGAGCACATTTAGCTTTGTGTGCAATGTTTTCTCCATTTCAACCAAGGAATGCGAGGGATGTGAAGCTAAGGCTCTCTATATTCCATTCAAAAGGGCCATGACTCTCCTCTTTTTACCAAAAATGTTCCCAAAATGGTGCTTATTCCATTCGGATGCTTTCCTGGAGAAGCAATCAATAGCATCTTGAAGAGAACGGGACCGACCCCAAGCTTCCGAAACAATTCTAGGAAAAGATAAATCCGACAGCCAAAAGCTTTGGAAATTAAGTGGCCTAAAAAGATGGATACCATTAATCGGATTGGCTTCTAGTAGCACCGGGCAATGGTCAGACACACATCTTGTGAGATGAGTCACCCTCGCATCCAGAAAAGTAGTACACCAACTTGGGTTGGTGAAATACCGATCAATTCTCTCTTGCACTAAAGCATTGATATTTCGCCTATTATTCCATGTGAACCGAGGCCCAGTAAAGCCCAAATCAACCATATTACAGTAATCAAGGCACTCTTTGAAATTAAGTGATCTATTAGAATTAATACCTCTACCCCCAAATTTATCCCCATTTATAAGAACCTCATTAAAGTCTCCAGCAATTATCCAAGGTTTATCGTGCAGGTTAGCAGCATTTTTTAGATTATTCCACAAAATGCATCTTTCATGAAATCTAGAGCTAGCATACACAGCAGAAAAAATAAATTCAAAGGTAGTAGAAATTACCTTCACCAGGACATGAACTTCCTGTTCTGACATGGCTAGCTCGGTGATCTGGACCTTATCTGAATTCTATAACAACCAAAGACCACTGGTGAAACCAATTGTATCTGTATGGATGGCGCCATCAAATGGGAGCCTATCAGTGATGTCTTTAGCTCTGTCACCAAAAGTACGGGTCTCCATTACAATCAAAATTATCGGGTCGTGATTGTGAACCAACTCCCTTACATGATTCTGAAAAGAGGGCTTTAAAGCTCCCCTGCAATTCCAGGTGTTAGGAAATATGTGATATGATGTTAGAAACATATGTCAATATCTATGTAATTGGCTAATCCTTTAACAAAACGCACTTCAAGGAATAAGGTTTCAAGTTTAAGTGTTAAAGCCATGCAAGTCTATCCAAGAAACAAGTGAGAAAGTGCTGGATTTTAAATCTTGGCAGCTAGCATCTATCGAGGTTTAAAAGTTGTTTTAGCCCGTGGCTCGACAACTAGCCATCTATCGAGGTTTATGAAATTCAGTTTTTCAGAGCTGATTTCAATTCAATCTGTGGGTATATGTTTGGGCTTTCTTTTCTCACAACCCTAGACATATATAAGGATTTTTTTAAGGGCCGTCACAGGTTACACAGTTGCCCAAGTTCATGCAAATTGTGACCGAAAACAGAATTTGCCCTAGTTCATCTTTCTCTTGAAGAAATTGCTGTGTTTGTGCACTGTAGGGTTTTGTGACCAAGCAACTTCTTGATCTTCATCGTCTGGATGAACTGAAGAACTTTGCAGCCAACATCCTTCTTAAGTTGGTGATCAAGTCGCGTACTGGGATCCACACAATTGGTTAGTCACGTACTAGGAGCCGTGCAATAAAAGGAGAGATTGTCACTACAAAACAAGTCCAATTGGGTATTAGGGTAAGGGTTCAACTGTAGGTTGGAATAAGGTACTGGGATTCCTTTACTTGTAATCATTTGTTGTGATAATAGTGAATTCTTGGGAGTGGTGACCTTAAAATCACCAGTAGGGTTTTTCCCGAGTTGTTTACAAATCATCGTGTTATTTATTTTTCACTTCATACTTAGTTATTTGATGATTTGTTTGTGCTATCATGTACATTACATGTTAATTTGATTAATTAATAAACTTGGCTAATTAATCAATTAATATATCACAAGGGGTTAATATATTCTTGGCCCATCAAGTGGTATCAGAGCAGGCACACTCTAATTAGGTTATTATCTTTGCTGCGTAATCCATTGACCCCTGTTGTCATGGTTGCAACCGGCATAAAAAGATCTTTGTTGTCAAATACATCTTACTTTTCTAATCTCTATTTGTTTGAGTGCATTAGAAAATGCAAGTCTAAAAGTTATTTGAATTCCATCATGATGATCATTGAAAAAGATCTTAGGCTGACAAAGAAGAAACTAGACTGTCTCAAAATGATAATGTGCAAAGGAGTTCGTCTGAGAAAAGTGAAAGTTAAAGGCCTTGTTCATAAAAGGTAGATGAGAGAAAACACCATTCCCACTGATCTGTCATCTAAGCACGAAGTGTGTTTCATGATGAAGTCTTTAAGGTTATGGACGCATGTTTGTGATACCTTGACAACGGCTGTTCAAGACACATGATTGGAGACCGATCTCTATTCAAGGTTTTCAAGTCTAAGAAAGGTGGAAATGTTACCTTTGGTGATGGGAGCAAATCACAGATTAAAGGAAAGGGAATTATCTCTTTACCTGGATTGCCAGAAATCACTAATGTTCTATATGTTAAAGGTCTGAGAGTGAACCTGTTAAGCATAAGTTAGATATGTGATCAAGACTTTATGGTACTGTTTTCAAAAGGAAAATCTTTGTCATGGATGAGTTTGGAAAGAAGCTCATAAGTGGTGTTCGTACTTTAGACAACTGCTATGGTTTAGTTCCTAATACTGATATTGTGTGTAATAGCATTCGTTTACCAAATGAATATCTATGGCACCAAAGGATGGAACATGCTAGCTACAAACATCTTTCAATTGTATCTAAGCATGAGTCAGTTTTGGGGATACCTAAGCTCAGTAGAGTGAACAATGTAGTGTATGGACCATGTTAGCTTGGAAAACAGACGAAAGCTGAACATCTAGGAACTCAAACATCTGCTACATTTGGACCATTGGAGCTACTGTATCTGGATCTCATGGGTCCAACCAAAACTGAGTCTTTTGGTGGAAAGAGATACATTATGGTTATGGTAGATGACTTCACTAGGTACACTTGGGTTATCCTTCTACGATCCAAGTCAGATGCTCTTGAGCACATTGAAGCCTTGTGCACAAGATTGCAAAATGATAAGAGCCTAAAGATTGATCAAATTCGAAGTGATCATGGTAAAGAATTCGAAAATTCATATATGGAGTCCTTTTGCATGAGATTAGGTATATCTCAAGAATTCTCTGCTCCTATTACTCCTCAACAGAATGGTGTAGTAGAAAGAAAGAACAGGGTTATTCAAGAGATGGCTAGAGCCATATAGCACAACAAAGATGTAGCTAGAAACTTATGGGGAGAAGCCGTTAACACTGCGTGTCATACGGTTAATAGGGTGACCTAGTACCAAGAAGACTCCATATGAGTAATGGAAGAGTAGGAAGCCAAATGTGAAGTACTTCAAAATCTTTGGAAGTACTTGTTTCATTCTCAAGGATAGATAGAATGTGGGAAAATTTGATTCTTGAAGCGATGAAGGAATATTTCTAGAATATTCCTCTACAAGCAAGGCTTATCGGGTATACAACAAGAGAACCATGAAGGTAATGGAAACAATGAATGTTGTTATTGATGAGTCTTCAGACTCTAGTTCTGAGAAATTTAGTGAGGAAATCCCCAAAGAGATTCTTCCTCCCGAGCCCAGGGAAGTTCAAGAAATTGTTAAACAAAAGCCCGCATCTCCAATTACTCCCAATACTCTAAGTGCTGTAGAAGATTTAGCAAACATATCTACTTCACTTGATTCTGAATCCCATGAAGAGAAAGGACCTTCCTCCAGGATAAAATTGAATCATCCTCCTGAAATTATTGTGGGAAATATGAATGAACTTACACTAAGAAAACGTACAGTTGATAAATATATTGCTAACTTTGTGTCTTATTCTTGTTATTTGTCACAAGTTGAACCTACTAAAGTTGAGAAAGCACTTCAAGATGAAAGTTGGGTTGAAGCCATGCATGATGAATTGCTTCAATTTCAAAGGAATGATGTTTGGACTCTAGTACCTAGACCGGAGGGTGAGCACATCATTGGCACAAAGTGGATATTCCACAATAAGACTGATGAGGAGGGTAATGTGATCCACAACAAGGCTCTTCTTGTAGCTTAAGGATATTCTCAAATGGAAGGAGTAGACTATGATGAGACATTTGCTCCAATAACCCGTATGGAGTCCATCAGAATTCTCCTAGCCCTAGCATGTCACTTGAAATTCAAGCTTTACCAAATAGATGTAAAGACTACTTTCTTGAATGGGTTCCTTAAAGAAGATGTCTATGTGGCTCAACCAAAAGGATTCACTAATCCACACTTTCTAGATCATGTGTTGTACATCAAGAAGGCACTTTATGGTTTAAAGCAAGCCCCTAGAGCTTGGTACGATCGACTCACACAATACTTGGTGTCACATGGGTTCACAAGAGGAAAAACTAATCAAACTCTTTTCATCAAAAGGGAATATGGCGAGTTGATAGTTGCTCAAGTCTACGTTGATGATATCATCTTTGCATCAACTAAGGATGAACTTGCTCATAGGTTCTCAAATCTCATGCAAGCCGAGTTCGAGATGAGCATGATTGGAGAGCTAACTCACTTCCTTGGCTTGCAGATTGGTCAACAAGATTCAGGTATATTCTTATCTCAATCTAAATATGCAAAAAATCATGTGAAAAATTTTGGTTTGGAATCTGTTAGTTCTGTTAGAACCCCTATGAGCCCAAATGTTAAACTCACTGTTGACTTATTAGGTAAGAGTGTAGATTCATCTCTTTATAGAAGCATGATAGGTAGTCTTCTTTACCTTACGGCTAGTAGACCTGACATTAGTTATAGTGTGGGAGTGTGTGCTAGATATCAAGCTAATCCCAAAGAATCTCATATGACTGCTTTGAAAAGAATCATAAAGTATGTCAAAACTACTATTGACTTTGGTGTGTGGTACAGCAAGGACACAAATGAAGTCTTAGCTAGGTATTCTAATACAGACTGGGCAGAGAATGCTGATGATAGAAAGAGTACACCGGGGGGTTATTTTTATGTGGGTAATAATCTTGTCTCCTAGATAAGCAAAAAGCAAAATTTTATCTCATTATCCACTGCAGAAGCTGAGTACATCACTGCTAGTAGCTGTTGCACCCAACTTCTATGGATGCAAAAACTTCTCCATGATTACAGTATTTGTCAAGAGCATCTTACTATCTACTATGACAATACCAGCGCCATCAATAATCTAAGAAATCGGTTCAACATTCTCGTACTAAACACAGAGATTCTACATCACTTCATTCGGGAGCTTGTCAAAGATGGTACTCTTACTCTTGAATTCATTCACACTGATGATCAAAAGGCTGATTTGTTTACCAAACCTCTTGATAGTAAACAATTTGAATTCCTTCGTCAAAACATTAGTGTTATCTCCATGGATTGATCTCTTCTTCTCCTCCTCCTCCTTCTTCATGCATTTGCATCTAGTTTTATAGATTGCTTTTTTTTATTTAACATGTTTTTGTTTGTTTATTTTCAATTTTGTTCTATTTTGTTTTCAAAAAAAAAAAATTAAAAAATACAAAACAAAGTGTGTATTTGTGTACATTGGTACTTGTGTACCTTGGATGGCCATTAAAATAAAATTTTCTAAACTTTGTATCTTTTGTAGCTTAGATGAGCATTTCTATGCATAGCTAAGCAAGTAAGTTTTGTGGCTCATATTTGTGATGAGTAAGATTAAGTAATCTCTTATACATAACACTCATATAACTCTTTTTGACGAGAATGACTAGAAAATCCTAAAAGAAAAGCATAAATAACCATCTCACCACTGTTACCCGCCAATTATGAAATGACATTTGTATGCTTTGACATAGCAAAAGTGGTATGTCAAATGCTTAACATCATTGGGTATTTCTTTTCTTTCTCTTATATGCCCATGCATGGTTTGCTTAAAAGAAAATATGCAAAGAAAAATATGTTTTATATGATTGCAAGCGTGTATTCTAGGAGATGTGGAGGTTACATAATGTATCTCGAAGGTGATAGTTCCCATCAAACAGTTATGATTGTGTATGAGTTAAAATGATTTTCTCATATCTCAAATCGTCATAACATGTAGACGCTTATGCAATCTTGTAATATTTTTACACACAACACGCAATATTCTTTGCTACTTTTGATACATGTGCAGATACAATGTGATTTAGCCATAACAAGGAATACATGTGTTAGTGTATGCTCACTAAACTGTCTTAACTTGTTTTTGAAATATAAAATTGGTTAGACGTGTTTAGTGTGTGTGTGTGTGTGTGTGTGTGTGTGTGTGTGTATGTGTTTTGGATCTATGTGCTTATCATTTTATTGTTGAGAGATGATTTTGAGAGCTTAAAATATTGGTTGGATCCTTGGTTGAGTTCTATGTTTGATTGCATTCATGTCTATGTTTTTCCTTTCTTGAAAAACTGTTTTTAAAAGCAATCTCGACAACTCCTCGACACCTATCGATAGCTAGGCTATCTATCGAGCTCTTCAGTTGTTTTTTTATCACAATCTTGATAGCTACTTCGATCTATCGAGAAACTTTTTGGATGCTCGATAGCTCTTCGACAGCTCATTGATCCATCGAGAAAGATTATGCCTTCTCGATAGATTCTCAATAGCTCTTCGATCCATCGAGCCCCTTTTGCTGTGGACACCTCTGGATAGCTTCTCGATAGTTGCATCTGTTGAAGTTTAAACCTCGACACCTCTCGATCTGTCGAGAATTAAGAGGTTCTATATATAGGATTCTCACGATATCAAGTTCACTTCTCTCGATTTCTCTCGAATCCTGTCGACTCTTCACCTCCCAAAACCTCTCTCTCTCAATCAAAACCTCATCCTCAAGAGTTTTTCGGCCTAGATCAAGTATTTCTTCACTGGTAAGGGTCCTAAATCCTTCATTCTTCATGCATTTCATGCATTTGACCTAACTCTTTGGGGTTTTTGAAAATTTTTGGGGCTTTTCAAAATTGATGAAGTTTTTGTGAAATTTTTGGGATGGGCTTTGTGAAAATGGCTTTAAATCATCGTGCATTGCATCACATTTGCATTATAACGATGTTTCATGCATTTTAGATGTGTGTTTACCTTATTGCACTGATTGTGTACTGGTAGGGTTGGTTTGGGCTGAGCGCATGATGTTTTTGCTATTGCATATCACATGCTCATGCATTTTCATGCATACGTATCTTACATTCTCTATATTCTTATATATATAGATTGTGATTGGTGCTTTTCTGCGTGTCTCTCTTTCTCCCTCTCCTTTTTCTTTCGGTTAGTTGCTCTATGGCATCTAAACGAAAATCTACTCCATCTCGGAACCCTCCTCATTCCGGGGCATCCTCTTCTGATCCTACCCCTTCCCATATTCGATTTCGTGATGATAAAGCCCAACAGGACTTTTCAGAGAACTTTTCTAAACGAGGCATTCATTCAGAGTCATTTAGTAGGACTTCTTCGACACTGTCCTACTCACTGTCATCCACAATAGGGGTTAGGAGTCATTATGTGACGTCCCGATCACTTGTCCATCCATGATCATACAGGAGTTTTACTCCAATATGCACAGTTTTGATTATTCAGTACCTCATTTCTTCTCTCGCGTTCAAGGTACACGCATTGTGGTCACACCGGATATTGTATCTGAGGTGCTTCACGTCCCTAAGGTAGCACATCCTAACCACCCTGGTTGCGAGCGTCTAAGGATAATGTCCAAAACGAGCTCATGTCATCTTTTTGTGAGCGTCCTTCTGATTGGGGTGATCTTCAGTTCACTCCTTGTTCGGCCTTTGCTTAAGGTCCTAGGTTCATAAACATGGTGATGATGTTTGTTTTGCATCCTTTGTCTCACCCGTGATAAGCTCATTTTTTCTTCGGCTATCATGAGGATTCTTCGCCACTTTTCTATCTCCTTTCCTGTTTTTGATCACTTCCATGTATGTGTGCCTTAGACGCTGCTACTGTTAAACGGAGCGAGGCACAGCTACATTCGAGCTGACCCGGGATGGCAATTCCTCCAACTTCTACAACTCCATCCACCTCCACTCCTTCTTCTTTTGCTAGCGAGGTGACTCTTGAGGACATCATGACACAACTTATGCCATGACACTCGCCTTGACGCTCTTAGTGATAAGTTGTATCAAGTGAACACCCGTGTTGGTCGTATTACACAACGACAAGCTGTCATGGGTGGCTTCGATGCTTCTCCTCCTCCTACTCTAGAGGCTTCTGAGGATAAGGACGATGATGGTGATGCTAATGCTACTGATGCTGAGGATGATGGTGCTAGCTCTTCCAGTGCTGATAAGATGTCTACTTGATGTACTTACCCTTTGTCACTCGTGACAAAAAGGGGATGTAGTTTTGGATATGGGAGTAGTCATACTCATAGAGGGAGGGTTAGTATAGGAGATTTTTGTTAAGGGGAGTGTTTATTTTTGTTAAGGGATGTAGTGAGGTTCTTATATATTTTCTTTTCTTTTCTTTAACATTTACCTTATGTAGTTTGGTCTTCTGACCATTTGACATACATTGTACTTATATTTGGTTTATATATATTAATGTATGTTATTCATCTATCTTTCCATGTTTTGATTCTTTTCTCTCTTTATACACATGTTTCTTATATTCTTGTATGCAATCTATTATTTCTGTTTCACACTAAGATGTCTTGATGAGTTTTGTTTAAAGTGTTTCAGAATTACAGGTTTTCAAAGAATAAGGTTTCAAGTTCAAGTGTTAAAGCCATGTAAGAGTCTGTCTAAGAAACAAGTGAGAAAGTGCCGAATTTTAAAGCTCACAACTAGCATCTATCGAGATTTAAAAGCTGTTTCAGCTCGTGGCTCGACAGCTAGCTTAATAGAAGGCTTTCTATCGAGGTTTATGAAATTTAGTTTTTCAAAACTGATTTCAATTCAATCTATGGGTATATGTTTGGGCTTTCTTTTCTCACAACCCTAGACATATATAAGGATTGTTTTAAGGGCCGCCACAAGTTATACAGTTGCCCAAGTTCATGCAAATTGTGACCGAAGACAAAATTTGCCCTAGTTCATCTTTCTTTTGAAGAAGCTGCTGTGTTTGTGCACCGTATGGTTTTGTGATCAAGCAACTTCTTGATCTTCATTGTCTTGATGAACTGAAGAACTTTACAGCCAACATCCTTCTTAAATTGGTGATCAAGTCGCGTGCTGGGATCCGCGCAATTGGCTAGTCACGTACTGGGAGCCATGCAATAAAAGTAGAGTTTGTCACTACAGAACAAGTCCAATTGGGTATTGGGGTAAGGGTTCAACTGTAGGTTGGTATAAGGTACTAAGATTCCTTTACTTATAACCGCTTGTTGTGATAATAGTGAATTCTCAGGAATGGTGACTTTAAAATCACCCGGTAGGATTTTTGCCATGTTGGTTTTCCTCATTCGTAAACAAATCACTGTGTCATTTATTTTCCGATGCATACTTAGTTATTTGGTGATTTGTTTGTGCTGCCGCATACATTGCATATTAATTTGATTAATTAATAAATTTGATTAATTAATCAATTAATATATCACAATGGGTCAATACATTCTTGGTCTATCACCAGACTATGATATTCATGACTAGACAATGGTTGAAAGTCGGACACTCATCAAAAGAAGGAAGTAGTCTCACTTCCTCCATTAAATTCCATCCGATCATCCTCACCATTTCTGTCGTCTATCCTCTGTCAGGTATCAGAGTCACACAGTGCTCCAGCACACCCATCATTTTGTCTGTGGCTATCGAGTGAATGCTGAACTCCATAATGGGTTGGAAGACTTGCAGGAGCTTTATAGCATGCCGATTGCCCATGAATGTCGTTGCAATGTCTTGATTCTCCAGCATTCTTCTCGCAGTCAAACTCTCCTTCGGTATTGTTTCGCACAACACTGGCGTCGCCGATATTTGAGGGATAAGATTCCAAACCAATGTTCTCGCTTCTTCCAGTCCCAACGTGTCCAAAAGGAACTTCCACCACGGGTTGATCATTCTTCCCCAAGTCGGGTCTGCTAAGTGGAGAAAGCCTATCATTGAGCTTGTCAGAGTTAGTGGAAATACCAACTTCCATGCCTTTCGAAGCTTGGGACTGAACCAGCCCATGGTGTGGGTGGGGCGAGCTCTGATTTCCTCTATGATCACTCTCGGTATCTCCACTATCACTCCGTCTACATTGATTGCCCATCTTGTGCTCTGAGCTGTTATCGAATTTAAATTCTCCATCAAAACCGGGCTGAAACTTGCAGATGTTAAGTGACCACTCTGTTGTAGTCCTTATCTTTTCTTTTGAGAAGACGGCACTGTCTGAATTTTTGGAGGCACTGATTGAATTAGTGGAGATTAGCCCTATAACGTGCAAGGTCCTTCTTACCCCTTACAGAATTAGAATTGGGCTTGGCCTTTGACAAGCTATTAATTGAACGGCCCACAGTCTGGTTACTACCCTTACCTAAGCCCAATTGCTCCACACCATTTAATTTCGTTGCTGCCTCGTTGTCCTTAGTTGGAGATTTCAAGCCTGATTCATCTTGGGCTTTCCTTTTGCCCTCATTCCTACTCGTGACCCCAGACCCATTAACCTCTTTTTCAAACCTCCTATTTCCCAACGGCTCTTTTTCATTCACGTTCACAGAAGCATGTCTATGATCGGCTAAGGGGCTGCTACTTCTTTTCTTATGCAGTCTGTTGTCTTTCCGTTTCCGTGTAACGACCATCCAAGGACCAAAGGTAGTGTTGTTGGACTCATCTTCTGAGGCATCTCGATTTCCGGTTAGAGTCTCTGGTTGTGCCTTCGGAGAGGGTGGCGCCTTGTCTTCTTTGTCAGCAGAGTTAGGCTCGAGGGAATCTTT
Organism: Lithocarpus polystachyus; assembly: GCA_033629205.1. Classification (NCBI taxonomy): domain Eukaryota; kingdom Viridiplantae; phylum Streptophyta; class Magnoliopsida; order Fagales; family Fagaceae; genus Lithocarpus; species Lithocarpus polystachyus. Next base: position 58,871,168 of record CM066164.1, on the reverse strand, counting down.
AGGAACCGTGAAAGGGTTTGATGGTGAACTGACATGCTTCTCGCCGATGGCCAAGTCTACCGCAGGCAAAGCAAAGCCTGTTAACCCCTTCGTACGCAAGAGGTTGGTTGCGATGGCCAAGCCTAATTGTGGTGACCAGTGACTTACTCATATCCACCTGAACGCAGAGACGAGCGTATTTGCCCCTAGCTTCGGTGGCAGTATGCGTATCCACCCGTAGGACCGTTCCCAATGCCTGACCGATCTGCCAGAGTACCGTCGCATCATAGTACTCAATGGGCAATTCGTTAAGCCTGACCCACACTGCCACCGAGGAAACTAAAGCTTTAGATGGCTTGAAATTCGCTTCCCATCGTCGGATGGATAGGAAGTGCTCCCTGATAAACCAAGGGCCTTTTTTAAGTACCATTTCTAAATCCTCAACTACTGAAAATCTTAACAGGAAGAAATCCCTCCCCAGGTCAACCATGTCGACTCTCCCAGTCGGCTTCCAAAGTCCCAGCAGTTTTGAGTGTAGATAGTTGTAACCCACTGTCTTGCCGAAAACCTTAACGATAAGCACCTTTGCCCGTGGAGCTCGAATACGGTTCTTAGTTTCCTTGGATAGACTGACCGAGCCAAACCCTTCCTTGACCTCCTCAATCTCCTCATCCGAGTTTGAATTGGCCTCCTTGTGGTCCGAAAAAGCAAAAGCTTGGGAGTAAGCTCCCGGTATTTCCCCCACTAGTTTATCCCTAAAGGAAAGCTTGGTTGGGTGGCTAGGTTCTACATCACGGACAGTGCTGCTAGTGTCAACTGTTTGATGGTGTGAGTCTTTCATTTTCTTAGTGCTACGGACCAACTCATTTTCTGAGAGAGAGAGAGAGCGAGAGAGCGTGAATGTTCCATCTTGGCTTGTAGGGATAGTTGAACTTTGCACGCAATATTAATACTTGTATTTGTTTTTTCTTTTTCTTTTTTTGATGTGAATACTTGTATTGTTATTGCTTGTACTGATGTAATAAATAAATTCTCATGCATTGGAAATATGCATATTGCTTTCACAGACACATTCTTTGAGACACGTAAAATGCATATAACTGATGCAATAGATAATTATTGCAACTCCTAAGGACAGTTGTAAATTGTAATTGAGTTTCCAAACTTTCCATTATCTATACTCTATAACACAAAGGACATTAGCTAGCCTTCTTTTTTTGGGAAGAAAGAAAACAATTAGTACAGAAGAATAGAAGCTAAATGACCTTTTGGCAACTTCATCCAATCCGACTAATGATTTTTTTTTTTTTTTGGGTGCCAAAATCCAGCTGTTTTCTCTGCATTTCATACAAAAAGGCTGCTTGCTTGTTGATGACAAGTCAGAGTTTTAAAGATGTGAAAGAGGCACCATTGTAAGCTATTTAAGAAAACGACTCTCATGTTCTCTTCCCTTTTGGGTGGGGCTCATCTGTTTTTACCCTAAAAGCTGCCCTTCATTTATGCAATAGGCAGTGAGAAATAAGATGGGCTTTTTCGGGTGAGGTCAAATGACCAAGTCAAAAGCCCCAATACTACACAAACTTTTTCTCTGATAATTTGAGATAGTACTCTTTTAATCAGAGAAGGCTTGTCTTCTAGTAATTGAAACCAAGACATTAAGGTGATGGGATTGCCAGGGGACATGTACTCTGGCAATTTAATAATGAGGTTTAATGTGCACTGTTGAGAGAGGTTTCTTTGTCCTATGTGCGGAAAGCAGCACTTGGTAAAGAGCCAAATTGACAAATATTTAAGTGTATTTTCCAGGTTATTGATGAGGATTGTATATTGCAGGTTGTTTTGAAACATCTGATATCAAGTTTCTAACTACTTGCTTTCTCTCTCTTTTTCATTGGACCATGTTTTTCCTTATATTCTGTTCCTAAAGCTACAGTAATGGAGTCTTCCCAAGCTCATGCAGCTGCAGAAGAACATAGTGGCAGTGAGTCTGGATGGACAATGTATATCAACTCCCCTATACAAAGTGAAAATGACAACTACAAAGATATTCATGTTGATGATGATGATGATGATGATGATGAGAGTGATAACTCTATGGCTTCTGACGCCTCTTCTGGTCCAAGTCATCATGAACTTCCATGTGGAAAAGGTGAGGGAAGTGGCAGCATTGCTCAGAACAAGCATGCAAAAAATGAAGCAAATAGTAAGTATTCCTCCTCAGGAAAGAAACCATGCAAAAAGGGGAAGAAAAAAGAAGAAAGTAGAAGCAAAGAAGAAAAAGAAGGGTCAATGCAGTGGGCACTGAGCGCTGCAAGTCAAGTTTCAAGTGGAGTCAAGGTAAGAAAAGAGATTTTCAAAGAAGAATAGAGTGTTTATTTTTTTCTGCAGATCTACCCCTAGAACGATTGCATTATCTTGATCTGAATCCAATAAGTTTAGGGTAACTGAAGGCAGAGAGCCATCCATTACTGTTTTATGGTTCTAGCTTTTCAGAATTAATGGTGAATCAAGATAAGTAACTGGTACATGCATATATAAATCATTGATGCAGATGTATTTTTTGTTAAATGTGACATTTATGCAAGAAAATGGCTGTTTTTCTATTTGTCTTCTTTGTATTAGTATCATTAAGAAGTAGAAAAAGAGCAAGTTGAGAATTGAGATTCCTAAGAGTTACAACTTGGTGACAGGTGACTCAACATGGCATATGAAAAATCATGCAAATTATTCTTTAGCCATTAACATGAAAAAGATTGGGTCATATCACAGAAATAGAAAATTGGAAGCCAGCTAGATTTTAATTTTCTGTCATGATATTTAACCATTGAAGTATCTTTTTCGAGGATCAAGCAGGTAGCTCAACTGCTTAATCTCCTGCAAGCATGGGGCAATTTGCGGATTCAGCTTCTAACAAAATTAAAAGTGCTAGGAGGAAGAAATAGCCAGGGAATTTTATTATAAATTCTTGATGTAGCAGAAGTAAAATGTATATATGAACACATTTTGTGTGTAGCTGACCTCTTTTGTACACTGGTCCTTTAATAGGCTTCATCAAAAGTTAAGACACATTAAGAAAAAGGAGGTACAAATAAAACTTAAGGTCTATAAACTGTGACAACCAAGGAGGTTTAGGGTGTCGCTGGATGTTTGCTGACCTAGCTAGTGCCTAGTAATGAGCATTAATCCTCAGTATCAGCTGCAGGCACAAAAGTATTTGCTCCTCTCTCTAGAGTCTAAAGTGTAGTAATTTAAGATCCCTACAAAAAGCGGTTCTTTAAGATCCCTGCTTTTTTTTTTTTTTTTTAATATAACAAAAAAGGGAATTTAAGGTATGGTCACAACACTTAAACCCTACATTGCATTATGGTACGAGATCACTTAGGTATTAATGAAGCTTGATATTACTTGAATCCACAACTCCTGCACTTATAAGCGTGATAGGTCACAAAGGCCTTCAAGAACTGCCGGCAAAACTAAAAGTTGTATAGTTTCTAGCACAAATAGGCAAATAATTGTAATCAACTAATCCTAACATATTTGCTATAGTATGGGCAACCGGGCAACCAACAAGAGAGCGTCTTGGGAGACTGTAGATAGTAGGGGTGTGCGTGGTTCGATCGGCTCAGTTTTTTTCCAAATTTGTCACCGAACCGATAGAGATCGGTTTTGTAATAATTAAAACCGATGCATACCGACTAGGGTCGATTTTTCGACCTATAGCGGTGCGGTTTGATGAGCTCGGTTTAATCGGTTTGGTCGATTTGATTTGAAACATTAACAATCTGTTTTTTTTTTTTAAATCTGTTCAACCTATAAAAAAATCTATTCACCTAAACTGTAATGATCCAAAACAAATTACACCAAAAACATAAAAAAAAACAGAGGAAGTAAAAGTGTCAGTATAAACATAAAAAAAAAATAAAAAACATAAAAAACAAAGCATTTATGCTCATCATATTAAACAATTCCGACAGTGTTAGTATAAACCCAATACAAATAGCCAATAGGTAACAGTGTTAGTATAAAGTATAAACCAACTTAGTATAAAACTGTTGGTCCATTTTTTTTGTTAAAACTTAAAACAACTCTTCCTTAGCATTGTCCCCTGTAATTTCCTCTCCCTTGTTTTTGTTGTTGTTTTTTTTTTTTTTTTCCTTTTTTTGTTTAACGTTGGCTAATTTGAAATCTACCAACAAACATGACTGGCAGTGGCACCCATGGCCATGGACCTATAAACAAACTCAAACAGATGGTTTGCCGCGGGGTGAGAGAAGAGTTCATTGAAAAGTGAAAACAGAGGAGCTTAGTGGCTTACCGTTACCCGTGGTTTGCCTCGATGAGCACCTGCAGGGTGCTGGCTACTACAGAGGCGAGAAGCAAAAGCGAGAGAGAGAGTTAAGGGACCTCTGACTCAGAAAGAAAGAATTTATACTGAGGGAAAATTTGGAAACCTAGCAAAATACGACATCATTTTCTCTTTTTTTTTTTTCTTCTTCTTCTTAAAACTTTCAATAGATACGATGACGTTTTGTTAAAAAAATTGATAAACAAACTCGATGAAACGGCATCGTACCAAACGTCCAAACCTCTGAAACTGAAAGTTACATTACATCGCATCGTATCGGTTTGGTTCGGGCAGGGACTTGATTTCGGGCTTCTGAGCCGATGACTGCACCGCACCGGCATCGGAAAGCCATTCGCGCTCCAATAGTCGGCATCGACTTCGTCGGTCAGTGGCAACGGCAATGCGGGACGATCGGCGCCGGTCGGTTTCCTCAGTGACGGTAAGCTTTTGCACAACCATAGTCCCACCAACACCATCAATTTAATAGATAATGCCCACTAAGAACTGTAAAGCATTTCTATTTATGAAATAAGATCTCCTCAGAAGACTCTTTAAGAATGAAAACTTTTGAGTATAAAAACTTCACCACTGCTTCGGGAGTTAACAATGTTGCCAAATTTGAGTGACAAACACTAGAAAAAATAAGGAAAATATTGAAGGGGACGAATATTAATAAGACAATGGAAAATACAATTTTCTAGTAAATCATTCTTCAATAGGCACTCAATGGAACAGTGTTTGGCTCCCCAAAAATTATAGGGAAATATAGATGCCCTTATTCTACATGAAGGATCATAGAATTGAAGGAATTTAATAATTAAATTAGAATGCCAAATCATGTTGGACGTCCACAATAAACAAAACAAATATGATTTACGGATTTAACAAACCCATCTTGAGGAGAGGCTGCCTCCACAAGTTGATGGGATGATATTCCAATTTATCAGTTCCAGCAGAAACATTATTACATTTGCCGATAACATTTTCCCCAGGCAAGGGACCACCACAGACAGATCAATGATCAATCAAATCCTTTACTGTTTAGCAATCTTGAACCATTCAGTATGGAAGGATCCTGGTATGTCAGTCCTCTCATATGTATGAGCTCCAAAGTAATCTCTTTGAGCTTGGACCAGATTAGCTGGCATCCTGTCCCCCCTAAACGTGTCAAAATAAGCAAGACTAGAGGACATACCAGGAGTGCTAATGCCTGCATTGATAGCAAGGCAGACAACTCTTCGCCAAGCAGATTGCCGGTCAATGATCTCCTTTGCAAACTCTCGATCCACAAGGAGGCTGGCAAGATCTAAGTTTTCGTCATATGCTTTCTTGATACGTTCCAAAAATACAGCACGGATGATGCAACCTCCCTTCCAAATCCTAGCAAGCTTCCCCAATTTCAAGTCCCAACCTTGTTCAATGCTCTTTGCATGTATCAAGTTCATTCCCTAGGCATAGCTACATATTTTGGATGCATAAAGTGCTTGCCTAACATCATTAATCAACTTTTCCTTATCCACAGCTTGGTCAGTAAATATGTTACCAATGCCACCTGACTTAAATACTTTGGCTGCTTCAACTCTTTCCTCCTTCAAACCACTGAGGAACCTAGCATCCAAGGATATTGCTATAGTGGGGGTTGCAACTCTGCAGCTTGCTGAACTGTCCATTTACCAGTACCCTTCATGCCAGTTTTATCCAAAACCTTGTCTACAGATAACCTTGTCCCTTATCATCCTTAATTCCAAATATATCTGCAGTGATCTCAATCAAGAAGCTCAAAAGCTCTCCCTTGTTCCATTTTGAGAAAACATGATTCAATTCCTCATTAGAGCTTTCCAATTGATTTAAGAACGTCATAGGCCTCTGCTATTAGCTGTATATCACCATATTCAATCCCGTTGTGAACCATCTTAACAAAATGGCCTGATCCTCCTTTTCCAATGTAACACAAGGGCCACTATCAGGAACCTGGGCACACTACAAAAAACGCACGTTTGGGCCGTGTTTTTGGGCTGCGTTTTTATAAAACACAGCTCCAACCCTAGACTTCAGGCCGCGTTCACTCAACCCGGCTATAGGTCCTGTCTGAAGCCGCGTTTGAAAGAGCTGAAGCTGCGTTTAGATGGGCTGCGTTTTAAAAAACGCGGCCCAAGACCCATCAGCAGAATTTTTGTTTTATTTTTTTTATTTTTTTTCAATGTGTCTGGAGCTGCGTTTTTTAAACGCATCTCAAAACGCATTAGGGAGCTGCGTTTAACTAAACGCAGCTTCAACCTTGGGGAGCTGCGTTTAACTAAACGCGGCCCACAACCCATCAGCAAAATTTTTGTTTTATTTTTTTATTTTTTTTTTCAATGTGTCTGGAGCTGCGTTTATTAAACGCAGCTCAAAACGACTTGGGGAGCTGCGTTTAACTAAATGCAGCTTCAACCTATTGGAGTCTTTTAACAAAATACTCTCAATATCCCCTCTCGATCACTCCACACATGTAAAAAAACTCTCAAGCAGTCAAGCTCCCTCTCAGACCACTCCCGACTCTCAAGCTTCCTCTCGAACCCTCAATCTCACTTCCCACCCTCAGAATCCCCCTTCCCTCACTTCCCACCCTCTCTGAATCCCCTTCCTCTCTCCGCTCTTCCCTCCTCTCTAATTTCCACAGTGAAAACGAACACGAAAATGCACATCTACTCCTACGCCAATTGATCTCACCGGCGCTGCTTCGTGTCTCTCCCTCTCTCTCTCGAACCCTCAATCTCACTAATGACACTCTCAGAAGGCCGAGTAACAGTAAGTTTTTTAACATGTTTGTTTTCATTTTTGTTTTAGGGTTTCGATTTTCAATTTAGGGTTTCGATTTTGGGTTTAAATGGACTTTGTTTTTCGATTTAGGGTTTCGATTTGGGGTTTAAATGGACTTTGTTTTTCGATTTAGGGTTTCGATTTGGTGTTTAGGGTTTCGATTTTCAATTTTGGGTTTAGATGGACTTTGTTTTTTGATTTAGGATTTCGATTTTAGGTTTAGGGTTTCGATTTTCGATTTAGGGTTCCGAAGCAGTGTGAATAGCTTTTTCCATTCGTGTGGTGGGTTTTGTCCCTAATGAGATGGGAGAGCTGCAAGCCAAAGATGGGATATGTAATTGTTGTTTTAATAAACTTAGACATTGTCTATAAAAACTCTAGGTTTGGTAGGTCTTTTGTTATTTTGCAAACTACTCTTTGACTGAAGTTAAATAATCTTTTTTTGAAGTTTGGTATGTAAATATTTGTTCTTGTTTGACCATTTGATAAATAATATTTTTTGACATTTTCCTTTCTCATTTTAATTTGAAGATCCCACATCTTCTAGAACTTGGTATCAATGCAGTGGAGTTGCTGCCTGTCTTTGAATTTGATGCGTTGGAGTTTCAAAGGCGTCCAAATCCTAGAGATCACTTGGTAATTTAAAACCTCTCACCTCATATTCTGTAAGTAGATAGATAGATATAGATCTCATTTTATTGATGTTAATGCATTTGAAAGAAACTATAATTTATAACAATGTTACTAAGTTCATTTTATTGCATAAGCATTCAAAACTTAATTTATTCATGCAAAGATTTTGTTATATTTTGATTTTGGACTGTAGTTCCACTACATTTGGATTAATGAGGTCGTGGAACATTGCTTAAGCATTCAAAATATAAGTTTACTTTTTATCTATTGCTGCTTGAGTAATACTCATGCATTGGTGTATTCAGTGATTAGCCCTAGGCAAACTAAGTATGGATCCAGAGCATGACTTAAACTTATATTTTTTTACTTTCATGAACACTAGGTTCCTAGGTGATTGGAGTGGTCTAGCATATTAAAACTTTTTTAGCATCAGCTATGAAGTCAAATTCAAGGCATTCTTGATTATTACCCATGAATAAGTTCAGATTTTTCATCATCGATAAGTATATGTATGGTTTGATTCTGATTCTTGAATGCATGCCCTCTTCGTACGTCCACACATAATTTATATGAGCCTAGGACTCTTTGGTTGTGTGCTTTTATATTCTAGGTTAATGTAATCAAGACATTTCCAACAAATAGAACATGTGTCTTTTCAATTTTGACTTGTTAAAAGATCTACTGTAATTGATGTTCTCTTTATATTGATTAGTGTTTAAGAACGGAGACAAAGAAGAAAATAAAAAAGACCCAACTTCTTCATCTGTCAAGTGTTTTTTCATTCATATGGAGTCAATTGAAACAGTTTATGAAGTAAGGTCTTTATTCATGCATGCACATCGATTGCCTAGTGTGGCCAATTATATGGCTAGGTATGTTGACAATCCAAAAAGTCTTTTGAGAGCCAGATCTAAGAATTTTTCATAATGATTTGAAAGTTACTTTTACTGTGAACCAAAGAGTCTTTTGAGAGCCATATCTTTTGCGTGTCCTTGTTGTGCCAACCTGAACCATATTGTTGTTTTCATCAAGAATTCGAGTTCAAAGAGTTGCATGAAGTATACGTATATATTATCCTCTTGGTCATCATGGTGTGGACAAGGAAGGAAGACTTGTTTATATTGAAGAGGATTGGTGTGTAAAATATAATGAGCAGGAGTTTGAGAAAGGCTTTGCCATAAAGAGCTTGTAGAATTTGAAGGAGTACCTAATTAATTTGTTTATGTAATGAACTTGTTTTGGCAAGACTGTTTATGTAAATTAATCTTTTGTTGAGTGTTGGCAAGACTGTTAAATGTTGGAGCAGGAATGTTTTATAGGTTTTGTTTACAGGTTACAGGTTTACAGCTTTTGTTTTGAAAGTTTACAGGTTTTGTTTACAGGTTACAAGTTTACAGCTTTTGTTTAGGATGAAAAAATAATGTTTTTTTTTTAAAAAAAAACCCTATAGATGCATTTGTGAAAACGCAACTACAGGAACTGCGAAACATAGAGTTGCGTTTTTAAAAACGCAGCCACAGATCACCCTATGGCTGCGTTTTTTACCCCTATAGCCGCGCTTTTATATGGCCCACAAATACGGGACCTATAGCTGCGTTTCTTTACCAAAACGCGGCTATAGGTCTGGTTTGGGCTGCGGATTCATAACGCGGCTATAGGTTGGTTTGGGCTGCAGTTTCGTAACGCGGCTATAAGCCGGTTTGGGCTGCGTTTTTTTAACGCGGCTATAGGCCGTTTGCGCTGCGTTTTTGTAACGCGGCTATAGGCCATTTGGGCTGCGGTTTTATAACGTGGCTATAGGGTGAGCTGGAGCCGCGTTTTAGACGCAGCCCAAACGTACCCTATAGCCATGCTTCAGTACGAAATGCAGCTATAGGTCTCAGATTTTTTGGTGTGTAAAAACGCAGCCATAGGGTCATAAAACGCAGCCATAGGCTGATCCTATGGCTGCGTTTTTAAAAATGCAGCTCTAGGTTCTACAGGGGGCTATAGCTGCACAGGATAGGTCGCGTTTTAAAATGCGGCTATGGAAACGCAACTATAGGCTATAGCTGCGTTTTTTTGGTTTATAGCTGTGTTTTTTAAACGCGGCTATAGACCTCTTTTTTTGTAGTGGTAGCCACCTTAAGCAAGATATCTTCAATGTGCTTATAGGCCTCAAAGGAACCTCCAGGCATCATTGATGACCCATGCCAAGCTCCCTCTTCACCACCTGAAACTCCCATTCCAAGATAGAGCAAACCAAGTTCACCCATGGCTTTCTCCCGCCCCTCAGTGTTCTCATACCACTCGTTACCACCACAATGATATAGTCTCCTTTCTCCATGTAAACTGATAGGGTCCTATTTTGATGGTTTGATCAACTGGAGACCCAGCTTTTACAAGCATTATTATCACACGAGGTTTTTGGATGGAATGAACAAAGGATTCAGGATCGTGGAAACCATACAATGGAAGGTTTCCTTCTTGTTTGGCTCGCTCTACTGTTTCGTCAACTTTTGAGGTGGTCCGATTATAAACAGAAGTTGGAAAGCCCTTCTCAGCAATGTTGAGGGCTAGATTTTGGCCCATGACAGCGAGGCCAATTCTGTTTAGGGTAGCCGTTCGTAAATTATGTGCAAGGAATGTGAGTGTCAGAGGGGTAGACTGTGATTGCATAACACAGCATCCATGATGGCATAAAAATGAGAAACAAAGATCAAAGTACCTAAAAATATATCTTCCGAATTTTATTTTATTTTTGATAAGTTATATCTTCCAAAAAATCTAAAATGAAGGTCACTAGAAAAAGGGGGGCCAAATGCTCTCAAATTAATACTAGTAATAGCAACAGTAAAATCTGAATCTATTATCTACCAAAGCTAGTGAATAGAATATGGCCTGCAAACAATTAAGCCATGCTTAAGATAA
>CM066164.1:58835499-58855499 GCA_033629205.1 Lithocarpus polystachyus | reverse complement strand
TACAAAGAAAGGTTAGAAATAATTCTTCACAACACTCCCTCACGTGTTTGCACTCAGATTATGTCACTCCCACTCGTGTTTCACTCTTAAATTGGCTTTTTCCAGATATTGGTCTCACACTTTCTTGTCTTTTTCCACTCGCAGCTTCCCCTTTTCAATTCTGCAATAAACTAATAAACTTGATCAAGAAATTCAACTTGTAGTATTTAAACAAATACCAACGGCTAGAAAGTATGACAGAAACACAAATCAAAGAAAAATAGGATAAAAGAAAACAATATAATTGCTCTGAGAGAACTGAAACTAAAAATAATTTTTTTTTTTTGCAGTCTTTTTTTTTTCTGCAGTCCTTTTTTTCACTTTTTTTTTTCTTTCTGCAGTTTTTTTTTTTTTTTTTTTGGGAATTCAGTGCACAATTTTAACCTAGTGCACGACACAAAACAAGAACGAAGAACAAAAAACAGAAACGGAACAAGATAGGAAGATAACAGGAAACAAAAGATAAAAGGATAGAAAACTGATTTTAGAACCTGAGCTCTGATACCAAATGATGCGAACCTCAATCGACTCGCTTTGAGACCCAACAAACAATATTGGAATATTGCCCAAGAAAGCTAAAATTCAGATTTTTGATAGAAACCTTGACCCAACGTTTATAAGAGAAATGCGAACCAAAAGTATAAGTAACAAACCTTGACCCAATGATTATAAAGGAATCATGAACCAAAGGTATAAGTTTGAACGCCACAAGAAAGAATCCTTGATAAGTTCACAGTTCTTGAAGAACCAAAGAGAAGAGCAAAGCCTCACCTTTTCTGATTTTTATTCCATAATCCCCTCTATTACAATGAGTGCATGCTATTTATAAGGCATGGCTGAATGTAGAAAATATAAAAAACGTACTAAATAATAAAACCCTAATTAAAAGTTGGTTTTGTCTGAAAATAGCATATCCAAAAAAGGAAAAACCCTAAAAAACGTTCTAAATAATAAAAGCCTAAAATTAAGGAAGATCTGATCCAAAATTAGAAGAACTAAATTAGGAAAAGTATCTATTAACTGATTTAGGGCTGGAAAGTTAATCGGCCATAATTCCATGCCATAAATAGTGCCCAATTAAGTTAGATCAGCCCTCAATAGCTTGGATTAAATTTATTATACCTTTATCTTCCTTTGGGCCCCACCTGGAATGTGAATCAGCCCAAATCCCTTGAATCAGCCCATTAAGTGCTTCTTTAATCTTCTTGGATCTTGCTCTAGTAATAGGCCCAACTGAAACTTGCAATGGATCCTTGAAAGCTTGTTGATTCTCATCATTAAGCTAAAATTCAGATTTGATAGAAACCCAGACCCAACGTTTATAAGAGAAACGCGAACCAAAGGTATAAGTAAAAGAACCTTGACCCAATGATTATAAAGGAATCACGAACCAAAGGTATAAGTTTGAACGCCACAAGGAAGAATCCTTGATAAATTCTCAGTTCTTGAAGAACCAAAGAGAAAAGCAAAGCCTCACATTTTCTGATTTTTATTCCATAATCCCCTCTATTACAATGAGTGCATGCTATTTATAAAGCATGGCTGAATGTAGAAAATATAAAAAACGTACTAAATAATAAAACCCAAATTAAAAGCTGATTTTGTCTGAAAATAGCATATCAAAAAAAGGAAAAACCCTAAAAAACGTTCTAAATAATAAAAGCCTAAAATTAAGGAAGATCCGATCCAAAATTAGAAGATCTAAATTAGGAAAAGTATCTATTAACTGATTAAGGGCTGGAAAGTTAATCAACCATAATTCCATGCCATAAATAGCGCCCAATTAAGTCAGATCAGCCCTCAATAGCTTGGATTAAATTTATTATGCCTTTATCTTCCTTTGGGCCCCACCTGGAATGTGAATCAGCCCAAATCCCTTGAATCAGCCCATTAAGTGCTTCTTTAATCTTCTTGGATCTTGCTCTAGTAATAGGCCCAACTGGAACTTGCAATGGATCCTTGAAAGCTTGTTGATTCTCATCATGAGGTGAATAGGACAAGTAATGCTTGAACATAACATATTTTGATTACAGAAGATTTCATAATTCCATGCAATTATGATTTCATTATGTTTAGTTAAAAATGGAAGGATCAAATTTCAATCTTTCATATCCTACACATGAATTGTGGCTTTAACAAAACAATTGCATTAGAAACAAAAAAAAAAAAAAAAAAAAAAAAAAAAAAAAAAAAGTCCCAACCAGCAAAATAGGGATAACAGGTCTAAATCCATTATCCTAAGGCAGTTAAGGGAAAATATATTTGAACAAAATCAATCAAAAAATAACAGAGGAATGCAAATGGAGATAACAAAATTGAATAAATAAATAAATAAAACAAACAATATGATATGATATAGTATCTTTGAATTGAAAAAAAAAAAAAAAAAAAAGGGTATAACTAACCTGAACTTGAAAGTGCAAAGACTATGAAAATGAGGTGGAGGCTCAAGTTTAAGGAAGTGGGTTTTGCAAGATTTTGATGGAATTTGCTATTGGTTCTATAAATAGGACTGCGATTGCGCACTAGTACTAGTTTAGTTTCACACAAAGACGCTCAAGTTTGGCTGTTCAAGTTTTGAGTTCTGTTCTGGGTATTTGAGTTTGAGAACTCAGAACTCAACGACCATCGTGCTGTTGAGCTGTCGCCCTCTTTTTTCACTCGTATCGTACTCCTCGGGGATATTCCCTTTTAATCTCGTACTGTCTCATCCAGGAGAAAAATTATTATTTTTAGGTCCAGATGGCTGCTAAGGGTCCTTCCTGACCTTCAAATTAATAAAATGTTGTTATTTACGTAAATTGTGATAACATCTTATAATTTTTATCTATATTATTATTTAAGAGACTTTCTCTGTTTAAATTTTTCATTTTTTATACTTAAAATATCTTCATCATACTCACTTATAAGTTTTCACCTAACGGGGATAAATATGTAAATTAAAACTTCTACACTTTAAGACCCACAAACTCACGTACACTTTACAGTTTCTATCTCACTTTATATCTCTCGTTCTTCTTCAGTCATTTAGTTTAACTTTACATCCTCCTTTCGTTTTATTTAAATTAAAGACATTTAATGTTAGAGGCTCCAATAAATTTTCAGGTTCTATCTTTTGCAAATTCTTCTTTGTTTTCTTTTTCTTTTCTTTTGTTTATAGTTGACTTTCTTTGAGTTCTATTTTTTTTAATGTATCACGTTAACTCTCTTTTTGTTTTTTTTTTTTAAATGTAATTCTGAAATGAATTGTCATTTCATGTTGTAGGTATTGTGATCCAAAAGCAGTGCTGCCTTACGCTACAAAAGAAGTATTCAAAATCATTCGTGAACAATTACACAGTATGGCTCCCCTTACCTCCTTTAGTAGCCTTTGTTTACACTTTATTTAAAAATTTTGAATCTATACTTCTATTTAAAGGGCTTCTCCTGTTTGGATTCCTCATTTTTTATGCCTAAAATACCCTCATCATACCCACTTACAAGTTTTCAACTAACAAGAATAAATATGTAAATTAAAACTCCTACACTTTAAGACCCACAAATACACGTACGCTTTACAGTTTCTATCTCACTTTCTATCTCTCATTCTTCTTCAGATTGAAGACATTTAGTTTAACTCTACATCCTCCTTTCTTTTTATTCAGATTAAAGACATTTAATGTTAAAGGCTCCAACAAATTTTCAAGTTCTATCTTTTACAAATTCCTCTTTGTTTTCTTTTCTTTTGTTTGTAGTTGACTTTCTTTGAGTTCTATTTTTTTTTTTTTTAATGTATCACGTTAACTCTTTTTTTTTTTTTTTTTTTTTTATGTAATTCTTAAATGAATTGTCATTTCATGTTGTAAGTATTGTGATCCAAAGACAATGCTGTCTTATGCTACAAAAGAAGTATTCAAAATTATTCGTGAACAGTTACACAATATGGCTTCCCTTACCTCCTTTAGTAGCCTTTGTTTACACTTTATTTAAAAAATTTGAATAGAAATAAAAATAGTTACCATCCATGCTGCACCAAATGTGAAGAAAGCAATTCAATAAAATAAAATATTAAAAAAATCCAAGAAACTATGAAAGAAATTTTACCACTACTAGGTTTTTCCATGACTGGAAAGTTTCCATCCGTTCATATTCATTTGCCAATTTTTTTTTTTTTAAGAATGCATTTGCCAACTTGAAGCCGCAGGCCAAGGTTTTCTTCTTTTTTCATTTAATTCAATTACTATTTCCTTCTCCTTCCTCACTTTTTACTTCCTTCTTTGTATTTTTTTTCTTTTTAAGCAAGTTTTTTTTTTTTTTTTACCATCATTGTCTATGTTTTTGGCGTTAAATTTTTTTATTTAGGTATGTAGCAACCTCTCAATTCTGATTTTCATTTATAATTCATTATGGATCCTAGAAACTAGAGCCACCAATCACATGGTTAGATCTCCATTAAGTATTTATTTAAATAGTTGATGATGTGGTGATAAGATTTTAAAGAGTCCATGATAGAGTTAAATTCTAAAAAATCTCTATCTTTATTCTGACCAATTTTAATAGGATTTGTAGGAACAATGATTTCTTCAAAATTTAAATCAAACACAAACTCTAACAAACTTATACTATTATCTTTAATTGCCACACACGCTAACTTTGGTTTGTTGAATAAAGTTTTATTTTTATATTTTTAAATACTTTGTTTAACTCTAATTCTTTTATCTCTCTCAGGTTCACGTACGCACAAATTTTTTGAATTGCATTAAGGAGTCACTGGAATTGAATATTAGATAAGTTTGGGTGAGAGACTTTACAAGAATTATTATATGATTTAAACCCCACATAAAGTGGTTGTTATCTAAGAAATTGTTGTAAAAAAATTTCTTTTGTAATAGAAACTATATTTATCGTTTGTATAATTCTAAGTCAAATTTAATTTAAAATTTTTTCCATAAGTATTAATTTACTAATCCATAAAATATGTTATGTACCTTTTTCTCAGTTTTAAAGGTTGTTGATGTTGTTGATATATTTGAAATTTAAATTCTTTTTAACTTTTGTTATGGATGTGTAGTAAGTGGCTAACTTTTAGGACTAAAAAACTAAATTTTTGGAATAAACAAAATTTGATAAATTTTTTTCAAAAGAACAACAACACCAAAAATTACGTGTATCTCCTGCAATAAAATTTGAACCAGTCGAGTTTGAATTCCTACCCACTTTATTAACCCATCCGGCCTTTTCTTTTTCTCTTTTTGCTGAATAGTTGCAAACTTTTCTATATAAAGATTTACTATCACTCCTAAACTTTTTAGTTTTTGTGACTTTACACTAAGGCATTTCAAATCGTTGATTCTTGGGACGTGATCTATATGATTGGTGTGGAATGGCACACGGTGTTGGATCAGAATCTCTCATTTTTTTTTTTTATTATATAAAACTAGCCTCTAAACACGCGCTGCTCTTCTATTTTATGGATATAGGTTAATTTAGAGCATTTATTATAATTTGGGATTACTACATTTTTCAATTACAAAAAAAACCTAAGGGTGTGATGGGTATCATATGTGGAAAAATAATTTTTCATCACAATCCTAGATTTTTTTTTTTTTTTTTTTTTGTTATTAGAAAATGTAGTAATCCCAAATTAGAATAAATGCTTTAAATTAATCCATATCCAAAAAATAGAAGAGCCTCTGAGCTAGTGCTCAGAGGCTAGTTTTTTATTCATTATGCTAATTAGGAAACTCACACATACATTTGCATAAATGAAATCATCTCATTAGTCAGGAAGGACCAAATTAGCAATCATCCTGATGTAAATAATAATTTCTTCATCACTTATAAATAACTCGTGTTTACTTGTTCCTCAAAAAAAAAAAAAAAAAAAAAAAAAAACTCGTGTTTACTTTTTAATAAATAAATTCTTTATTTTTAGTTTGTGGGTTGTTCAGCATTTTTCAAGTACTTTAAGACTATTCAATTTTTAATATTTATTTTTTTAAAAGTATGCAAAAATACATTATTGGTTCATAAAGTTTACCCACTAAGTACTTTTAATCTTTGAAGTTTTAAATGAGCACTATAGATCCCTAAAGTTTAAAAAATAAGTATTATAAGTCCCTCTATTAACTTCTAGTAGTTTCTTTATTTGTGTATTTAACGAAATGATAACAAGTCATTTTTTTATTGATATGACAACTATTTTATTAATATAAAAATTACACATCAGATTCGAAGCAACCCATTTGTATTACCCACCCAGTTCAATCAAGTCTAATGGATCTCTCGCTCAAGTTCCTTGGAAGTCTAATGGATCTCTCTCTCCCAAATCAAAACCGGTTTGAAAACCTCCAAACGTGATCTGGTCACCAATCTTCCTTTTTGTCGTTGTGATCTCTCCAAGTTGCTTGTCAAGACTCCAACTCTATTGCAAAAGCGTTTGTGCCTAGGAATTTTACGGCCACCTCTTTATCCTTGATTTGTACTTCATCTTTGATGATATTTTGCAGTTAACTTTTACTTTACACCATCATCTAGGTCGTAGAATAATCCCACTGAATCAAGATCTAAAGCCCTAACTGGAAAAGAGAGTGGGTAGATTCAAAATCAACATCAATTGCAAGATTAAAATTATTGGGTAGATCCCCATTGCGCAAAGTTGATCTCTTGACAAATAATTATAATTAAATCACTCTTTGAGACTGAGCATTCTTGATCTTGCTGTGCAAATCAGAGAGGAAGAGTGATTCGACCTCTTTGGAGAAATCAAGTTGGAGACTTGTACGAAGAACATTTTGCAACACTTTTCTTTTCACTAGCCTCTAAGCACGCGCACGTACGTGCTCAGAAGCTCTTCTGTTTTTTAGTATAATTTACATTTACTATAATTTGGAATTTCTACTTTTTCCAATTAAAAAAAAAAAAATATGGGGTGAGTTTTGTAGATTAGAGGAGTTTTAAAATTAACAAAAGAGTGATCTTATTTTGTAGGAAGTTCGAGAGTAGAAGTAGGAATTTAAATTAACGTAAAAGTAAGAGTTTATTAGAAGAATGAAGGCATTTCAATGTAGAAGTTGGAATTTATTATTTTTGTCAATTTACTATTTTAACCCTATTTTTAAGTTTTAGGTAGGGGTATTTTTTACAGTAAAAAAAGCAATAACTAACTTTTTTTTTTGCCAATTTACTATTTTAACCCCATTTTTAAGTTGTCGGTTAATTAATTTAGGGGTATTTTTGACAAAAAAAAAAACAATAACTAACTTTTTGAATCCTCTTAATATATACAGATTAATTTATGGCTTGGGTTTCCTTGGAGTAGGTGGGCACATGATAATTGGACTTTGGGGTTCCTTCTGCTTCTTAGGGGCTGTTTTTTTTTTTTTTTTTTTTTTTTTTTTTTTTTTTTTGAGAAATGACATGTCCACAATATTTTCAAAACATTTTTACAACAAATCTTAAGTGAAATATTATTACTGGTTGTTATTGTTGGGGTAAAAAAGTAATCTTAGTGTTAGGTTCAAATTTGAACCAATAACAACTAACCCCCTGTGATTTGTTGTAAAAATGTTGTGGACATAGCATCTTTTTTTTTTTTTTTTTGTCATCACTTCTCACTCAATTTTCGTCACTTATCACTCATCACTTATCACTTAATATACCCCAATTTCCCCAACCACACCCGTTTAGCACACATCACACAATTTTGACCGTGACTTTGTTTCAAAAAAAAAAAAAAAACCAAACAGTCAAACGTTTCGGCTGAAATTTCAAAAGTTGTGGGTTTAATTACCAAAATGCCATCATAACTTTTTTTCCATAACTTGAAAACACCTAAAATAAGTTTTCAGTTTCCATAACTTGTCACTCAAAAATCAGAGAATTGAGTGATGGAAACAAAAACAAAAAACACAGTCAAACAAGCTTTCTTGGAGTGGGTCTTATTTATTTTGAGCTATGGGTGATGAAAACAGAGTTATGGATAATGGAAACATAAAAACCAAACAGCTCCTTAGTTTTCTTTTTCCTATTCTTTCGCTTCTACTTGTTGATCATGAAGCTCAATAACGAGCAAAGGAGACCCGACAGAAATCGGTTTGAATTGGGTGGGTAATAGAAATAGGTTGCTCCAATGTGTAATTTTTTATAAATGAAAGGTTGCCATGTTAGTTAAAACATGACATGTCATTGTCTCAGTAGACATATAAGCAAAGAAAATAACAGAAGTTAATAAAAGAACCAATAGCAGCCATTTTTTAAATTTCAGGGACTAAAAACACTCAATAGGTAAACTTTAGAAACCAATAGTATAGTTTCGCCTTAAAAGTACTTAGACTATGCTTATAATTTTCAAATTCCAATTCCACGTTTTAAAAACTGGACCGGACAGGGCTAGCTAGTTTAATTGGAAACCAAACCTGATTCAATTTGATAAAATCATGAAAAACTAGTCAAAATCGGGAATTGGATCCAATTTTAGTTCTTTGAACGTCCTAGTTTTTTAAAACCATACTAAAGAGTAGTTTTTATCTCTTCTTAAAAAATAAAAATAAAAATTTTTTGATCCCTATCTAATAAAATACAAAAATTTGGAAGTTTTGATCCTTATAATAAAACAAAAAATTAGTGGATTGGAGGCCTTTAAATAAACCTCCAACTCCAATCAATGATTATTATGATTTTTTTGTTGTTGTTTATATATCACGAGATAAAAATTTCTCAAATTCAACTTACATCTTGGAGGTTAATTTTTTTTTTTTTTTTAAATCCAACAATCAACTCTATTAATCTGTTTAGCTATTCGATTTTTTAGTCAATTTTCTACCTACTTTTTGTTTCACCTTTTATCAAATAAAAAAATAAATTATTTTTTAAAAGTAATTTTTTTTCCTTTTGTTTTATCTATCAACAAATAAAATTATCAAAAATTATAAGATGTCAAACTCACTCGAAAAATGTCACACAAAGTAGATTTCACTAATTTTTTTTTTCAATATTTTTCTTTGGGATTTGTGAATCTTACAAATTAAACTTGAGCATTTGACCATGAAGAGAAAAGACAAAAGATGGAGGGAAAAGATAAAAACAGGTTTAAACATTATTTGATTAAGAAAAATATAATCTAAAACCCCTCTTTGACGACCAACATATATCCTGAAGAGACCACAACCACAAGCCTTTTGGCTCAATTCGATCATTGAAGTTGGGGCTGATTCTCTTAAAATCTTATCGTTAAAAAAAAAAACTAGCCTCTGAGCACGCGCATGAATATGGATTAATTTAAAGCATTTATTATAATTTGGGATTACTACATTTTTTAATAAGAAAAAAAATCTAGGGGTGTGATGAAAAATGATTTTTCCACATATGATACTCATCACACCCCTAGGTTTTTTTTTTTTTTTTTTGTAATTGAAAAATGTAGTAATCTCAAATTATAATAAAGGCTCTAAATTAACCCATATCCAAAAAATAGAAGAGTAGTGCGTGCTTAGAGGCTAGTTTTATATAAAAAAAAAAAAAAAAAAAAAAAAAAAAAAAAAACTGAGATTCTGATCCAACACTATGTGCCATTCCACACCAATCATATAAATCACGTCCCAAGCATCAACGGTTTGAAATGCCTTAGTGTAAAGTGGCAAAAACTAAAAAGTTTAGGAGTGATAGTAAATCTTTATATAGAAAAGTTTGCAACTATTCAGCAAAAAGAGAAAAAGAAAAGGCCGGATGGGTTAATAAAGTGGGTAGGAATTCAAACTCATCTGGTTCAAATTTTATTGCAGGAGATACACGTTATTTTTGGTGTTGTCGTTCTTTTAAAAAATAATTTTAAAAAAATTTATCAATTTTTGTTTATTCCAAAAATGTAGTTTTTTAATCCTAAAAGAATTTCAAATATATCACCAACATCAACAACCTTTAAAACTGAGAAAAAGGTACATAACATTTTTTATGGATTAGTAAATTAATACTTATGGAAAAAATTTTAAATTCAATTTGACTTAGAATTATACAAATGATAAATATAGTTTCTGTTACAAAAGAATTTTTTTTACAACAATTTCTTAGATAACAACCACTTTATGTGAGGTTTAAATCATATAATAATTCTTGTAAAGTCTCTCACCTGAACTTATCTAATATTCCATTCCAATGACTCCTCAATGCAATCCAAAAAATTTGTGCGTACGTAAACCTGAGAGAGATAAAAGAATTAGGGTTAAACCAAGTATTTAAAAAAAAAAAATTATTCAACAAACCAAAGTAGCATGTGTGGCAATTAAAGATAATAGTATAAGTTTGTTAGAGTTTGTGTTTGATTTAAATTTTGATGAAAACATTTTTCTTGCAAATCCTATTAAAATTGGTTAGAATAAAGATAAAGACTTTTTAGAATTTAACTCTATCATGGACTCTTTAAAATCTTATCACCACATCATCAACTATTTAAATAAATACTTAATGGAGATCTAACCATGTGATTGGTGGCTCTAGTTTCTCGGATCCATAATGAATTATAAATGAAAATTAGAATTGAGAGGTTGCTACATACCTAAATAAAAAAATTTAATGCCAAAAACATAGACAAAAAATACAAAGAAGGAAATAAAAAGTGAGGAAGGAGAAGGAAATAGTGATTGAATTAAATGAAAAAAGAAGAAAACCTTGGCCTATCGCTTCAAGTTGGCAAATGCATTCCCCAAAAAAAAAAAAAAATGGCAAATGGATATGAACGGATGGAAACTTTCCAGTCATGCAAAAACCCAGTAGTGGTAAAATTTCTTTCATAGTTTCATGGATTTTTTTTAATATTTTATTTTATTGAATTGCTTCCTTCACATTCGGTGCAGCCCGGATGGTAACTATTTTTATTTCAATTCAAAATTTTTAAATAACGTGTAAACAAAGGCTACTAAAGGAGGTAAGAGAAGCTATACTGTGTAACTGTTCACGAATGATTTGAATACTTCTTTTGTAGCATAAGGCAGCACTGTCTTTGGATCACAATACCTACAACATGAAATGGCAATTCATTTTAGAATTACATTAAAAAAAAAAAAAAGAGTTAACGTGATACATTAAAAAATCTAGAACTTAAAGGAAGTCAGCCATAAACAAAAGAAAAGAAAACAAAGAGGAATTTGCAAAAGATAGAACTTGAAAATTTGTTGGAGCCTCTGACTTTAAATATCTTTAATATGAATAAAAAGAAAGGAGGATGTAGAGTTAAACTAATTGTCTTCAATCTGAAAAAGAATGAGAGATAGAAAGTGAGATAGAAACTGTAGAGCGTACGTGAGTTTGTGGGTCATAAAGTGTAGGAGTTTTAATTTACATATTTATTCCCGTTAGTTGAAAATTTGTAAGTGGGTATGATGAGGGTATTTTAGGCATAAAAAATGAGAAATCTAAACAGGGGAAGCCCTTTAAATAATAGTATAGATTCAAAATTTTTAAATAAAGTGTAAACAAAGGCTACTAAAGGAGGTAAGGGAAGCCATACTGTGTAACTGTTCACGAATGATTTTGAATACTTCTTTTGTAGCATAAGGCAGCACTGTCTTTGGATCACAATACCTACAACATGAAATGACAATTCATTTCAGAATTACATTTCTAAAAAAAAAAAAATTAAAAAGAGAGTTAACGTGATACATTTAAAAAAATAGAACTCAAAGAAAGTCAACCATAAACAAAAGAAAAGAAAACAAAGAGGAAACTGCAAAAGTTAGAACTTGAAAATTTGTTGGAGCCTCTGACATTAAATGTCTTTAATCTAAATAAAAAGAAAGGAGGATGTAGAGTTAAACTAAATGTCTTCAATCTGAAGAAGAATGAGAGATAGAAAGTGAGATAGAAACTATAAAGCGAACGTGAGTTTGTGGGTCTTAAAGTGTAGGAGTTTTAATTTACATATTTATTCCCATTAGTTGAAAACTTGTAAATGGGTGTGATGAGGGTATTTTAGGCATAAAAAATGAGGAATCCAAATAGGGGAACCCCCTTAAATAGTAGTATAGATTGAAATTTTTTAAATAAAGTGTAAACAAAGACTACTAAAGGAGGTAAGAGAAGCCATACTGTGTAACTGTTCACAAATGATTTTGAATACATCTTTTGTAGCATAAGGCAGCACTGTCGTTAGATCACAATACCTACAACATGAAATGACAATTCATTTCAGAATTACATTTAAAAAAAAAACAAAACAAAAAAGAGAGTTAACATGATACATTAAAAAAAAGTAGAACTCAAAGAAAGTCAACCATAAACAAAAGAAAAGAAAACAAAGAGGAATTTGCAAAAGATAGAACCTGAAAATTTGTCGGAGCCCCTGACATTAAATGTCTTTAATCTGAATAAAAAGAAAGGAGGATGTAGAGTTAAACTAAATGTTTTTAATTTGAAGAAGAATGAGAGATAGAAAGTGAGATAGAAACTGTAAAGCGTACCTAAATTTGTGGGTTTTAAAGTATAGAAGTTTTAATTTACATATTTTTCCCCATTAGTTGAAAACTTGTAAATGGGTATGATGAAGGTATTTTAGGCATAAAAAATGAAGAATCCAAACAGGAGAAGCCCCTTAAAAAATAGTATAGATAGAAAAATTAACCGGTTAAACTTGGATGTACACCATGATAGAGAATTAGAGATAGAGAGGCGATGAGTACACAGAGAAAGAAGCAGAGAAAGAGAGAGGCACCATTATCAAAAAGTTTCAAAAAATGATTTTACAGACCCAAAACCTTGGTAGAACGGTAAATAGAGAACGCACGAAATGGGGACTGGGGAGAGAGCAAAATCTGCCACCATTAGAGAGACAAGCCGTGTACCCATAACCAGTAAAGTTATTGTCTTTGTTTTTGTTTTTTCCCTTTTCGTTTTCAAATCTGGGAATTGAATATAATTTAGGTTTGAATGTATTGGTTGGATTGGTTTAGATTTAGATTTTTTTAATAATTTACTCATACACTGCACATAACCTATCCCCTCTCTCATCCGTCTTTCTTCTCGCTGCCACTCTCTAATACGCAAACCCAAATCGTGAGATAGAGTTCATAAGAGGGATAATCGTTTCAGTACAAATCAAAAGAAAAAAGACTGGGATACATAGAAGGAGTTCACTAGGCCGTATGCCCGCCAAATAATTGTACCTTTTTGTTTGGTTCTTTGGTTTTTGTGGTATTTTGATTATTTTAGATTTTGACTAAGGAATTTGGATTAGAATAGGTTTTGTTTTGCCTATTAAGGTTGCATTCGTTTTAGGTATCTGCCTACATGCATGGCATTTCATTTATGTTTTTTTTTTATTTAATTTTTTTATAATTGATATATATTTCATTACCTCTTCGATATATTTTGGTTTCCTATGTTCTCTTTGTTCGTTTTTGTAAAGTTATTTGAGTGCTTTTTTAAATAATAAAAAATAAAAATAATAAGTTTTTCCTGCAGTTGTCGATAAAGGCTACGGTATTCACTGATCACAGTGATTGAGGTATAAAATGCATTAGAATTAGTACCAAAATTAAAGGTAAGTTTTTACGAATTCTCCCCTTTATTTTTCTGGTTCTTATTTTATACTTCTATTAACAAGTGGTTGATTTTGTATTTACATTTAAAAACACTTAAACATTGTCACTTTTCATTTGGTGCATTAAGGAAACATTTCAATGATATCTCTCACATTTTAGTGATGTTCAGTCGCTCTGATAGGCACCTCTTCTTTCTCCCACCATTTTTTCCCCTAATTTAAATGGTTAATTTGACATGCTTACTATTTTTTTTAATCTCTGTTTTCTGTTATTAATTGTTGTTTTTGGTTTTGGGGACACAACTTCAAAGCATAAAAACCTAGAACCATCTGAAACCAAAACTACAAATTGTTTTCTATTTTCATTTTACTTTCTGCTTCCAATTGTGTTCTGTTTTTTCTTTATTTCATATATTTCTTTCTTTTTTGGTTTTCACTTTTCAGGAAATAGAGGTCTCTTCTCACGAAACCTTGCAGCAAGTTGTTCTCCCAGGTTCAGCACAAATTCTGATGTGTGCTTCTCATTTCTTTCAAGACTTTGTTTGCTCAAGTAATCCAATTTATTGCTCTCCTAACTCATTATTATTCTCAACTTTATTACAATCATCTATTAGAGTTTCAATTTTCACTTGGTTTGGAATTTGTTCTTCTCAGATTGAAGTTCTGATTTATACCCAATATGTTTAGAATGAGAATTTAATCTAAAGTTAATTCATATGCACTTGAATATTGTCCAGGCAAATTTGGTTAGATATTGGCTCAAATTGCAAATTTGGAAGTACTAATACACATGTGTTTAGGAATTTTTTTGTTACATTTGAATTTTACAACGATTCATTAAGTGTTGTTTCTTTTACATGTACACATTCTTTGATAAAATTCTTAAGTGATGTTTTGTTGGCTTTTTTATTCTCTTCCCCAATGATGCTATTAGCCCAAAGTGCTGACTCCTTCAAGGTCACTCTTTTCCTCCCTTTCCAACAAAATTGCATCATATAATTGTGAATCGTTTTAACATTTTTTTAGTTTTACTAATTCTTTTATTTTCGAATTGCTTTTAGTTCAAGTATTGTTGATTTCAAAAGTCAATTTGGATTATAAGACTAAAATCTGCACCTAAGAATCAGTTAAATTGTTTGTTCGTTTTTCAGATTTCAATTTGCTTCCAATAAGATTCCATTTCTTTATTTCAGCATGTTTTCTTTCCTTTTTCCCCCCCTTTTTTGTTGTTGTGTTTGGCTGCAGAGAAAGTCTCAGATACTTTCAGAAGTATAATATGAGATTTTTTGATTGGTTTGTGGTTGACAACATTCATTGTGATTTGATGGTTGGGTTGTGTACATGAAAGCTTCTTAGAGAGCAACTTGGCTATTGTTGGTGGCAGTGTACAGTTAATGAGGAAGGTTGTGACTTGTGAGGCGATTAGAGCAGCGGTATTCCATATTACCCTTATATCACTCTCAACTTCTCACTCAAGGTAATAAAAAGTTTCCACCTTTTCTTGAGTGTGAAAGGATTGTGGACTGTTTTTTTATTTTTTGGTTTTTATGGGTTTTCTTAATTCTTTCATATTAAAGTTTATTGCATTGATTTTAGCAATGCTAATGAATTTTTTGGGGGTGAGGGTATGTGTATAATATGATTGATAAAATTCCTCAATAGAGGAGTGGTACTGGTATACTATATAGATTAAAAAAGAGTAGTAGCTGTAGTTTCCTTCATTTTAATTTTTGTTTGTTAGCCCACCAAGGAGGTTAAATTTAATCTCAAACTATTGATATTGAACCATACTTTTATATTGTTATTTTGTTGTGAAAGTTTAATACGTAGAACAAGCTTCTTCTTCTTCTTCTTCTTCTTCTTCTTCTTCTTTTTGTGTGTGCATGTTATCCCATTTATAAAATCTACTAAAAATTGAAACTATCTATGTTTGGTATGGTTTTTGGAGCCTAGATAAGCCTGTTGTAAGGTAATAACTTTTTAAAATAAAAGACATAAAATAGTGAGAATTGCTTCTATCATTGATGATGGGATTTATATAGCAATTGATATCTATTGGTAAGCTATCTCGGTAAGTGAAAAAGATATTATGATACATAGTCTTCTGTTATATAATTTACAGAAACTACAATTGTAGACCACGAGATGAGAAAACATGGGTTTTTTTTTTATAATTTATTTTTATTGTAAGAGCCTATTGCATTATCAATAGAGAATTTGTTATGCCAAGGATATTTAAAAAAGAATTTCGGACCCATTAGATTGAGAAGTCTTTTTTACTCATAAGCCTAACTTTTAGTTACTTCTTGAAGTATTTTTTTGTAATGCTTGGTTTTTATTTATGCAGTAAGTTTTGGATGTTCTAAAAGATGTTTTCAAAATAAAATAGTCTTGAAGATGTTAGCACTATTTGAAAAGTGAATTGCACTAGAAATAGGATCAACAGAGGCGTCCAGTTTGTGCTGAAAATTTAGAACTGGGTATTGCTTAGAGTAGTTCATCTAATGAGGAGAAAGAATAATCTATTTAGGTAGTATTTCTGCACTAACAACTGCACTTAAGAAATGAGAACCATGAGAATGAAAAAGAAAACTTGGTACTTCACTACTACTAAGTTTGGTTTAGGATATCAAATTTTAAGGCCTACTGTTGTTGGCATCATAAAGCACAAAATAGCTTACTATGTTCTATTTTCCTTGAATACTTGGTACTATGTAGTTAGGAAAGATGATTGTTAAACCGTATTAATGTTATAGGTTATAGCATCTTATAACACTGATCTTGAATGCCATTTGATATTCTATTATGAATTAAACTATCAAAAAGGGTTAGGATAAGTGTATTAGTCAATAAAAAGAAAAAAAAAAACAACGAAAACAAAGATATATCATCTATTTTAACATTTATTTAGAGATTGTTTTTGTGTAATGTGTAATGAGCGTTGACTTTACTGTGCGTTTGTTGAGTTTGCAGTATCTTTACCTGTTTGATAAAATGTGTTTAGAATTGCAATTTATTACTGTCATTTTTTTTCCCTCCCAAATGTAAGACTAATTAGAGTGCAATTTGTTGGGTCTAAATTTGCTGAATTATTTGTTGGGTCTTAATTTCACTAATTTTTGCATATAGGCTCAGGCTGCTGTTCTTCTTATTAATAAGTAGTGTTGTACTCAAAGTTGTTGGTTTGTAAGTGAATGGTTTGATTCAAGTGCTAATTTTAAGGTAGAACAAGATGTTTTTTCATGTCTAGGTGTGAGTAGACTTCGGTTTGAATTGGTTTTTGTTTTGGATTCAATTGACCGAAAACACTATTATGATTCCATTAATCTTTTTCAATTTTCTTCCGATAGCCAAATAGATAGTTAGAGTTCTCTTTAATTTTTTTTTTCTGCTATGTTTTGAATCAAGTTGGCTTATTTGTGTGTTTGTGAGGTTTTCCAATTTAGTCTAACTCAATGATTACATTTTCTTTCTTTTAAGGGTTTTGAGTTCTATTAAAGATTATTCTGTAAGTGTTGAAAATGCATGATTTATGTTTTGCGAAAAAATTTAGTAATTCCCACACATGAAGCGCTGTTTACACCTAAAGTTAATATGTCTAGAAGTTCACATTACAACTATAATTACAGAAGACAAAAGACAGTACTTTATGAGCTTATGATTGAGAAATGGTATAATTATGATCTTCATTTTTATTATTGTTACTGGATTACCATATTTTGAACCCTTGCTTTTGGTACATCAAAATATGGTAGAGATCATTTTCAATTCTTAAGACTCAATTTGGTTAGTGACTTATCATGTTTTAATTAGAAAAAAAAAGTTTTGCCTTCACATCTGCCACTTATCTTTTAAATTTTGTAGGACATTTCTAGGTGTTGATATGAAGGAAAATGGATAATAATTAGGGCTCATCGTCATGGCTAACTGCGACATAAGAACATGCTAGAACATATTAAATTTACTTTGGGAGTTATATCTCAAAAAGCCTTTTAATTCTCCATTATTGGGGAATTTCGCCAATTGAAAATATTTATGCTTTAATGTTTTTAAAAATAAAAAAATTTTGATGCATTCTCTTTGAGAGAACCTTTAAATCCTCTAAATCCTCCATTATTGGTGAGATTTGTAGATTGAACATATATGTGTTTTACTGTAGTTAAAAACAAGTAATGCTAACTATTTTCTATCCAATTTTATCCATAGTTTGTACTTATAAAATAAAAATAAAAATTTATTATTAGTTTGTAATTTCAAAGTTTTTTCTATTATATCTTTTTCTTTTATGTGGATCAGATATGCCAATTGAAGAGTGGTTAATAGTATTGCTAATATATAATTTATAAGATTTCCAATTGAAAATCAGTATTTTAAAGAAAATTTGACTATAATGAGAATTGCTTTGATACTTATTTATTTTTTGTAGCTATGATCATATATGTTTTGATAGTGGGTTATCTTTGTTTACTATAGGTTTCGTGCCTCCACAATGCATGTCAATACCATGTAATGCTGGAGTAGGTATCTTAATTCTTTAATTTTTAGGTGTTAGTTCTAAATAAGTTGGCTTCCTGTCAAAATGATTGGATATGGAGTTCCATGGGTTTTTTTTTTTTTTTTCAATTCGTTAATCAAGATAACGTTAAGTTTCATTTTCATTGTCCATGAATATATACTCTATTTTGTGACTTTAGTATTCTACTCTAATATGTATGGACTTCATTATAACCACTATGTTCCATTTTATTGATCACTTATTGATAGATTTTGTAGCTATCTGAATTCTGGGCTGCTGTACATGAACCACTAACAAATGCAGAATCAAGGTTTGATTAGTCGTGGTCCAAACCTTCATTTTTCATATTTAAATTTTTACTAAACTGCTGCATTACTTTTTATAATTCAACCCATATTTTCAATGTTTTCTTAGGCTTCTTTTGCTATATCTTTCATCTTTCTAAGCAAGATGTTTTGCACAGATCATGCACCTGTAGAGCAGTAAAAGATAGAACACACCAATTACACATCACACACATGATACAATGCACTTGAAATTCCACTAGACATGTATTGGATCTTACCTTCTGTTGTAGGACTTTAAAAGTAGGAAGTAAGGCTACAGCATTTGATGCAACATGAAAAATAGTTTGCAATCTCTGCTCTAATGGTTAAGAGATGTCATTTTTTGGTTTCACATGTTGTGCAAACCAAAAACCAGCTCAGCTAGATGATTTCATTATTTGGTTTCAATTGAAATCTTTGAACAATGGAAGGACATTCTTAAGTACGTAAAAAAAAATTGTTCCAATAAATCATTGAGGATGACTTTGAGATGAGAAAAGTTGCATAGATCACTATTATCCATAGAAACATTATGCCAAGTTAAATTAAATTAAAGGGAGTAGATATATCATAGAGTCTAAAGAGAATAATTGCACAGATCACTATTACCCATAGAAATCCTTGGGTAAAGTATAAGCGAAAACTAGATTTCGCTTATACTTGAGCTCAGTACATTTTTTGTTTTAGAGCATTTTGGTTTCTTAAGTTATATTTAAACTTAATTAATCTGTGCCTTGTTACTTTGTGTTTTGTCAGTTGGGCATGAAATATAGATGTGGTTTTGATCTTTGCAATATATGTTGAGCATGAGAGTTATATCATTTTTGTGAAATGAAAGTTATGTTTTTCTCACCTAAGTTTTATTATTTGATCGTTTGGGTGTTTCTTTTAAATATTATTAGATATTATTCTCATATACTTTAAATGAAAACATGACAAATGTTAATGCCTAACTGATTAAAAAAATTTGTAGGTAACTATCGACTGTTATTCACATGGGCAACAAAGCTCTACATCAACTTTGCCATTCCAAAAGTCACTAAGGAAATTATGCCAAAAGGACCTCCAAAAGGACTAGATGGATAACTTTCTTACATAATAGAAAAATAGTTGTAGAAATAGAAGACTTGGAAGCATAAAAATGCTTAAGAATTATGCACCAAGTTCTATTCTTCATACCCTTTTCTTATTTACTTAATTTTTCGTTTTATTTCAAATTATGAGAGATTTAATTTTCTGTATTTATGCTATGATTTTGTAATCTGAGCATCCTAAGACTCTTATATCAACATGAATTTAAGTTTTGTAATATATGTGATTCTAATTTTGAACTCAGTTATAATTGTAGATTGTAATTCATTTGTCTCTGTTAGATTGCCACACTATTCAGTGCAACCTTATTTTGGGAATACAAGATTGATGAAAATTGAGAATGCTATGAGTATGCATTTTTATAGGTGCTACAGTAAAAAGCTCTTAATTTCAAGTAATGAATTTGAGTCCTAATTTTAAGTACTGAGCTTGATTGTTGACCTTTTAGGTTTATATTATACAAATAACAACCGAAGGCCATGAACAAGGAAAATATTTGGAGTTGAGAAAATCAAAA
>CM066164.1:58795499-58827999 GCA_033629205.1 Lithocarpus polystachyus | reverse complement strand
ATTATATATTTGCACCATGACAAGTATAAGGAAATGTTTCACACACAACATATCATTTTTCTAATACTTATTTCCATTAATAATAGTCTCTAATCTTTATTGATAAGGATAATCTTGTAGTATTTATTGAGTGCGACGAGGTTATGTTTACAAGCCCGTCGGCTTTGCCCATTAAAGAAGACATCGTATAGTCTACAGCTCCACCTATAAGCTGTCGAGGGCGCCTTTAGCAACAAGATGGGAAGATGACAGGAGAAGGCTGAAGAGGGATACATCACTGACGGGTCTGTCGTGACTTGCTTTGGTTTCACGTATGTATATAAGGAAATGCCTTGTGCACCACGCTAACCCTAGTCAGAAGAGTCCTACATGGAAAAGAACTCTCTAAGATACGCCACTTAAGAGGATCTCTCCCACAAGGAAACAACTTCTTTACCAAGGCACGGATGTCAACTCCACACTACTATAAAAACCCCAAGACCCTTACAAACCAAGGTATGCATAATTCCTCCAACTCTAGCACTTTAGGGTTGCAAACATTCTCTGACTTAACCTTCGGAGGGTCTTTGGCCGATACCACACCGATATCCTCTTGAGGTCTTCTTGTTTTGTGTTGTGTAGGTTGTTTCAAGCACGTGAGAGAACCTTGTAACTTATTGGCGATATTTTGAGCATCATCAGTTGGCGCCGTCTATGGAAAGCTGATAATGCCTTAAAATGTATACATGTTATATATCTATGTGGGCGTTATCTCCTTATTACTATGCTTAATTTGTATAATTAAGTCATGATTTGCATTAGTCCCTATTATTTATCTTTACATAATTTCTTGAATAAGATGTCATTCATTGTGTGTAATTTTTTACTTTCAGGAAATTATGTGAGAAAGATGAGTTTACAGGAATTTGTGAGAGAATGGAGGCCAAACTAGAATTAAAGTGGAGCTAAAGGACCATGTTTAAATGTTTAAGGAGGTACAGCTAGAGTGCTTGGATTGTCTACCAAGATTGGAAGCTTCAAATAAGGAAAGAAATCAAAGGGGTAAAATCTGAAAAGGAAAAATCTGATTTGAGCACTGATCAGTATTTTGGGTGTATCTCTCTCCTCAAAAATCCAATTGACACAAGGCTAGATGGGTTAAAACCGTGACTTAAATATTTACAACTTTTCAGTTTTTAGTTTTTCGAAATTCTTAATTTTTGAAGGCCGAAATTAACTCACAAGTCACTGCTGTAAACCTGGACGGAAATTAAAATAGAAAAAGTTTTATTTTCTTTAAACACTTGGACATTAGGGTTTTGGCAGGGAGGCTGGGAGAATGAATTTTGGCAGAGAAAAACTTGTATTTTCCTTTCTCTAATGTCAGCCTAAACACTTTGCTAGGGCTAGGGGCTATGTTTCTTCTATACGGTATGAATATTCAATGTGATTCTCTCTAAGATTTTAGACAATAACATATTTGATTGTTCAATTAGATTTCTTTTTGATGTATTAGTTCTTCCATGCTTTCAATAAGTTCAATCATGTTTTTCTTATTGTTTAGATGAATTTCTAATAGTTTCAAATAGAAATCAGGTTTTAAAGTGAATGGGTTTTTCTAAAAACTTTTCTAACCGCATTATTAATCAAGGTTATAATGCGTTCTTAAATTGTCTCAGTTCAACTGAATCATAAGTTTTTAATTGTATAAGAACAATCAATTATGAAATATATATTTTCTTAGATCACAAAGAATCTCATATCGATATAGGGAAACACCCCGATGTCTTGGTATTTACATTATTGATTTAAATCAGTTTTTATTATTATTCTTGTTAATAATCATCAAGCAAAAATATTTTTCTTCTTCACCCAAATTGTTATTTAATTATATTGTCTTTGAATTTACCCTGCTCCTTATGGTTCGACCTCGGTACTCCGAGAATTATATTGCTACGATCTCCTGCACTTAGGAGTGAGCAAGCAGAAGTGCAAGGAAAGGCCATACTTCATGCTTCCTGGACGAAAAGTTGTATGGTACTTATACGTTCAATGGCAACCACCATGAATAATCAGGGGGACGAACCACACACCACGGCTCTCCAGAGATAGGTTCAAACCCTCGCAGCAGCAGTAGAGCGCCTTACAAATTGGAACCATGACCTAGAGGAGCAGTTGCGGCAAAAGAATGCAGCACTTAACAACCAAGGGGAGGATCAAGAGGCCAGCGGTGCCGTGAAAAGATATCAAGAGGGGCCAGAAGGAAGCAACTCCCCGAGCAGGCCAGAACTACAAGATACGAGCCGCCCATTTGCTACAGATCTGATCCCACCTCAAGTAGTTGCGGAAATGCAGATGATGAAATAGTGCATGGATTTTATGATGAATGCCCTTAAAGGGCGGGTGTCTAACGACCTTGATGACCTGGTTCATCGAACGGACTCCTCATTCATCGTGTCCATCAATTCATACCCCTTTCCACCCAAATTCCATATGCCGCAGGTTGAAAGCTATAACGGATCTAAGGATCCATTGGATCATCTGGAATCCTTCAAGACGCTGATGCACCTGCAAGGGGTAGCGGATGAAATTATGTGTCGGGCCTTACCAACAACGTTAAGGGGGTCCGCAAGGGTTTGGTTCAGTAGATTGACTCCCGACTCCATTAGTACCTTTAAGGAGTTGAGCGCTCAGTTTGTCTCGCATTTCATTGGAGGACACAGATACAAGAAGTCTACTGCATGCCTAATGAGCATTAAGCAACAGGAGGACGAGACGTTGAGATCTTACATAGCCCGTTTCAACAAAGAGGCACTCTCCATCGATGAAGCCAATGATAAAATACTCGTTGCCGCATTCACAAACGGGCTACGGATGGGTAAGTTTCTATTTTTCTTGTATAAGAATGACCCGAAGACAATGTCGGATGTGCTTTATAGGGCAACGAAGTACATTAACGTGGAAAATGCACTATTAGCCCGAGAAGAGAAGCCCTTCAAGAAAAGAGAGAGAAAGGAAGATGTAAGGCAGGACAAGAGACGGAAGATCGCCAGGACGGGAGAAAGATGAGATGACAAGCGCCCCAAACCTCCTACGAGGAGATTCACGAGCTTCACTCCACTAACCACTACAATTGACCAAGTCTTAATGCAAATTAAGGACGAGGGGCCTTAACCTTCCCCGGAAAGCTGAAGGGAGATCCCAACAAATGGTCTAGAAACAAATATTGTCGTTTCCGCCGTGATCATGGCCATGATACAGCCGACTGCTACAACCTGAAACAGCAGATCGAAGCCCCTCATCAGGCGAGGGAAATTACAGAAATTCGTCAGCATGGAGAGAACAGATCCGCCGCCTCAAGAGCAAGCTCCCCGACGGGACATTGAGCGTCCCAGACCACCCATAGGAGACATAAGGATGATCATGGAGGGTACGATGGTCACCGCCTCGTCCGAAAAGGCTCGAAAGACTTACCCCAAAATGGTTTAGAACATTCAGCTGATGGGCGCTATCCCAAAGATGTCGCAGGTCGACAACCCCATTATTGGTTTCTTGGAAGAAGATGCTCAACGTCTTCACCATCCATATGACGATGCACTTGTCGTCAATATTCGAGTAGGAGACTATAATACATACCGGGTCTTGGTTGACAACGGAAGTTCCGCAGACATTCTCTACTACCCGACGTTCCAACAGATGCGGATCGACAAAGAACGTCTGGTGCCAACCAATGCTCCACTTGTTGGTTTGGAGGAACAAAAGTGTACCCCCTTGGCGCAGTCACATTGCCTGTAACAATTGGAGATTACCTTTAGCAAATCACTAGAGATGTTACGTTCCTCGTTGTCGATTGCTCCTCCGCCTACAACGATATCATAAGGCGGCTTACCCTTAATGCATGGAAGGCTGTGACTTCGACCTACCACTCGATGATCAAATTCTCCACTAAGTACGGAGTAGGTGAACTGCAAGGAGATCAGATAGCTATGCGTGAATCCTATATTGCGATGATAGAAATGGACGACCATCTATAGACTATGAGCATAGAAGAACAGCAGACGGGGGCGGAACCCGTAGAAAGGCTCGAAGAAATACCCCTCGATAGCTCCAGATTGGACAGAACCACGAGGATTGGCACTCTTACCAGCCCAACAGTTCGCTTAACGCTTATAGCCTTCCTCAAAAGAAATCAAGACTTGTTTGCCTGGAGTCATGAAGACATGCCAGGAATCGACCCTTCAGTCATGGTATATAGGTTAAATGTGTTGCCTTCTTTTCCACCCATCCGACAAAAGAAGTGAGTGTTCGCCCAAGAACGAGACCAGGCAATAGCGGAAGAAGTCGGCAAGTTACAAGAGGTGGGCTTCATCAGAGAAGTGTACTATCCCGATTAGCTGGCAAATGTGATGATGGTTAAGAAAGCCAACGGAAAATGGAGGATGTGCGTAGACTTTACGGACATGAACAAAGCATACCCTAAGGACAGCTACCCGCTCCCTCGGGTCGACATACTGGTAGACTTTACAGCTCAACACCAGCTACTAAGCTTTATGGATGCCTTTTTAGGGTATAATTAGATCCAAATGGATGAAGCGGATCAGGAGAAGACTTCATTTGTTACCAACCAAGGTCTGTTCTGTTACAAAGTGATGCCATTCGGTCTTAAGAACGCAGGCACGATGTATCAAAAGCTTATGAACAAGATGCTTTCGAACCAAATAGGAAGGAATGTTCAGGTCTACGTCGACGACATGTTGGTAAAAAGTAGAAGAGAAGAAGACCACCTAAAAGATCTTGAAGAAACATTTGACACCCTTTACTCCTATAACATGAAACTCAATCCAAGTAAGTGAGCGTTCAAAGTAACAGCGGGAAAATTCCTAGGCTATATGGCGTCTCAAAGGGGTATCGAGGCCAATCCAGATAAGATCAGGGCCATAATAGAGATGGCCCTTCCGAAGAACATGAGAGAAGTACAGAGTTAAACGGAAAAGTAGCCGCCCTAAACAGGTTTGTGTCAAGGGCGACGGATAAGTGTTTGCCCTTCTTTCGCACATTGAAGAAATCTTTCGAGTGGACCACTGAGTGTCAGCAAGCATTCGAGAAGCTGAAGGCTTACCTCTCTTTTCCTCTGCTGCTAAATCCTTCGCAACCGGGAGAAGAGCTTTTCCTTTATTTAGCTGTCTCCCCGGCAGCCGTCAGTGTGGCTCTGATCAGAGAAGAAGACTAGGTTCAAAAGCCCGTATACTACGCTAGCCGGGCATTTCAGGGTACAGAGGAAAAGAATCCACCCACGGAAAAACTCGCCTTCGCCTTAGTTACGACAGCCCGCAAACTCAAACCATACTTCTAGGCCCACACGGTGATCGTCCTGACCGACAAGCCTTTACGACGGGCAATGAGTAACCCTGAAGCTCCAGGTCAGTTGGCTCTATAAGCAATAAAGTTGAGTGAGTTTGACATTCAGTACCGCTTGCGTATTACCATCAAGGGGTAGGTCGTCGCTGACTTCATAGCAGAGTTCACCAGCGGGGAAGACCAGGGGGCAGATGAATGTCCTCAGTGGAGTATACATACAGACAGGTTGTCCAACAGGCAGGCCGGAGGTGTAGGTCTCATGCTTCTTTCTCCTGAAGGAGACCAGATTGAATGTATGGTTCGCCTCGACTTGCCCACCACCAACAATAAAACGGAGTATGAAGCTTTAGTGGCAAGGCTTGATCTTGCCAAAGCAACAGGAGCCGAAAGAGTGGTTCTTTACTGCGACTCTCAGGTCATCACCAACCAAGTAAACGGGGACTATGAGTGCAGATGCAAAAGAATGAAGACATACCTGGACTAGGTAAGGAGAAGGGTAGACGATTTGAAAGCCAAAATCATCTAGATCCCCAGAGGAGAGAATAAGCAAGCCGACCGCCTTGCCAAAGCCGCCTCAGCCGAACATTTGACTACCCTTGATAACATGTTTTTCTTTGTTCAGCTTTCTCCACTAATAGATTCCGTCGATATGCAGGAGATTGGTTCTGAAAGCAATTGGACCACGTCGTTAGTCTCTTACTTAAAAAATGGCGTCTTACTAGATGGAAGGGAGGCCGCAAGAAAGCTGAAGGTCCAAGCGGCGTGATTCTTCTTAATGAAGGACGTCTTATATAAGAGAGGCTTCTCCCGCCTGTACCTAAGATGTTTGGCTCCTGAGGAAGCGGACTACGTCATAAGAGAAATCCACGAAGGGATCTGCGGAAACCACTCAGGGTCACGATCGTTGATACTACTGGCCCACCATGCAAAAAGACGCTCAGACGTATGTCAAAACCTGCGACAAATGCCAAAGATTCAGCAATATCATCAGACAGCCGTCCGAAGAATTGGCCCCTATGACAACCCCATAGCCGTTCGCTTAGTGGTGGTTAAACATCATGGGGCCGTTCCCAATAGTGTTACAACAGCTGAAGTTCCTGATAGTGAGCATAGACTACTTCACAAAATGGGTGGAAGCCGAAGCCTTTGCCACCATTATGGAGAGGAACGTGCGAAGCTTAGTATGGAGGTACATAATATGCAGATTTAGGATCCTTAGAGTCTTAATCTCAGACAATGGGAGACAGTTCGACAACGACTCTTTCCGGGATTTTTATTCGCAGCTAGGGATAAAGAATCATTACTCCTCCCTCTTCCACCCCCAAGCTAACGGACAAGTTGAAGTCACAAACCGATCCTTGCTCAGAATTATCAAGACTTGGCTCGAGAGGGCAAAAGACATATGGCCTAAAAAACTACCAAGCATACTATGGGCGTACATGACAACAGCAAGGACACCTATAGGAGAAACACCATTTCGGCTAACTTACGGGAGCGAGGCGGTTATCCCAACCGAGGTAGGACTCACAAACTACAGGGTGGACAACCACAATGAAAGCAAAAACGAAGAGGCTATGCGTCTACATCTTGATCTAGTGAACGAGGTCAAGGCGACAGCTAAATAAAGGCTCGCACAGTACCAGGACCGTATGGCTAAGCACTATAATTCCCGGGTCCAACATAGAGACTTTCAGGTTAGAGATCTCATTTTGAGAAAGGTCATGGGTGCCACTAAAGACCCTACCCAAGGGAAGCTCGGTCCTAACTGGGAAAGACCTTACCGAGTCACATCATGGCAGAGAAAGGGCACCTAGCACCTGGAGACGCTGAACGGACGGAAGCTGCACCATCCATGGAACGCCGAGCACCTACGAAAGTACTACCAGTAGAGATGGTGGCATGAAGAGCAGCAACCTTTTATTTACCTTAGTTAATTTTAACTATACTCAGTTTTCCTATTTACTTTAGTTTTTGCTACAATAACTCCTTTAAAGCCCAAAGGGCAGGTCTTCTTCCTTTTAAGGACTACTTTTTCTATGAATGCATGGTTTATTATAAGAGTTTATTCAGATATGGCTAAAGGTTATATCCACAAAAACTCTAAAAAGTGGACAAGTCCACAAGGTGGACGAGTCTACATAGTAGATGACTTTATTGTTTAGTCCATAAAATGGGCAACCTCGTCCTAAAAAGAGGTGAAACAGTATCAAGTCCACAAAGCGGACGAATCCAAAGTAGACGACCCTAATATTCAGTAAAATGGGTGAAGGACTAAGTCCATAAAGTGGATGACATTGTAAAGTCCATCAAATGGACGACTTCATCCCAAAAGAACGAAGAATTGTAGTCCAATGGAAAGCACAAATGAAATTATTAAACCTATGAATTAGCAAATAAAAAACAAGGCACATGTACTGAAAGTGACGGAAATAAAAATTCCATAAATAAAAATAGAGTCTTTACAAACAAAGCCCAAGAAATAAAAGGGCCTAAAATTGTCCAAAAATTAGAACAAGTCTACATGAAAGTAAAGAAAAAACTATAGTTCATGGAGCTGGAGGGTCTTGAGGGGCCTCGTCACCCTTGAGAAGGACCTCAGGAGCATCGTGAGCTGGAGAGTTGTTAGCAACAGGAGGATTGGCCGACGGGGAAAGCGGAAGGATGGGAGAACGAGATGGCTGAGTAAGAACAATGTTGTCGTCTTGAGTGTCTTGCGCAAACTCAGTAGAGCCATTAGTCTCTTCAGGAACAACGTCGCCTACAGGTGTCGACGACAAGGGATCGTCCATTGAGGCCTTTGCCAAATCCAGGTCCGGGTAATGAAATTTGACTTGTTTAAGGCAATCTTCAAAGCCCAAACCATAATATTCAGCGCAGGAATCAATGTATGCCTGTGATTCCTTGAAATCTCTCACAACGTTAGCTTTAGCCGTCTCCAATTGTCCCTGTACGACCATCAGCTCTCTTTCTGCCGTCTCCTTAGCCTCCTGGTCCTTTTTCCTTTGACGACTTTCCTCTTCCAACTTCTCCTTTAAGTCCTTCACCTCCTAGTTGAGAATACGGAGGCCCTTCTTGTACTGGTCCTGCCCGTTAGTCAGGTTCTTGATACGCTTCTGCTGACGGGCAATCACCCCCTCGTTGGTAACGCCTTTGACTTGTAAAGCCTTCATACGAACCATTGCTTGCAGGACAGAACAGTTGTAAGCTCGTTGGCATGAAAATAAATGACAGGACAGAGTATTCGTCAGCTGGTTGGCATGAAAATAATAATAAGTACTTACCCGAGCGAGGTCAAAGAGGCCCGAATCCCCCAAGTCTCCCATCGCTTGGCCAACATAAGGATCTGCATCTGTATCTTTGATAATAGAATCAAGCATCTCGACAGCATACTCCTTATGGGTAAAGAGGCGACGCTCAGAATCTTGATTGATGGGGCCAAGAGGGTACATCAAACCTTTGCCTACGCCGTGCTTTGAAGGTGATGGCTTCTTTGAAACTTTCTCCAAAGGGTTGACGGACGCCTTTTTTGGCGGACGGTCGTCCTTCTCGTCACTTTTCCTCTTGGACGCCCCCTTACCAATGACCTTAGGGGCTGACGTGGACTCCCCTAACTTTGTTTTCTTCTCGTCCTCCTTCTTGCGGGCAGCAACTGCCCTCACCCTCTGCCTAGCTGCCTCCATCTCTACAAAGATAAGCGATCAGTATTCACATAAGTGACGACCAAAAAGGAAACAAGTATGAAGATGACGGGGGAAATTAAAGGGATACTTACGCCGACGATAATAAGCATTTAGCTTACGGGCTACAGGCGTCAGTTCTGGGCCTTCGTAGTAGAGATGTAAAGTGTCGAGCGTAATGAGGTCCCGACACTTTCTTTCCTCCAAAGGAATTTTTGTAACCCGATGGATAAAATCTTCTTGCTCGTCCAAAATATGGGGAAATACGCTAGCTAAAGACAAGAAAAAACAGGCGACATTAGAATTTAGAAGAATAAATGAATGAAGTAAGAGATAATGACAGACGAGATTAACCTGAATCCTTTACAATACCCTAAGTATTGTCAAAACCATGAGGCATTGTCTCCCACTTGTCATGACGGCACACCTAATTCGTCCCTTTTAACAAAAAAAGTATCTGCCCTTCCAATTTCTGTTAGAATTGGGCATATCTGACACTAGTCTCAATGATTTTTTCCTTGCAGCAAAATGGTATATACCTTGGAACGAGACTATGTGTTGAGGTCTGTAGCACCAAAAGAACTCGTCTAGCGTAAGCTAACAGTTCCCACCACTTAGAAGGCCCCACAAAACCTTGGCTCCTATAAAAATCCTCCAAGCATCTAGGGCGATCTGGCTGACGGATAAGCCAAGGAAATTGGCCAGCTGACGGTGTAAAGCTGTCAGTGGCAGTCTCAGTCCTGCTGCGAACATCGTGTCGTACATGCCAACGTCCATAGTCCTCCCTAAGAAGCATTTCTCGCATTTCCCAGGGAGACAAATTGGGATGTGGTCAGGAATCTAGTAGTGATCCCTCAAGTCCTTAAAAATATTGGTGGTCATCTTTGGTAAAAAATCATTAACGGTCCGTATTCTAGGGAGGATAAATGGACGAGTAAAACCATCTCTGAGGCTTCGTGAACTCCCAACTTCCAGAGTTCCCTCGTCAGTACAAGCCTCACCCTCTTCTCTCTGTTCCCCCTCATTCCTTTCTCCCTCATTCTCTTCCACCTCGTCACCTTCAACCTCGACCTCAAAAATCTCATCTTCCTTTCCCTCTCCTACATAACTCTCCACGTCCTCGTTAGGAGAACAGGCTGACATCTCTCTATCTGACGACCAAGAATAGCCCTCGTCAGGCCCCTGACCTATTTGGAAGACCTCGTCGTAGCCCGCTCCTTCACGGATTGACGATTGCTCACTAATTGCTTCCCTAGACATTTTTTACCTACAAGTGACAGAGGCATTCTAAGTACCTAAGGTGACGGCCTCTCTACAAAATACACAATTAAAATAAGCCAAATGAAAAACAGCAGGAGAAGAGAACTTACTAGGAAGACGGCTTTTGGATAAACGACGGTCTTAACAAAGGAACGATGACGAGGCAGTAAAGTGATAGGAGTGGAGTTCTTGAAGTAGCAAGCGCTCTCTCTAGAATTAACGATGAAATAGGAGGAAATGAGGATGGGATTGAGGTATATATAGAATGAAAAATTGCGTGGAAGACGACGCAACGCACTCGTCCAAAACCTAATCCAATCCACTCATTACACGTGTCTAAACAGTTAATAAGGGCTGCTCGAGGATTTGCCCATAAATGCTCTCCATTTTCCAATAAACATAATAAATAGTACTGACAAAGGGTTGTAAGGTTCATACTCCACAACTCATCAGCCAAAGCTGACGAGATCATGGAGTAGGGGGCAGCTGATAAGGATAATTTTGTAGTATTTATTGAGCGTGATGAGGTTATGTTTACAAGCTCGTCGGCTTTGCCCATTGAAGAAGACATCGTATAGTCTACAGCTCCACCTATAAGCTGACGAGGGCACCTTTAGCAACAAGATGGGAAGATGATAGGAGAAGGCTGAAGAGGATACATCACTGACGGGTATGACGTGGCTTGCTTTGGTTCCACGTATGCATACAAGGAAATGCCTTGTGCACCACGCTGACCCTAGTCAGGAGAGTCCCATATGGAAAAGAACTCTCTAAGATATGCCACTTAAGAGGATCTCTCCCACAAGGAAACATCTTCTTTACCAAGGCACAGATGTTAACTCCACACTACTATAAAAACCCAAGACCCTCACAAATTAGGTACGCATAATTCCCCCAACTCTAGCACTCTAGGGTTGCGAACATTTTCTTACTTAACCTTCGGAGG
This sequence comes from Lithocarpus polystachyus, assembly GCA_033629205.1. NCBI lineage: Eukaryota > Viridiplantae > Streptophyta > Magnoliopsida > Fagales > Fagaceae > Lithocarpus > Lithocarpus polystachyus. Next base: position 58,816,779 of record CM066164.1, on the reverse strand, counting down.
ATCTTTAGTCGGTACCACATTGGTATCCTCTTGAGGTCTTCTTGTTTTGTGTTGTGCAGGTTACTTCGAGCACGTGAGAGAACCTTGTAACTTACTAGCGAGCATCATCATTTATAAAAAAAAATATTGTATAAAGATATTTAGGGAAAATAAATTCTGAATTCATATGTGTTCATCCTTATTGTTAAGGAGTGGGGAAGGTTAATGTGACTATAAGTATTGGAATCCTTAACTAAACAAAAAAGGAAAGTGTTCATAACCCATTGGGCCATTTTTTTTCGGGACCTTCAAGACCCAGGTCACAATGGGCCAAAATCCATGTATTGGCTGGAGTCCTAGGCTATCAAAACCACAAATTAACTCATGGTGACTACAGGCCCACGGCAGGAGCAACCTCAATGAGGGCCTAGTGACCCCAAATATGCCACAAGACAGCCCAAGATTGGAAACCCGTGCCCACCTAAGGCAAATGAATATTTGAAAATAAAATATTATTTTAACCCTAAACTGTATTAGTAATTTATTTTTCATCCCTAAACTTTAAGAATTATTATGAGTCTACAATATAGTATTTTACTTTTATATATATATATATATATATATATACTGAGTCCGCAGACCACACCTATATTATTTAAGGGCAAGACCACAACTATCTTACTTAAGGATAATATTAATTCTCTTTTAATCTTAGGTTTCCAAAAAAACAAAAAACAAAAAACATGAAAGTACGAGCTCTCCTGTTAATTCTCTTAATAAATTATTAATAAAAAGCAAGAAATCATATCATATCATACCATATACTATACTATATAATAAAAGTTGGACTTAGAAGCCGTGGTTGCGCCAAGTGGCTTCACTAAATTGCGGAATTTTTTTTAGATTTTTAAAAATATATATATACAATTTTTCTTCCCTTATAATTTCTAAGTTGATAAAATTCATAATTTGATTACAACCCAAACTCTATCTTAATTTGATTACAATCCAAATTCTTCATCTAATCCATCTAATCCTTATTTTTTACAATATATTTGTTCTTATTAATTTCTTTGGATAAAATAACAATAAGTGTTTTAACAAAACGTGTAATTTACAATAAGTATTTTCTAAAATTTTAAAAAGAGATTTTAGTTGGTTGGTCTATCTAAAATATTATCAGCAAAGTTTAAAATGAATAGGATAGAATTATCTAAAAAAAGGGATAGAATTAGAAAGTAACAATGACCCCACTAAAATTACGTTCCTTTTGTTAATATATACAATTTGTTTCATGTATTAGAAAGTAATAGTGATTTCATTTTTGTTAATTTTTGTAAGTTCTTTTTTTTTTTTTTTTTGGAATAAATATACATTTTATGTCATCTTTTTCCTAATAATCAAGTAACAAAAGAAAGTAGTATTTAATTTTCAACTACAACTACATTTGTGTCTATCTAAAATGCTATCAACAAAACCTAAAATCAATAGGATAGAATTACCTATATATAAAAAAGGATAGAATTAAAATAAAAAAGAGAGATAAAAAATACGTGAAAGAAAAAAGATAGAATTTTAAAAAAAAAATATGTGAAACAAAAATACGCTTTTTTTTTTACTACGTTTCTTCTTCTTTTTTGTGGATAAATTTGCATCTTATGTCATCTTTTTCCTAATAATAAAGTTTAAAAAAAATAAGTATTTGAGTTTCACCTAAACTCCTTCTTTTTGTTCATATCATCTTCTTCACAACCTAAAATTCCCTCTATATATACACACACAGTTTTTCTTCTTCACAACCTTGCAATTATTTACTATATTCTTCTCTTCTCCTCTCTACCCTACCTACAACCTTGCAGGTATTTTTGTTTTCTTTCATCAAATTAAATAGATTTTGTGTATTTGTTGCCTTTTTATTCTATATTATATGATTTTTATCAACAAGTTTTTTAGATAGGCTGAAATTCTATGTTTGATCACACCTTTTAGTATATTTTTTAGACATCAATATAGCAAGAAATATATTTGTATTTTTTATTTTATTATCGCATGATTATTTGTTGTTAACATCAATATTTTATTGTACGTGGATTTAATTTGTTATGGTTTTTGTTTGGTACTTTGTTCCTGTTGGAAAATATACATGTATGCATTACATACAAAACATATGCAGCGGAAAATAAACAAATCTACTTCATTCGCAATTGATAACATGCACTATGTAGGTTTCAGAATATGAGAACAAGCAAGTGTACCTGGATGCGGTGAAATTCAAAACCGAATGAAGAAGTACTCGGGAAGACTTTCAATCTTCACTCCAATTCCACTTGATGCCCAAGATGTGTGGTCTCTCAATCAGTTCTATATTTTCTAGAGAGAATATGAAAGAGTGTCTCTTTTTTTCATTTTCATCTTATTATCTTAAACATACAAACTATTTTATTCTATATAAAATTCTGTATGTTTCTCTCCACATAACTGATTATCTAATTGGGCTAGCCTTTTGGGCCTTCCCAATTGGGCTTTAGTGTGTGGCTTGGAGTGGGACCAAAAGGGAACAAATAAGACACTAGCTCCAATGGGCCTTGGGCTTTTCTGTCAACTCTTGACAAGTCCAAAGTTACCATTAATTATATTTAATACCACTATATAAATATAATTGCACTCTAGGCCTCATTAATAAATTATATCCCAAGACTTTATTATACATGCAACCCCTTCATAAAATATTCGTAGTAATACAAAGTCATGAATATAGACTGTCACTTTGTAAATTACTACATCTTAATCCTTGAGTACCCGGTTTAATCCTTTTGAGTTATTCACCATATATTTATAAAATCCAATTTCATAAATATATACTTTAGTCTTACTAAAGTGGTTAGGCCTAACTCTCTGAATAACTGAACCCATTAAACTTATCTCAAGGGAATATTTTATATCTCTGTTAAGAGACTATGAATTCCATCTTGAGAATATATGTTCCATCAACACTAAATGTGGCTGCCCAACATACTGAGGTTTTGACCGTAACTTTAGATCTCACTCCTGATATATCAAAGCAACCTACTTTTCATGATCAGGTCCATTATTCTCTCAGGATTAAGAGTTCATGTGAATACAAGTCGTGGGATTTATTATTCAATTGACAATCGTTAGGAGAATAATAAATCTCACAGCGGTCCAGTTCAATATGTCTTAACTCTTAAAACATATCAACATATTAACTAGAAGTCACCACTTCCATGATCAAGACAAATCATCGTAGTTAATATGTTATAGTCTTCGCAGATGAAATGCCCAATTTCATCACCGACTACGAACCAAAATTCTGAGTTTACAAAGAACTTGTGATCTATATCTTCTGTGACTAAATTACATAAATCACATACTATGCATCTCATGGACTATTTGATAATGTTCGAATATTCATGTTACCATTATTTTAGAACAACTTTATTAAACACAATATTAAGTCATACATCATTTCTCACATAATGTCATACATAATATCATACATAGCATCATACAATAGGATTTAAGGGCACATATCCTAACAATCTCCCACTTGCCCTAAAGACTATTGTGCACTAATCTAACTCCCATTCCCTCCAAATGTGACTCGAAGGTCCTTTGAGGCAAGGCTTTGGTAAAGGGATCTGCTAGATTATTTGCACCTTCAATCTTTGCAACCACCACATCTCCACGAGCAACAATGTCTCAAATGATGTGGTACTTTCTCTCAATGTGCTTTTCTTTCTTGTGATTACTTGGATCTTTGGATTGTGCAACCGCTCCACTATTGTCACAAAACAATGTAATAGGAACTTGCTCCATTCTCACTACACCAAGATCAGAAAGGAATTTCATGAGCCAAACAGCTTCCTTTGTTGCCTCACAAGCAGCAACATATTCAGCTTCCATGGTGGAGTCTGCAATACAAGATTGCTTAACACTCCTCCAACTTATGGTTCCACCTCCCAAGGTGAAAACACATCCTGGCGTGGACTTTTTGAAATCTAGATCCGATTGAAAGTCTGAATCTGTATAGCCAACGGGAATCAAATCCTCACAGCTGTAAACAAGCATATAATCTCTCGTTCTCTGTAGATACTTGAGAATATGCTTTACAGCTTGCCAATGTTATGGTCCTGGATTTGATTGATATCGGCTAACCATGCCAACTGAAAAACAGATATCCGGTCTAGTACAAAGCATGGAATACATGAGACTTTCTACTGCAGAAGCATAAGGAACTTGTCTCATTATATCTACTTCCTCTTGAGTCTTAGGCCTTTAGTCATCAGATAGAGGAACTCCATGTCTGAAAGGAAGTAATCCTTTCTTGGTGTTTTGCATGCTAAATCGTTCTAGAACCTTATCTATATATCCAGCTTGTGCTAAGCCTAACATCTTATTCTTACGATCTCGCCAAAGCTTGATCCCTAGAATAAAGTTAGCCTCACCCAAGTCCTTCATATCAAATTGGCTTGACAACCAAACCTTTACTGATGACATGACCCCTACATCATTTCCAATGAGTAGAATATCATCAACATAAAGCACTAGGAACATTACTACTTTGTCTTGATGTCTTTTGTACACACATGGTTCATCAAGATTTTGTTCAAAACCAAATGATTTAATTGCTTGATCAAATCCGATGTTCCATGACCTAGATGCTTGCTTAAGTCCATAAATGGACCTATTCAGTTTGCATACCATATGCTCTTGGTTCTTTCCTATGAAACTTTCTGGTTGCTTCATATAGATTTCCTCTTCAAGATTGCCATTGAGAAATGCAGTCTTGACATCCATTTGCCAAATCTCATAATCATAATGAGCAGCAATGGATAAGAGAATTCTGATAGATTTAAGCATTGCTACTGGTGAAAAGGTTTCCTTATAATCAATACCTTCTTTTTTAGTATACCCTTTTGCCACTAGCCTTGCTTTAAAGGTTTCAACCTTTCCATCTATCCCTCTCTTCCTCTTGTAAATCCATTTGCAACCAACAGGTTTAATGCCGTTAGGCGCCTTTACAAGATCCCAAACTTGATTGGAATACATGGAATCTAATTCTGATTTCATAGCTTGGACCCAATGATGTGCATCTATATCATTCATTGCTTCTTCATAAGTGTAAGGATCAGTTTCGGCCTCCTCTGAGATAGCCTCATAAGTCTCTCCAAGACCTATGAATCTTATAAGTGGCCTAACATTCCTCCCACTACGACGAGGCAACTGTGTACTAGACATCTCATGAGTAGTATCTTGTGGTGTATCCAATACAGCCACATCATCCCTAGTTTCAACCATAGGTTGTTCAATTACAGGTTCATTCATTTCAGCCAAGACAACTCTACTTCTAGGAGTAAAATTATTCATATAGTCATATTCCAAGAATTTAGCATTTGTACTAACAAAAACTTTGTTATCTTTATGACTATAGAATAAATAACCCCTAGTTTCTTTTGGATAACCCACAAGCAAACATACTTCTGATTTTGGTTCCAACTTATCAGACTTTCCTTTTAACACATGTGCTGGACAACCCCAAATGTGAAGATATTTCATACTAGGCTTACGCCTACTCCACAATTTAATGGGTGTTTTGGGAATAGATTTTGATGGAACTAAATTCAAAAAATGTATTGTTGTATCTAAGGCATAACCCCAAAAAGAAATAGGTAAAGTTGAGTAACTCATCATGGACCTAACCATTTCTAAAAGAGTCCTATTCCTTCTTTCTGCTACACCATTTTGTTGGGGAGTTCCAGGTGTAGTCAATTGGGATACAATCCCATTTTGAGTTAAGTAATCCTTGAAATCCCCAAGAAGGTATTCGCCACCACGATCAAATCGAATGGCCTTTATGTGTTTACCCAATTGATTCTCAACTTCAGCCCTAAACTCTTTGAACTTTTCAAAGGCTTTGGACTTCCGTCTCATTAGGTACACATAACCAAATCTAGAGTAATCATCAGTGAAAGTGATGAAGTACTCATAACCTCCTTTTGCTTGGGTTGACATAGGACCACAAACTTCCGTATGAACTAATTCTAGCAACTCTTGGGCTCTTCTACCTTTTGCATTAAAAGGTCGTTTGGTCATTTTGCCTTCCAAACAAAATTCACAAACTGGAAATTCATCAAAGTCCAATGGCTCTAAGAGACCATCTTTGATCAGTCTTTGAATTATGTTTGGATTAATATGACCCAAATGCAAGTGCCAAAGATATGCTTCATTAGTAGAAGGAAACTTTCTCTTTAATGATTTTACATGAGAGTTATTATCTAATTCAGAATTGTATAATTCATGCTTATCAGGAGTTAAAATATAAAGACCATCCACAATATTTCCAGAATAGATAAATATTTTATCCTTCTTTATTACAACATTGTCTTTAAGAATAACACAATATCCAGTTTTACCTAAATAAGTTGCAGAAATTAAATTCCTACGAACATTAGGTACAAATAAACAGTCTTCCAATATTAAAACCCTAGTTTCAAAGCATAAATTAAACACTCCAATAGCTACAACTGAAATCCTACTCCCATCAGCGAAGGTCAGAAACAACTCTCCTTCTTTAAGTCTTCTGGTCTCTTGGAACCCCTGCAAAGAATTGCATATATGATTAGTACAACCTGAATCCACTGTTAGGAAATATACATGTTTGTATCACATACAAAACATATGCAGCGGAAAATAAACGGATCTACTTCATTCGCAATTGATAACATGCACTATGTAGGTTTCAGAATATAAGAACAAGAGAGTGTACCTTGATGCGGTAAAATTCAAAACCAAATGAAGAAGTACTCGGGAATACTTTCAATCTTCACTCCAATTCCACTTGATGCCCAAGATGTGTGGTCTCTCAATCAGTTCTATGTTTGCTAAAGAGAATATGAAAAGAGTTTTTCTCTTCCTTCTATTATCTTATCTTCTTAAACATACAAATCATTTTATTCTATATATAAAATTCTGTATGTTTCTCTCCACATAACTGATTATCTAATTGGGCTAGCCTTTTGGGCCTTCCCAATTGGGCTTTAGTGTGTGGCTTGGAGTGGGACCAAAAGAGAACAAATAAGACACTAGCTCCAATGGGCCTTGGGCTTTTCTGTCAACTCTTGACAAGTTCAAAGTTACCATTAATTATATTTAATACCACTATATAAATATAATTGCACTCTAGGCCTCATTAATAAATTATATCCCAAGACTTTATTATACATGCAACCCCTTCATAAAATATTCGTAGTAATACAAAGTCATGAATATAGACTGCCACTTTGTAAATTACTACATCTTAATCCTTGAGTACCCGGTTTAATCCTTTTGAGTTATTCACCATATATTTATAAAATCCAATTTCATAAATATATACTTTAGTCTTACTAAAGTGGTTAGGCCTAACTCTCTGAATAACTGTACCCATTAAACTTATCTCAAGGGAATATTTTATATCTCCGTTAAGAGACTATGAATTCCATCTTGAGAATATATGTTCCATCAACACTAAATGTGGCTGCCCAACATACTGAGGTTTTGACCGTTACTTTAGATCTCACTCCTGATATATCAAAGCAACCTACATTTCATGATCAGGTCCATTATTCTCTCAGGATTAAGAGTTCATGTGAATACAAGTCGTGAGTTTTATTATTCAATTGACAGTCGTTGGGAGAATAATAAATCTCACAGCGGTCCAGTTCAATATGTCTTAACTCTTAAAACATATCAACATATTAACTAGAAGTCACCACTTCCATGATCAAGACAAATCATCGTAGTTAATATGTTATAGTCTTCGCAGATGAAATGCCCAATTTCATCACCGACTACGAACCAAAATTCTGAGTTTACAAAGAACTTGTGATCTATATCTTCTGTGACTAAATCACATAAATCACATACTATGCATCTCATGAACTATTTGATAATGTCCGAATATTCATGTTACCATTATTTTAGATAAGAATAAAACAACTTTATTAAACATAATATTAAGTCATACATCATTTCTCACATAATGTCATACATAATATTATACATAGTATCATACAATAGGATTTAAGGGCACATATCCTAATAATCTCCCACTTGCCCTAAAGACTATTGTGCACTAATCTAACTCCCATTCCCTCCAAATGTGACTCGAAGGTCCTTTGAGGCAAGGCTTTGGTAAATGGATCAGCTAAATTATTTGCACTTTCAATCTTTGCTACCACCACATCTCCATGAGCAACAATGTCTCGAATGATGTGGTACTTTCTCTCAATGTGCTTTCCTTTCTTATGATTCCTTGAATCTTTGGATTGTGCAACTGCTCCACTATTGTCACAAAACAATGTGATAGGAACTTGCTCCATTCTCACTACACCAAGATCAGAAAGGAATTTCTTGAGCCAAAAAGCTTCCTTTGCCGCCTCACAAGCAGCAACATATTCAGCTTCCATGGTGGAGTCCGCAATACAAGATTGCTTAACACTCCTCCAACTTATGGCTCCACCTCCTAAGGTGAATACACATCCTGACGTGGACTTTCTGAAATCTAGATCTGATTGAAAGTTTGAATCTGTATAGCCAATGGGAAACAAATCCTCACAACTGTAAACAAGCATATAATCTCTCGTTCTCCGTAGATACTTGAGAATATGCTTTACATCTTGCCAATGTTGTGGTCCTGGATTTGATTGATATCGGCTGACCATGCCAACTGAAAAACAGATATCTGGTCTAGTACAAAGCATGGCATACATGAGACTTCCTACTGCAGAAGCATAAGGAACTTGTCTCATCATATCTTCTTCCTCTTGAGTCTTAGGCCTTTGGCCATCTGATAGAGGAACTCCATGTTTGAAAGGAAGTAATCCTTTCTTGGAGTTTTGCATTCTAAACCGTTCTAGAACCTTATCTACATATCCAGCTTGTGATAAGCCTAACATCTTATTCTTATGATCTTCCCAAAACTTGATCCCTAGAATAAAGTTAACCTCACCCAAGTCCTTCATATCAAATTGGCTTGACAACCAAACATTTACTAATGACATAACACCTACATCATTTCCAATGAGTAAAATATCATCAACATAAAGCACTAGGAACATTACTACTTTGTCTTGATGTCTTTTGTACACACATGGTTCATCAAGATTTTGTTCAAAACCAAATGATTTGATTGCTTGATCAAATCCGATGTTCCATGACCTAGATGCTTGCTTAAGTCCATAAATGGACCTATTCAACTTGCATACCATATGCTCTTGGCTCTTTCCTATGAAACTTTCTAGTTGCTTCATATAGATTTCCTCTTCAAGATTGCCATTGAGAAATGCAGTCTTGACATCCATTTGCCAAATCTCATAATCATAATGAGCAGCAATGGATAAGAGAATTCTGATAGATTTAAGCATTGCTACTGGTGAAAAGGTTTCCTCATAATCAATACCTTCTTTTTTAGTATACCCTTTTGCCACTAGCCTTGCTTTAAAGGTTTCAACCTTTCCATCTATCCCTCTCTTCCTCTTGTAAATCCATTTGCAACCAACAGGTTTAATGCCGTTAGGTGCCTTTACAAGATCCCAAACTTGATTGGAATACATGGAATCTAATTCTGATTTCATAGCTTGGACCCAATGATGTGCATCTATATCATTCATTGCTTCTTCATAAGTGTAAGGATCAGTTTCGGCCTCCTCTGAGATAGCCTCATAAGTCTCTCCAAGACCTATGAATCTTATAAGTGGCCTAACATTCCTCCCACTACGACGAGGCAACTGTGTACTAGACATCTCATGAGTAGTATCTTGTGGTGTATCCAATACAGCCACATCATCCCTAGTTTCAACCATAGGTTGTTCAATTACAGGTTCATTCATTTCAGCCAAGACAACTCTACTTCTAGGAGTAAAGTTATTCACATAGTCATATTCCAAGAATTTAGCATTTGTACTAACAAAAACTTTGTTATCTTTATAACTATAGAACAAATAACCCCTAGTTTCTTTTGGATAACCCACAAGCAAACATACTTCTGATTTTGGTTCCAACTTATCAGACTTCCCTTTTAACACATGTGCTGGACAACCCAAAATGTGGAGATATTTCATACTAGACTTACGCCCACTCCACAATTCCATGGGTGTTTTGCGAACAGATTTTGATGGAACTAAATTCAAAAGATGTATTGCTGTATCTAAGGCATAACCCCAAAAAGAAATAGGTAAAGTTGAGTAACTCATCATAGACCTAACCATTTCTAAAAGAGTCCTATTCCTTCTTTCTGCTACACCATTTTGTTGGGGAGTTCCAGGTGCAGTCAATTGGGATACAATCCCATTTTCATTTAAGTAATCCTTGAAATCTCCAAGAAGGTATTCGCCACCACGATCAGATCGAATGGCCTTTATATGTTTACCCAATTGATTCTCAACTTCAGCCTTAAACTCTTTGAATTTTTCAAAAGCTTCGGACTTCCGTCTTATTAGGTACACATAACCAAATCTAGAGTAATCATTGGTGAAAGTGATGAAGTACTCAAAACCTCCTTTTGCTTGGGTTGACATAAGACCACAAACATCCGTATGAACTAATTCTAGCAACTCTTGGGCTCTTCTACCTTTTGCATTAAAAGGTCGTTTGGTCATTTTGCCTTCCAAACAAGATTCACAAACTGGAAATTCATCAAAGTCCAATGGCTCTAAGAGACCATCTTTGATCAGTCTTTGAATTCTGTTTGGATTAATATGACCCAAACGCAAGTGCCAAAGATATGCTTCATTAGTAGAAGGAAACTTTCTCTTTAATGATTTTACATGAGAGTTATTATCCAATTCAGAACTGTATAATTCATGCTTATCAGGAGTTAAAATATAAAGACCATCCACAATATTGCCAGAACAGATAAACATTTTATCCTTCTTTATTACAACATTATTTTTAAGGGTAACACAATATCCATTTTTACCTAAATAAGTTGCAGAAATTAAATTCCTACGAACATTAGGTACAAATAAACAGTCTTCTAATATTAAAACCCTAGTTTCAAAGCATAAATTAAATACTGCAATTGCTACAACTGGAATCCTACTCCCATCAGCCAAGGTCAGAAACAACTCTCCTTCTTTAAGTCTTCTGGTCTCCTGTAACCCCTGCAATGAATTGCAGATATGATTAGTACAACCTGAATCCACACACCAGGAATCAGTGGGATTTTGTACCAAACATATTTCAAGAAGGAATGAAATTTTTATACCCTTATTGGCAGCCTTGAACTTTGGACAATTCCTCTTCAAATGTCCTTTCTCACCACAATGGAAACATTTTCCTTTCAGCTTCTTTCCTTTGTCGGCAACCCCTAAGACAATTTGTTTACCCCCCTGCTTAGTAAAGTCCTTCTTCTTCTTCTTCTTACCCTTGCCTTTCGACTTAGGTTGAGAAGTAGAAGCTTCACCCACATTGGCTTCAACATTAGAAGTACCAAGGATGCCTTCCGCCGCTACCAACTCATTCATTAATTCAGACAAAGAATAAATCTTTTTGTTCGTGTTATAATTAAGTCTGAATTCCTTGAATGATTCCGGTAGTGACTGGAGTATCATATCCACTTGGGATTCTCCATCAATGTCGGCACCCAAAACTTCCAATGTAGTCAGATTAGAGATCATTGTAAGACAATGTTCTCTCACTGAACTACCTTCAGCCATTTTGGTATTATAAATTTGCCTCATGGTTTCTTGCCTTGCAGAACGGCCTTGCTCACCAAACATCTCCTTCAGACTTTGCATAATGTCCGAAGCAAGTTCTACATCCTGCATTTGATGTTGTAGAACATTTGAGATGGACGCTAGGATGTAGCACTTAGCCATTTCATTAGATTTCTGCCAACGATCATATCGTTGTTTTTCCTCAGGAGGAGCATCTAATGAAGGAAAGTTAGGACATGGTTGAGTAAGCACATATTTGTGCTCTTCTGCTGTGAGAACTATGTCCAAGTTTCTTTTTCAGTCAACATAATTGGTTCCAGTCAATTTGTTTTGATTAAGAATGCTAACAAGTGGGCTAAATGATGCAATGTTCAAATCTGAAATAATAAACATGAATATAATAAGTAAACTGCATATTATCAATTTAGCATATAAACATATAATATGGAACCTTAATAAAAACATAATATAATATATGCAACGACAACCCAATCCCGCAATTAATATTTCTCGGTAGCGAGGTCATACCAATCACTATGATTTAGCAAGGATTATCCTCATTATTAATGCTATCATGGTAACTCTTACCAAACAAAAATAATGTGCCGCTTATTCTTTAGCCTCTAAGTGATAATGACATAGCTCCGTAGGGAGGTTAACATCATACTTAGTCTAGTGTACACCATTGTCTAGAATCAATGTGAGTCACCAAGTAACTCCACGGTAGCGTGGTCGCTCTTAATGTAAAAACACACTTCATCTATCATTAAGAAGTTTAACCTGTAGTACCATGAATTAAACACCCTCCGTAGGGAGCAAGGCATATACGCCAAGGCGAGGTGATTAATCACACTACTATAAACCGACAATGGAGGCCGTGAGATCCAACCCTTAAATCTCTCTCCCACTAGATGTTTTAAAATAAAGGTTTTTATCTTTAAACATGCATAAACTAATTATACATTGCCTTGCACTTTTTCTTACGAAAAGGGCGTAAGAAAAAATAGCGAAAATACAAAATTTAAGTTTGAAAACACTTAGAAAAATTTCAGATTTTCTTTCTTTCGATCGATTGAATGTGCCCCTCGATCGATCGAAAAAATTAAACAATTCGAACTTGACCTTCTGTCCTTTTCGATTGATACTCGATCGCCTCTCGATCGATCGAAAATAAAATTCGATCGATCGACTAGCAATCGAATATCAATCATTCCAAAAGGATTGGTCTCTGTTTTACTCGATCGATCGAAAGTAAATTTTGATCGATCGAAACTCGTAAAACTCAAATTTTCAGAAATTCTTCTAAGGTAGTTTTCAACGGTTTTGCATGAAAAAACAACCATCATACGAAAATGATTGACAGAAAATGATATCAAAACTGAAATCTATTGATGCTATAGCCTTAAAGATCAATTTAACATTCTTAAATTCATATTTAAACAACATCATAACATCAATATCAGTTTTTATCAAATCATAGTTGAACAACCATGCACAAAATTAAATGTATAATCCTCTATCAACTTGAAACTATAATCTCTAATTCCAAAACGTGTAAAACATGTTATACAGATTCGAAATGAAGACCGCTCTGATACCAATGTTGGGAAATATACATGTTTATATCACATACAAAACATACGCAGCGGAAAATAAACGGATCTACTTCATTTGGAATTGATAACATGCACTATGTAGGTTTCAGAATATAAGAACAAGATAGTGTACCTTGATGCGGTGAAATTCAAAACCAAATGAAGAAGTACTCGGGAATACTTTCAATCTTCACTCCAATTCCACTTGAAGCCCAAGATGTGCGGTCTCTCAATCAGTTCTATGTTTGCTAGAGAGAATATGAAAAAAGTTTTTCTCTTCCTTCTATTATCTTATCTTCTTAAACATACAAACCATTTTATTCTATATATAAAATTCTGTATGTTTCTCTCCACATAACTGATTATCTAATTGGGCTAGCCTTTTGGGCCTTCCCAATTGGGCTTTAGTGTGTGGCTTGGAGTAGGACCAAAATGGAACAAATAAGACACTAGCTCCAATGGGCCTTGAGCTTTTCTGTCAACTCTTGACAAGTCCAAAGTTACCATTAATTATATTTAATACCACTATATAAATATAATTGCACTCTAGGCCTCATTAATAAATTATATCCCAAGACTTTATTATACATGCAACCCCTTCATAAAATATTCGTAGTAATACAAAGTCATGAATATAGACTGCCACTTTGTAAATTACTACATCTTAATCCTTGAGTACCCGGTTTAATCCTTCTGAGTTATTTACCATATATTTATAAAATCCAATTTTATAAATATATACTTTAGTCTTACTAAAGTGGTTAGGCCTAACTCTCTGAATAACTGTACCCATTAAACTTATCTCAATGGAATATTTTATATCTCCGTTAAGAGACTATGAATTCCATCTTGAGAATATATGTTCCATCAACACTAAATGTGGCTGCCCAACATACTAAGGTTTTGACCGTTACTTTAGATCTCACTCCTGATATATCAAAGCAACCTACATTTCATGATCAGGTCCATTATTCTCTCAGGATTAAGAGTTCATGTGAATACAAGTCGTGAGATTTATTATTCAATTGACAGTCGTTGGAAGAATAATAAATCTCACAGCGGTCCAGTTCAATATGTCTTAACTCTTAAAACATATCAACATATTAACTAGAAGTCACCACTTCCATGATCAAGACAAATCATCGTAGTTAATATGTTATAGTCTTCGTAGATGAAATGCCCAATTTCATCACCGACTACGAACCAAAATTCTGAGTTTACAAAGAACTTGTGATCTATATCTTCTGTGACTAACTCACATAAATCACATACTATGCATATCATGGACTATTTGATAATATCCGAATATTCATGTTACCATTATTTTAGATAAGAATAAAACAACTTTATTAAACATAATATTAAGTCATACATCATTTCTCACATAATGTCATACATAATATTATACATAGTATCATACAATAGGATTTAAGGGCACATATCCTAACATCCACACACTAGGAATTCGTGGGATTTTGTACCAAACATATTTCAAGAAGGAATGAAATTTTCATACCCTTATTGGCAGCCTTGAACTTTGGACAATTCCTCTTCCAATGTCCTTTCTCATCACAATGGAAACATTTTCCTTTCAGCTTCTTTCCTTTGTCGGCAACCCCTAAGACAATTTGTTTACCCTCCTGCTTAGTGAAGTCCTTCTTCTTCTTCTTCTTCTTACCCTTGCCTTTCGACTTAGGTTGAGAAGTAGAAGCTTCACCTACATTGGCTTCAACATTAGAAGTACCAAGGATGCCTTCCGCCGCTACCAACTCATTCATTAATTCAGACAAAGAATAAATCTTTTTGTTCATGTTATAATTAAGTCTGAATTCCTTGAATGACTCCGGTAGTGACTGGAGTATCATATCCACTTGGGATTCTCCATCAATGTTGGCACCCAAAACTTCCAATGTATTCAGATTAGAGATCATTGTAAGACAATGTTCTCTCACTGAACTACCTTCAGCCATTTTGGTATTATAAATTTGCCTCATGATATCTTGCCTTGCAGAACGGCCTTGCTCACCAAACATCTCCTTCAGACTTAGCATAATGTCCGAAGCAAGTTCTACATCCTGCATTTGATGCTGTAGAACATTTGAGATGGACGCTAGGATGTAGCACTTGGCCATTTCATTAGATTTCTGCTAACGATCATATCGTTGTTTTTCCTCAGGAGGAGCATCTAATGAAGGAAAGTTAGGACATGGTTGAGTAAGCACGTATTTGTGCTCTTCAGCTGTGAGAACTATGTCCAATTTTCTTTTTCAGTCAACATAATTGGTTCCAGTCAATTTTTTTTGATTAAGAATGTTAACAAGTGGGCTAAATGATGCCATGTTCAAATCTGAAATAATAAACATGAATATAATAAGTACACTGGACATTATCAATTTAGCATATAAACATATAATATGAAACCTTAATAAAACCATAATATAATATATGCAACGACAACCCAATCCCGCAATTAATATTTCTCGGTAGCGAGGTCATACCAATCACTATGATTAAGCAAAGATTATCCTCATTATTAATGCTATCATGTTAACTCTTACCAAAAAAAATAATGTGCCGCTTATTCTTTAGCCTCTAAGTGATAATGACATAGCTCCGTAGGGAGGTTAACATCATACTTAGTCTAGTGTACACCATTGTCTAGAATCAATGTGAGTCACCAAGTAACTCCACGGTAGCGTGGTCGCTCTTAATGTAAAAACACACTTCATCTATCATTAAGAAGTTTAGCCTGTAGTTCCATGAATTAAACACCCTCCGTAGGGAGCAAGGCATATACGCCAAGGCGAGGTGATTAATCACACTACTATAAACCGACAATGGAGGCCGTGAGATCCAACTCTTGAATCTCTCTCCCACTAGATGTTTTAAATTAAAGGTTTTTATCTTTTAAACTTGCATAAACTAATTATACATAGCCTTGCACTTTATAAACTAATCACACACTTTTAAGTTTGAAAACACTTAGAAAAAATTCAGAATTTCCTTCTTTCGATCGATCGAATGTGCCCCTCGATCGGTCGAAAAAATTAAACAATTTGAACTTGACCTTCTGTCTTGTTCGATTGATACTCGATCGCCTCTCAATCGGTCGAACAGAAAATTCGATCGATCGACTAGCAATCGAATATCAATCGTTCCAAAAAGATTGGTCTCTATTTTACTCGATCGATCGAAAGTAAATTTCGATCAATCGAAACTCGTAAAACTCGAATTTTCAGAAATTCTTCTAAGGCAGTTTTCAACGGTTTTGCATGAATTAACAACCATCATATGAACATGATAGACAGAAATTGATATCAAAACTGAAATCTATTGATGCTATAGCCTTAAAGATCAATTTAACACTCTTAAATTCATATTTAAACAACATCATAACATCAATATCAGTTTTTATCAAATCATAATTTCAACAACCATGCAGAAAATTAAATGTATAATCCTCTATCAACTTGAAACTATTATCTCTAATTCCAAAACGAACAAAACATGTTATACAGATTCGAAATGAAGACTGCTCTAATACCAATGTTGGGAAATATACATGTATGCATCGCATACAAAACATACGCAGCAGAAAATAAACAGATCTACTTCGTTCGCAATTGATAACATGCACTATGTAGGTTTCAGAATATGAGAACAAGCAAGTGTACCTAGATGCGGTGAAATTCAAAACCGAATGAAGAAGTACTCAAGAAGACTTTCAATCTTCACTCCAATTCCACTTGATGCCCAAGATGTGTGGTCTCTCAATCAGTTCTATGTTTTCTAGAGAGAATACGAAAGAGTGTCTCTTTTTTTCATTTTCATCTTATTATCTTAAACATACAAACCATTTTATTCTATATAAAATTCTGTATGTTTCTCTCCACATAACTGATTATCTAATTGGGCTAGCCTTTTGGGCCTTCCCAATTGGGCTTTAGTGTGTGGCTTGGAGTGGGACCAAAAGGGAACAAATAAGACACTAGCTCCAATGGGCCTTGGGCTTTTCTGTCAACTCTTAACAAGTCCAAAGTTACCGTTAATTATATTTAATACCACTATATAAATATAATTGCAATCTAGGCCTCATTAATAAATTATATCCCAAGATTTTATTATACATGCAACCCCTTCATAAAATATTCGTAGTAATACAAAGTCATGAATATAGACTGCCACTTTGTAAATTACTACATCTTAATCCTTGAGTATCCGGTTTAATCCTTTTCAGTTATTCACCATATATTTATAAAATCCAATTTCATAAATATATACTTTAGTCTTACTAAAGTGGTTAGGCCTAACTCTCTGAATAACTGAACCCATTAAACTTATCTCAAGGGAATATTTTATATCTCCGTTAAGAGACTATGAATTCCATCTTGAGAATATATGTTCCATTAACACTAAATGTGGCTGCCCAACATACTGAGGTTTTGACCGTAACTTTAGATCTCACTCCTGATATATCAAAGCAACCTACATTTTATGATCAGGTCCATTATTCTCTCAGGATTAAGAGTTCATGTGAATACAAGTCGTGAGATTTAATATTCAATTGACAGTCGTTAGGAGAATAATAAATCTCACAGCGGTCCAGTTCAATATGTCTTAACTCTTAAAACATATCAATATATTAACTAGAAGTCACCACTTCCATGATCAAGACAAATCATCGTAGTTAATATGTTATAGTCTTCGCAGATGAAATGCCCAATTTCATCACCGACTACGAACCAAAATTCTGAGTTTACAAAGAACTTGTGATCTATATCTTCTGTGACTAAATCACATACTATGCATCTCATGGACTATTTGATAATGTCCGAATATTCATGTTACCATTATTTTAGAACAACTTTATTAAACACAATATTAAGTCATACATCATTTCTCACATAATGTCATACATAATATCATACATTGCATCATACAATAGGATTTAAGGGCACATATCCTAACAGTTCCATGTAATCTATCTTCTTTAATCCGTTTTCATTTTTTTAAAAGTTCAGAAATTTGGATATTTTTTCATTAATGAATTGGGATTTTGGCTTAATTTTGTTTTCAACTGTTTCAATTATTAAATTCATTATTTTTTCATGTGTAATATTAACATCTGCGTTTTTTTAATGAGAAAAAAAAAATATATATGTGTTCTTAAAGGCTAAAGCACAATATAATTACAAACATTTCTTTAAGTTAGGGTGTTATATTTATTTATTAATAAGTTAAAATGTTACATTAAGTTAGGGTATTATATTTTTATTTATTATTAACTTAGAATGTGTGATATAACTTATAACGATTTGAATAAAATCAACACTAGAATGTGTGATATAATTGTTATACTTTTTTTACAATTTGCCATAGTTTTTAAAATATTTTATAATATTTGTTTTCGAAAAAAAAATGTCAAACTTGAACTTATATAATATACATCTTCCATGTAACTTAATTTTTTTTTCATTTTAAAATTTAATTATATTATCATAATATTTTTATTAAGCCGTACATCGCACGGGTATAATGAACATTTATCCTACATCATATATTTCCTAATAATAAAGTAACAAATTAAAAAAAAAAAATTTTCTTCTCAATTTTTTTTTCTTTTGGAATAAATAGCAAAAAAAAAATAGCTAATATGTATTAACTTTATCGAAAACTGATGAGAATCAACAAGCATTCAATGATCCATTGCAGGTTCCAGTTGGGCCTATTACTAAAGTAAGATCCAAGAAGATCAAAGAAGCACTTAATGGGCTGATTCAAGAAATTCGGGCTGATTCTAACGCAGGACATTCCAAGCTGGGCCCAAAGGAAGATGAAGGCATAATAAATTTAATTCAAACTATTGAGGGCTGATCTGGCTTAATTGGGCGTTATTTATGGTATGGATTAATGGCTAATTGACTTTCTAGCTCTATATCAGTTAATAGATTTTTTTTCCTATTTTGGAACTTCTAATTTCAGACCTGATCTACCTTAATTTTAGGCTTTTATTATTTAGAACATTTTTTAACTATTTTCCTATTTTAGATCTGCTAATTTCAAATCAAATCAGCTTTTATTTAGGGTTTTATTATTTAGTACATTTTTAATATTTTCTATTTTCAGTCATGTCTTATAAATAGCATACACTCATTGTAATATAGAGATTTATTGAATAAAAATCACAAAAAGGTAAGGTTTTGCTCTTCTCTTTGGTTCTTCAAGAATTGTGAACTTATCAAGGATTCTTTCTTGTGGCGTTCAAACTTTATACCTTTGGTTCGTGATTCAATTATAATCATTGGGTCAAGGTCTGTTACTTATACTTTTGGTTCGCATTTCTCTTATAAACGTTGGGTTATGGTTCTATCAAAATCTGAATTTTAGCTTTCTTGGGCAAATATTCCAATATTGTTTGTTGGATCTCAAAGCGTGTCGATTGAGGTTCGCATTATTTGGTATTAGAGCTCAAGTTCTAAAACCAGTTTTCTATCCCTTTATCTTTTGTTTCCTGTTATCATCCTATCTTGTTCCTTTTGTGTTCTTTATTCCTCATTCTTATTTTGTGATGTACACTAGGTTAAAATCGTGCACCAAGCTCCCAGAAAAATTTAAAAAAAAAAACGTGAAAAAAAAGAAGAAAAAAAAAGACTTCAGAAGAGAAAAAAAGAAAAAAAAAATAAATGTTGTTTTCGTTTGTCCTTTTTCTTTGATTTAGTGTTTCTGTCATATTTTCTTGCCGTTGGTATTTGTTTAAAACTGCAAGTTGAATTTCTTGATCAAGTTTATTAGTTTACTACAGAACTAAAAAGGGGAAGCTACGAGTGGAAAAAGGCAAGAGAGTGTGAGACTAAAATCGGGAAAAAGCCAATTTAAGAGTGAAACATGAGTAGGAGTGACATAATTTGAGTGCAAGCACGTGAGGGAGTGTTGTGAGGAATTGTTTCTTACATTTCTCTATAGTTTAAAAAGTATGTCATCCAGGGGTGAAACATCAAATAAGGAATGATGCGAACCTCAATCGACTCGCTTTGAGACCCAACAAACAATATTGGAATATTGCCCAAGAAAGCTAAAATTCAGATTTGATAGAAACCATGACCCAACGTTTATAAGAGAAACGCGAACCAAAGGTATAAGTAACAGACCTTGACCCAATGATTATAATGGAATCACGAACCAAAGGTATAAGTTTGAACGCCACAAGGAAGAATCCTTGATAAGTTCACAGTTCTTGAAGAACCAAAGAGAAGAGCAAAGCCTCACCTTTTCTGATTTTTAGTCAATAAATCCTCTATTACAATGAGTGCATGCTATTTATAAGGCATGACTGAATGTAGAAAAATATAAAAAAAAAAACGTACTAAATAATAAAACCCTAATTAAAATCTGATTTGGTCTGAAAATAGCAGATCCAAAATAGGAAAATAGCTAAAAAACGTTCTAAGTAATAAAAGCCTAAAATTAAGGTAGATCTAGTCCAAAATTAGAAGATCTAAATTAGGAAAAGTATCTATTAACTGATTTAGAGCAGGAAAGTCAATCAGCCATAAATCCACGCCATAAATAACGCCCAATTACGTCAGATCAGCCCTCAATAGCTTAGATTAAATTTATTACGCCTTCATCTTCCTTTGGGCCCAGCTTGGAATGTGAATCAGCCCAAATTCCTTGAATCAGCCCATTAAGTGCTTCTTTGATCTTCTTACATCTTACTCTAGTAATAGGCCCAACTGGAACTTGCAATGGATCCTTGAATGCTTGTTGATTCTCCCACTCTAGGAGAGGAGGAGTCATCCATCATGTTGCAGGCTATGCAACAACAATTTGAACGCATGAATGTGGTGTTTAATGAGATTCGGAATCGATTGGACAGACAAGATACTGTTATTGCTAATTTGAGTGAGGAGCGTCCCCAAAGAGGCCCTAATGCTAGAAGGCAAGAAAGGCATGCGCGCGTGGATGATTCTGATGACTACCACGAGGATG
>CM066164.1:58707999-58790499 GCA_033629205.1 Lithocarpus polystachyus | reverse complement strand
TTTATGTGAGTATCTTTACTTAAAACTTTAATTCCAGATTTTTTTAATGTTTAGAAATTAATATTGTTTGTAATTATTGAATTCAGAGTTTCTTTGTGTCTATATATTTATGTGTGTTATTGTGAATTTTGCTTTCAATTTTTTTTTATATATAAATTTGGGTAGTTTTGATTTGTAAATTCTGGATGATTGCTTGGGGTTAAAGTAAAAATATTAGATTAAGTTTAATCATAATTCATGCAACAGTAGGGTGTTAGATGTTGATATTGATTTTGTGTATTTACATTAATTAACATAAACATCTTAACATGTTTAGTGTTGATATTAATTTGACACTTTGAGATGCAAGCGCTTCATTATAATTATTGTAAGGACACAAACGGACCTACGGCCCAAGAATGACCAGACAGTGGCCCAATGATCCCACCACAATGAATTTGTTAGAGAAATGGGTAGGATATTGACTACTTAATGAACTAAAGTTAATCACAATGAGAAGAAATGCCAAACAAAAGACTAGGAACACGCAAATATTAAGAAAAAGGGGATCCTCGATTCAACCCGAGGAATATCTTTTATATATATGGTTTTTCTTTCTCTCTTTTACAAGTATATTTCTCTCTTTTCTATTTCCTCTCCTTTTCTAGATCCCCATCATAAGGATCTTCCTTTTTCTTTTATACTTACACATAGATCATCTTCATCCTATACTTGGAGGGTTGAGATTGCATCATTAGGACTTTTGTCCCATCCAGAACATACTAGTAAGCTTTTGCCTTGCAATCTGAGCTGTGCCACCACTGTTCATGGTCATTTCCTCATTAATGTGGCCAGAGGAGTAGTTGTCTTGCATTTAATGTGAAGGGGATAATATCAATTCTCTTTTAATCTTAGGTTTCCAAAAAAAAAAAACATGAAAATAAGAGCTCTCATGTTAATTCTCTTAATAAATTGTTAATAAAGATTGCATCTTTAGGACTTTTGTCTCATCCAGAACATACTAGTAAGCTTTTGTCTTACAATCTGAGCTGTGCCACCACTATTCATGGTCATTTCCTCATTAATGTGGCCAGAGGATTAGTTGTCTTGCATTTAATGTGAAGGGGATAATATCAATTCTCTTTTAATCTTAGGTTTCCAAAAAAAAAAAACATGAAAATAAGAGCTCTCATGTTAATTCTCTTAATAAATTGTTAATAAAAAGCAATATACTATATCATATCATATCATATCATATACCATATAATAAAAGTTGGGCTTAGAAGCTATAGTTGCGCCAAGTGACTTCATCAAATTGCAGAATTTTTTTTAGATTTTTAAAATATTATATATATATATATATATATTTGTTCTTATCTTTTTCTCCTATAATTTCTAAGTTGATAAAAATTTTGATTTGATTACAATCCAAATTCTTCAACTAATCACTATAAAAAATTCAGTTCAACACTTCCATAAAATTTTTATAATAAAAGTTGGGTTTAGAAGCCATGGTTATGCCAAGTGGCTTCACCAAATTGCAGGATTTTTTTTTTAGATTTTTAAAATATTATATATATATATATATATATATTTGTTCTTATCTTCTTCTCTTATAAAAACTAAGTTGATAAAAATTTTGATTTGATTACAATTTGTGAGAGTGCTTTTTTTCTTAGCACACAGGCCCAAGTAGAGACAAAGATCCCGGGCCAAATATTTGTTGTTTGGTGGACTGGGCTTGGTTTACCGCAGCTAAATGGGGCTGATTTGAAATCAAGTTGTGTGCAAGTCACATAAAACTCCTCAAGACAAAAATGTGATTTCTCCTAAGCAATAAAATACCATTATAAGTGTTTTAGTGTCATAAAAATGACCATTTACTCTTACAAAATAAGTGAAATAATTATTCACAATATTCACAATGAGAAAGAGATTGAAATAAAATATTTAAGGCTTATCTTTTATTGTATAAACATTTAAAAGAGTTCCTTCATTTGGTACCCCGGGCGTATTGTCGTGGTACCTCAGGCGTACTAGGCCTGTAATCCCAAAATGCTGATTCTCTAAACTATACAATTTTTCTCCATGCTTATTATGCAATGGAGTTTTTTCATTTCCCTTTACCTCAATAGGTCCTGCATAAGAACACGCTATACAATACACATATCGTTAAATAATTGTTAGTTTCTTAGATTAGGATATACATTTTAATACATATACATATATGTAAATGAACTTCATGAGAATGGTTCGGCCATGAAGATCTTGGCCCCAATTCTCGCAAACTTAGTGCTTTTGCACAAGACTTGTGGGAATTGGAACTCAAGTCCAAGTGGCTTTGCTTGGACATTGCCTTCCAAGATAGTTAGGTGAGGAGGATTTTTGTGGGAGAGAGTGAAATCTGATGTGTGCATGTTTTGGCATATGCTTTTTTGGAGGCTAAGTGATATTTTGAATGATTTCAAGGATATGGGACAAATTCCTCCACCTTGGCTCTCTTATTTTTTTTTTCTTTCTTTCTCATCCTTGCTAGGCTATTAAAGCTCTAAGAATAGATCTTTTGAACCTCTGAACTATCCCTCTGAATCCCCATTTTTCTTCCCCCTTCCCCCCCATGCTGCTATGCCTTAGTGTTCCTTTTATAGCAGACCTGGTCTGGTACACCAAGAGAGGACGTCTCAAGTCTGCTAGGTAAAACCATGTCCTCTAGAACCTGAAAAGGTGTATTGTGCAGAGGTTTAACTTATTTAGGCAATTATAACTCAAAAGGGGCACTTGGCTTTAGTTACAATTGGAAGATTCCTTCTTGGAAAGTCAAAGGAGTGGGTGGGCTACTCAGTGTACTGGCTGACAGCTTTAGTTGAAAGTGACAATTGAGAGGAAATTATGGGGAGGTGAGCACATGGGGGACCTGAGTATTTCCATTGGTTCATGCATTCCAAGCAAATATATGAACCAAGGGAAACTTTCGGGATCCTCCTCACCAAAAATCACTTCCCTACCGACCAAACCATTTCTCCCTTACTATCCACTCGGGATCCCACGGGCTTGGACTATGGGTTACAAATATAATACCTAATTTTGCTAGTTTTAATGGCTTTTTGCTGGAAATCTAAACATACATAGCGCCTTGATGATGATTCTTCTTGCTGCATATCCTCTAGCTTGACCGAGATCCTTGCAGCATGTCCTTTGGTCTTGCCCGAGATCCTTGCTGCATGTCCTTTGACCTGGTCGGGATACTTCTTCTGAGATCCTCTTCTTTTTTCAATATTATTTCTTTCTTTTTCCTTCTTTTTAGGACTTTGGGCCTTCATGGTCCTTCTTAACTTTATGAATTGGGCCTTCTTTTGTTAAGGCCCATGGTCTTTCCTTACTTTTCATGGAAGGGCTTTCTTGTGAAATTTTGGTCCTCAACACAATCCAAATTCTTCAACTAATCTTTGTCTTATTATAATTTATAAGTCGATAAGTAGAATACTTAAAACAATATTCAGCTTCACACTTCCATAAATTTTTTACTACATGTAAAAAATTGTAGAATTTTTTTATAGATTTTTAGATTATATATACATATATAGATAAAATTTTTCTTCTTCTATAATTTCTAAGTTGATAAAAATCTTAATTTGATTACAATTGAGCTTAGAAACCGTGGTTACGCCAAGTGACTTCACTAAATTGTAGAAATTTTTTTAGATTTTTAGATTTTAATATTTTTCATCTCCTATAATTTCTAAGTTGATAATTTTGATTACAATCCAAATTCTTTATCTAATCCATCTATTCCTTACTTTTTTACGTGTAGTGTATTATAATCCAAATTCTTCATCTAATCCTTATTTTTTAAGTGTAGTGTATTAAAAAAAAAAAAAGCAGCAACTTTCTTATTGTTTAATTACTACACTACACGTATTTATTTGATTTTTTTTTCTTTCAGAGGTAAATTTAGTTGGTTGGTGCCATACAACTACAACCTACAATTGTGTCTATCTAAATATTATTAACAAAGCCTAAAAAAATAGGATAGAAAGAAAAAAATCCAAAGCATAAAATATTAAAATGTGTAGTTGTGTGCGTAGAAGTATAGCTAATCCCATGAATATACACACGAGAAGAATTGATAATAAATTTATTATCTACTTTTTTTCAAATATATTTGTTTTAATTTATTTTTTTGGATAAATATTAAATTTTTGGATAACAAAAAAAAGAAGAAAGCATAATGTTAACAACTTGATGTTTATGGTATAAAAAAAAATATTTGTAATTAACGTTAACAACTTGATTTTTATATCAACTTTTTCACAACTTAAATTTATTGTTTTAAATAGAAAAAACTTTTTATCAACTTTTTTTTTTTTTTTTTTTTTTAAGTTTACCGTGGTTGAAATTTTGTTTGTTAGATAAATATAAGAATGATTATGGATAATAGTTTTATTATACCATGACTCTTATCTTTAGATTTTTAGGTCACTATAAATAATAAGGTCAGATTCATGATTTTTGTTATTAATATTTTGAATGTCCAAGTATTTATCATCACTTCAAAAAGTAAACTCCCAATTTTGTTTTCGTTTGTTTTTTTTTTTTTTTTTTTTTTTCACAGGGAGTTTCCTTGAGGTTTCAAAACACTCAATCAAACAATACTCTTGGCATTGAGTTTTTCTCAAAAAAAATTTTAAAATTTATATTTACACATTTGGTTTTGATAGGGTGAAATTCGGTGCCTCCTCCCTCACTTTCGAAGACAAAAATTCAATTCTTTTGTAAGTTTATCTACTTTTTATTTTTTTTAATTCTTAATTAGTATGTCATCACGTGCATATGCACAGGTCCATTTAAAAACAATTACAATTACATATAATATATATATATATATATATATGATTTGAAATTTAATTGGATTTAAACTCTTCGATTTTTGCTCCCAATAATTCACTTACCACAAAATTTAACAAATTAGATGAGATACATGACGCAAAATTGAACTTCAATTAAATTTCAATCTAAAATCTAATTGAATTTAGACCTTTTGATTTTTTCACCTAATAATTCACTTGACACAAAAATTTAAAAATTAAATGACACGTGACACAAAATTAGACTCCAATTTAGAATTTATTTAAATTTTCTCCCCGCTTTAGCTATTAATATATATATATATATGACTTATAAATTTGAATTATTTAGTTATATGATTATGTTTTTTATGATTTATTATTTGAAATCCTCGTTTTTTACATTAAATTAATTAATTTAGCACAAAAATTTAAAAATTTAGATTAGATGGAAAACGTGGCGCAAAATTAAACTCTAATTAAAATTCAATTTTTACCTAAATTAACTCACTTGGCAAAAAATTCTAAAATTTAGATTAGATGAGACACATGGAGTAAAATTAGACACTAATTGTATTCCAATTTGAAATTTGATTAGATTTTCTCTTTGCTTTACCTATTATTATATATATAGACTATTACATTGAGGTTATCACTTAAATATGCTTTCAATCATTCTTAAAAATTATTAAATACAAGGTTTTTCATTTAAATACAGGCTTACTTCTCAAAAAAAAAAAAAAAAATTTAATACGGGCTTTAATTATGCAGACTCCCTTTATATTTTTTTAGGCATCTCCTTTTATATTTGTTGCATAGTTATCTACCATATTCCATTCAATTAATTTTGGACTTATAATTGATTTTTTTATTTATTATTAAAAGCTTAATCTTACACAATAGTCATTCATTATATAACTTAAAGTAAAAATGTTACTTCGTTTAGAATTGTTAGGTTCTAAGGAATTAGGAACTAATATATTAGAATTTCAATTTGTAATGTTGGCAAACCATGATCAAAAAAACTTTTAGTCTTGTGTTAGACTTGCTCAAAGTATGGCTTTTTATGTAAAGTTGGAATCAAGTTAATTGCAAAATTTACTGTGCACTTCTGCCTGACTCGATCGATCGATCGAAAGTCGTGCAGAATGTTTTTCTGCAGAATTTTCCAACTCAGCCCTAGCCCATTTATTGTATAGGGTTTTATGTTTTGTCATTAGTATATAAGGGAAAACTCTAGCCACGTTTTTAGTGTTCTGAATGCTATGTTTGTGAATCTAATTGTTAGATCTAGAGGTGTTTACCTTCACATACACTTAAGGTTTCCAAACTCAAGATTCATGTCAAGAGATTGGTAAATCATACAGTTGCAGAATCAAAGAGTCTCAAGATATACAAGCAGATGTACTTGTGCTTTGCTGAGAATTCAAGGAAAGAAGAAGTCCGTGGTCTCGGAGCTGTCACATGGTCGTGGTAGTAAGTTTCCTACAGGCAGGTAGCAATAGGATGTTAGTGGTCTAAGTCTCTATTGCGTAAACTTCGATTCTTTCATAGTGAATTCGTTTTATCTTGAGGATAGCTAGGTTAAATCCTCCCCAGGTTTTTTACCGGTTTGGTTTTCTTGGGTCATCATATCATGTGTTCTTTATTATTCCGCACTTTTACATGATTTGATATATTTGTGTTAACCTAGATATGAATTATTTACCTAAGTTAATCACTTGGCTAAATAACTAAGTTAATTTGTTTGGGTTTAAGGGGCCTAAACAACCTTACAAGTGGTATCAGAGCAGGTAGCTCTTCTCTTGTAGATCCTTTGATCTAAGAGTTGATCCCTGATCTCTGTTATCATGAATAATTTGAAGTGTCTTTCTGCTCATGTTTGTGATGATTTGAATAAAAAGGACACTGTTGTTTCTGTTGATCTTTTTGATGCCTGTGAAACTCTTCGTAAGGAATTATCTAAGTATTTGAAAATTGCTAAGAAATTTAAAGAAGAGTTAAAATTGGCTAATCTTGAAAAAAAGGAAATGATAATGAGATTAGATAAATCTAATAAAAAGAATGAATTTTTGAGAAATCAAATTTCCTCTCAAGATGAGAAGATGAAAAGCTTGGAACAAGATTTAGTTGAGTCTAAAGTTAAAATTGAAAATTTGACTAGTACCAAGCTTGCTGTTGATAGCAGAAGTGTTTTTGTTTCTCTTAAACCTAAAACTGAAAAAGTTTATATCCCTCATTTCAAGAGGAATAATAAAGAAAAGACTTACTTTGCTAGGTTAGACAAAGGTAAAAATTCTGATGTAGACGCTGAAGTTTCTAAACTTAAGTCTAAACCTACTGTTAGAGAGCATAAGAAATCTGTTTTTGTGCCTACTTGTCACCTTTGTGGTGTTGTTGGTCATATTAAACCAAATTGTTCTTTGTTGAGGCAAAAACCAAAATCTGAGACTAGATTTGCTGTTAGGAATATTGATGTTCCTAAATTTGAACTGTTTGTCACTTTTGTGGTGTCTCTGGTCACATTCGTCCTAATTGTCATAAATTGAAATTTAAACATTCTGTATTTCAATCTAGGATATGTGATGGTATTTCTCCTGTCATAAGTCAAAATAAATTGTTTTATATGCTTTTGAAAAATTTAAGCTTGTTGGCTTGTGAAAGGAAATTGCAGGATTTTAGTCTTCCTCAAAAGATTGGTGTAATCCCTCAAATACACTCTGCTTCACATGGATTTTCACCTACAAAGCTGAAGACTAGTGCTATATGGGTGAGAAGAGATTCTCTAAGGTGAGTGTTGCTGACTTGTCCCTAATTTAATTCTTTCAATTAATTGTAGACATGTTTTCTTTTAGTTTTTGGTTGTTTTATTTTCTTAGGTTTTTTTTTTTTTTTTAAATCCAAAAAAATTGAAAAATTTCAAAAAGACAAAAATATTTTATTTTGTGTCTAGTTTTATTTTTCTTGAAGATTACATGAAGTATGATATCTTTCTCTTGATTTAGAACATGCTTGATATTGTGGAGAAACTTGAATAGCATGTGTTCTATAAGTGATAAGCTATTTTTTTGATTTTGTTTGAGTATGTACTAGTTTGTACATGTACTCAAGGGTTAATTAAGAAATTGATATTTCTTGTTTGTGTACCCTCTATAACTTAGTTAAGCACTATCATGCATTGCATTTGCATTTTTAATCTTTTAGCTTAATGTGTGCTTTTAGTTTTGGTCATAAAATTTTTTTTAACCAAAAAGATTTTTATGTGTTTTGTATTATATATCTTGGATTTATAATCAAAGTTGGCCATATTATCTTTACATAACATGTTTATGTACTTTGTTTAACTTGGATGAGCTTATTTATTGCACTCTACTAGCTGAAGTCTTTGTAGTGCATGTTGTGTGGGAAGATGTTATAGTTGTTGATCACTTGATCTTGATCTTGAAGTCATATGTCTTTGATTGATGGACTTAAACTTTTTGAGAAAGGTATAAATAACCATCTCACCAATGTTTATTAGCCAATCATGAACACCTTAGTGCATATCGTTAGATTTTGTGCTCGAGAAAGTATAGCACATGCACAAAAAGAACATAAGGTGTAGCCTCGGTTAAAATGTTAAAATTGGTGTGTACATTATTGGGCTATAATGAATTCAAATTAAATAAAATTGGTGTGTACATTATGAGGCAAAACAAGAAACTTTGTAAGTTTTTATTCTAGGAGATGTGAGAGTTATATGATGTAACTCTTTAGGTGATAGTCTTTTTTAAATTCTATGTGATGAATTTTGTAGACTTTGTGTTTAATTTCTATTCACATATCACCTCACATGTTTCTCAAGCTTTTACTAGTTGCACACACTACACAAGTTACTCTTTACTAAATTTTGTACATGTTATTGTGTGTGATTTTGTTGTGGCCATCCAAGATTATATGTTCCTTGATTTTGATACAAAATGTGTTTAATGTTTGAGTTTTGAGGACAAATTGGTTGAAAAACTTGTTTTTGAGAGATCTGGGTTGTATTCATGTGTTTTTGAAAAACTTTTAGTCTCATACTCATGCATTTCATTCATGAAATATTGTGCTTTGAGGAGTTACTGCATTAAATTGCTCTATTTTTCAAAAATTTGAGTTTTCCAGAATTTCGACTGATCGAAGCTGTTTCTTGACCGATCGAAATTGCGATTAAAATTTTGGTTTGAATTTGTCTGGCTCGATTGGTATTCGATCGATGCTCAACCGATCAAAACTGAAAAATTTTCAGTTTCTAAGCTTTTGTCCAAATTTTTTTTTATGCATCATTTATGGTTAGGATTCACATGTGTTGCATTGTTTTCTGTATCCATCTTGCAGTTTTGCAGTCATATCTCTCATTGTTTTCACACATAACATGCATACACTTTGCTAAGTTGGGTACTCAACTTGATTTAAAAATTGATTGATTAATTTTTGAGTCCTTTGTACATTTTAGTATATGCTATTTTTCTTGATGTGTGAACTACATAAAATATTTTTCTTCAGAGATATGATGGATAATCAATGTGCAAATATTTTCTCTACTCATGCAATTTTTATGGGTCACATAATGTCAAGTTTGCATTTATTGAAAAAGAGAATATTTTTCATAATGTGTTTCCTAAACTCCATTTTTTTTTTAATTTTGTGTGTTTTTATTTATCCCCACCTCCTAAATTTTCCCAAAACTGTTTTTTCCAAAACTTGTTTTGTTTTTCCTATTTTTATAGGGGGAGAAAAGTTTTTTTTACATTTGTCGTTCACAGGGGGAGTTGTCTCTATTTTTTATAGAGTTGAATTGTTATGTATTCCCTTAATTTTCCATTTTCTCTTATTCTCTGTTGCGTATGTTTTCTGTCTACCTTTTGATTAGGTTGTCTTTGTCAATACGTGACAAAAAGGGGGAGTACAGTTCTACTGTGGAGTACATATCTTGTAGAGGAGATTTTTGTTTTAGGGGGAGTTTTGTACCTTGTTGTGATACTGAGGAGCTTGTGGAGTCTTTTAGATTGTATCTAGGTGCTTCACTGTGTATTTACATTTTTGGCTCATGATAGGGGATATATATCTGAGATACATTTTTATGTATATGTTTCTTATTTCACTATGCTACATTACTTATTGATTTATATTTATGATGCTATTCATGATATATGTCTTTATTTTGTGCTATGTGAAATCAATAAGTTTTTTTTGTTACTTGTATTTTCCACACATGCGTTTATGTGTTTGTTAAGTATTACATGAATATACAGGTTGATTCAGTCGTGCTGCTGTCTACTTTTGCAACTGTTAGATAGTAGTTAGGTTGAATTTGTTAGTTTGGCTATTGTTTTGTAATGGGCTGTTTATTTTGTAAACTTTGAGCTTTTTGTTAAGTCTGTGTTTTGTCACGGATTGTCAAAGGGGGAGTTTGTTAGGTTCTAAGGAATTAGGAACTAATGTATTAGAACTTCAATTTGTAATGTTGGCAAACCATAATCAAAACAATCTTTAGTCTTGTGTTAGACTTGCTCAAAGTATGGCTTTTTATGTAAAGTTGGAATCGAGTTAACTGCAGAATTTACTGTGTACTTCTGCCTGACTCGATCGATCGAGAATTAGACTCGACCGATCGAAAGTCGTGCAGAATGTTTTTCTGTAGAATTTTCCAACTCAGTCTTAGCCCATTTATTGTATAGAGTTTTATGTTTTGTCATAAGTATATAAGGGAAAACCTTAGCCACATTTTTAGTGTTTTGAATGCTGTGTTTGTGAATCTAATTGTTAGATCTAGAGGTGTTTACCTTCACATACACTTAGGGTTTCCAAACTCAAGATTCATGTTAAGAGATTGGTAAATCATACAGTTGCAGAATCAAAGAGTTTCAAGATATACAAGCAGGTGTGCTTGTGCTTTGCTGAGAATTCAAGGAAAGAAGGAGTCCGTGGTCTCGAAACTGTCACGTGGTCGTGGTAGTAAGTTTCCTACAAGCAGGTAGCAATAAGATGTTAGTGGTCTAAGTCTCTATTGTGTAAACTTCGATTCTTTCATAGTGAATTCGTTTTACCTTGAGGATAGCTAGGTTAAATCCTCCCCAGGTTTTTTACCGGTTTGGTTTTCTTGGGTCATCATATCATGTATTCTTTATTATTCCGCACTTTTACATGATTTGATATATTTGTGTTAACCTAGATCTGAATAATTTACCTAAGTTAATCACTTGGCTAAATAACCAGGTTAATTTGTTTGGGTTTAAGGGGTCTAAACAACCTTACAAGAATATAGAATAAAAGATTAATTTATTTTTATTATCTATTTAATTTTAATTAAAATAATTTTTTTTCATTAATTTACACATAATTCTTGATTAAGTCGTGCATCACACGGGCATAACACTAGTTAAAAATAAAAAGAAATCCATTAGAGAAAGAATTCAAATTATAGAAAAAATGAGATAAGAAGAGGGAAAAAAAATTATATATACCTATATATCTTAAAAATGTTAATGAAAAAGCTAATAGTAAAAAAAATCAAGAACCTATTAAACTCAAGTGTCTATCCAAAACAATTGATGAAGTAGTATAGGAAAATTGGTACAAACAATTAAGCTTATGTTTTTATCTTAAAAAAAAATTCTGCAATTTAAGCGTAGCCACTTAACACAATCATAGTTTTTAAGCCTAACTTTCATTAAATCGTAAGGGTAAAATGTTAGAAAATTGTAGTTAACACTTGACACTCATTTTACCTAGGGCTATACATTGAGGGGACCACCTCTGCTGAATTGTATTTCACCTTAATGAATACATCCGCTGACTATATAGAATATAAATGGGTTTGTTTGGAAATCACTTATTTTGTTAAAATTGAAAACTTTTTGCTAAAAGTACTGTAGATAAAGGTAAAAGTTAGCTGAAATAGTATAGTGAGATCCATGAATAGTACTAAAAAGTACAACGGGACTTATGAATAGTAATAAAAATAAATTAAATAGTAAAATAAATTTGCAAAATTAATCGTGCTAAACGGACACTCAGTCTCTTCTCTCTTGAGCTTAGAGATGAGCCAAACCAAGTTAAAGGAACATTTGAATATATAAATTATAATATTTGTTTAAAAAATACTTGGGCCATGGAGCTACATTTTCCCTTGCAGTGCTTGGTTTCATTGGATTATTACTACGCTTGTATAATGCGCTGGGGGTGAAGCCGAAGAGGTTTCGATCTATGTTAAGGAAGCAAGGCATCACCGGACCACCACAAACTTTACTACTCGGAAAGTCGGAAATATTAGGGAGATGAAGAGAGCCAAATCTACCACAGTGAATTCGGCCCCCACAAGTGGACCCCTCGTCTCCCACAATTGTGCTGCTCTTCTCTTCCCCTTCTTTGACCAATGGTTGAAGCAATATGGTACGTCTCACTCGTATCAATATCATCATCATCTTGCTAAGAAGTTCATCCCCTCTTTTTATTAAGGGGAACAAGTATTTTTCTTACTAGTTCACAATTTCCTCCTTATTTTTAAAACCAAATAATTTCACTCTTTATATTTGAGAAATGAACAAATACTTCTAATATGTTACTTTCTTAGTCAAATCTAACAGAATATTTTCAAAAAATTATTAGTCGTATATCGCAAGAAAGAGCAAAAGTTTAAGGATTGCATTGTTATTTCTTTAATTGCAATTTTAATCATTTTGATTTCGTTAGGTTTAGTTGAAAAGTGATTGGGGGTTGCTCATTTTTCAAATATAGAAGAGAAAATTTGTTGATTTTAAAGAAGTGGAGAGAATTGTGAACTACTCCAAATATAAAGGAGCAAAATATTTTTTTATTTTTTTCCCTATTTTTAATATCTCGTGTGAATAATAGTAATGCTGATTATAATATAAGAAAAATGTTAAGCTATATAAATCAATCAATCAATCAATGTATATCATATACTATATATAATAGTAGAAGCTGAGAGAAAGTTCGCTTGTACAATTAAGGAGGTGTTGACAAGTAGGATAACTGCCCATCTGAAATTCAGCCACGTTTAAGTTAAAAAGCCATAAATTACATTGTTTGATAATGCTACAACACCATTTAAAAGCCTCTCATTACAAATAAAAAAATTAACCGGTTAAAATTAGAAATGTGCCAAGATAGAAAAAGAGAGAGACGACAAGGACACGGAGAGTAACAGAGAAAGAGAGATGCGATGAAATCAAAAAGTTTCAAAGACCCATTTTGCAAACCCAAAACCTAGGGAGAACGGTAAACAGAGAAGGCCCGGAGTGTGGACTGGGGAGAGAGAAAAATCTGCCACCATCAGAGAGACAGGTCGTGCATACCCATAAGCAGTAAAGTTATTGTTTATGTTATTGTTTTTTTCCTTTTCGTTTTCAAATCTGGGAATTGAATATAATTTAGGTTTGAATTTCTTGGTTGGATTGGTTTAGATTTAGATTTTTTAATAATTTACTCTTTTCTTTTCTTAAGTCTAAACGTGGGAATTGGAGTCTGTTTTTTGGGTGGGAGTGTTTATTTTTAATCTAAACGTGGGAGTGTAGAATTGTGGCAGTGTGGGAGTGTTTTTTTTTTTTTTTAATTCTAAACGTGGTAGTTTTTTGATATAATTATATCTATGTTTGTACGGCGAGAGAAAGATACTCTCACAAAGAGAGACGGAGTTCGTATGGGGCCAAGAGAGAAATATCTAAGTTCCACCATTACTGTCAGTTTTCCTACCGCCATCCGTTCTGTTCCCTCGCCGGACTCAAAACACCGAAACCGCAGGTACACACTGGAATTGAGATTGAGGAACAGAATTCTAAGTGCGATTAACTTCGTCGATCAGGCCATTTACCTGCCATCATCATATCACCGAAACTGCCACGGGTAATTTTTCCCCCTTTCTTAGATCTGGGTATGAAACATGACTTAGTTTTTGGGTATTTTGGTTGGATAAATATAGATTTAGATGTTTGCTTGATGTTTTGGGATTTTCTGTTACGGTTTGTAGATTTCAGATTTTGATGTTGTTTGTTTTTTTAATGGATATGTTTATTTAACTTAGGGAAAGGATGATTTTCTCTATGTGGTGATGGAACATCTGAGAATGAATGGGGGCATATTGGGGAAGCTTGATATTGTAGATGTGGTTGAGGTCATATGCATAGTTTTCTTATTTCAACAAATCATGTATTCAAGTTGTTTTCTGTTAGACGTTAATAATTGAGAACTCATATAGTCTGATGGTTATTCATTATCATTTTTCTGATGTTTATAACCATTCACTGAGTCGAACAAAGTAATGGTTAACAGTAAAAGATTTTAAAAGTAATGTACTAATGTTAGTCAATCTATAAGTTCAATGAAAAGGGAAAGGAAAAGAAATATACCAATGCGGATGATTATGATTTATGACCATTAGCATATGATTATTCTATAGAAAACCCATAAAGAAAAAGGAATTATCCAAACTTGAATGGTGACCACGTGAAGATGAGAGACATACTTTTTAATGGTGGCCGATTATTTCAACAATTACATGTTGGTGCATACACATGGATGAATGAAAATTTGCTTATGTGGGTGAGGTGTAACCAATGTATATTGAAGACTGAATTATATAATGGATCGAAGGATTTGATTATCAAAGGTGATACAACCTCAACATCAACACTAAGGGAGAGTGATTTCAGGTATTCTAAACTAATTATTGTTACTTTTTTTTTTTGGCTTTATATTTTGTGTATAAATATAATCAAGCTAAAATATTACCTTATTATGATAGTGATGGGTTTTAACAATAAGTGAAAATTGTAATTCTATACTAATAGAATTTCTTTATAATTCATGAACCTCACATTTTGTACACTGAGCACAGTGCAGTTTTTGGCCCTTTTTGGGAAGGTTAATGTTTTGACGTTGAAAGGTGATGAATTGTATTCTTTGGCATATTGATTGATGGACTTTTACACTTTTCAAACACCTGGAGAATCTTTCTATAACATATTATACACAATGATTTATTATAACTATTGCAAAAACAGAGTACAAAGATAAAGGGGAAGGCATATATATGTGGATTCAATGAGAAGAAAAAACAAAACTCAAGAAAATCATGTACCTATAAGCAAACCATCAGGGACCCATAAACTTTAGGACATGAACATAAGATTGAGATCACAAGGAATGAAACCAAACAGCAGTAGGCAAAAAATTGTCACTTACTGGATCATGGCAGTTTGGCATTATCAATGTTTCTATTCTACCTATAGAAAGGGACCCATCAGAACAAAATTGTCTTGATATCTCTTTGATGCTATTGGTTTTGGTAGCATTTGCATGAATGAAACTAGGTCATGGACATTATTTGCTTCCTCAACATCCCACACCTGGAAAAAAGACCACTTAAAATTTTGCCATGTTTACAGTTAAAATGCCAAAAGTCACAATGTTTCACTAAAACATTGCACGATCTTCTAAAAACTGAAATCCAAAACACTACATCAATTGGGCATAAGAGATCAAAAAGTTTAAAAACATGACTTTGCAGACCCAAAACCTAGACTTTCGGTAAACAAAGAAGGCACGAAGTGGGGACTAGGGAGAGAGAAAAATCTGAGACCGCCAACTGCTTCAAGCTGTAAGACAATGCAGCCTCTGCCACCACCAGACCCTCTACCTTCTCATTTGGCCAATTAAGCAAACCGCTTCACTATTTTTTCTACCGTTCTGTCACCACGTCGAAACCTTTACCAGTAAGGTTTTTTGTTTTGTTTTAAAATTATATTGTTTAAATATGATTTAGGCTTGGCTATTTCAATCGAATTGATTTTGATTTAGGCTTAGGTTTGGGTATGTGATTTTTTGAATGCGAAATTGTTTAAAGAAATATCATGTTCTCAGGTTTCAAATATGCTCTTGATTTTTTATTTGTTCTTCACAATGTTGTTTTGTTAATCATCTTATAGGTTCTAAACACAACTCTGTTGGAGATAGTTCTATTTACATTGTATAAATTTGGGACAAAATTAAGAGATAAGAGTCCCTAAGGTTTATAGAGAAATCTGAGGGTCACCCCTACAAAAGCCGCCACCCACCTGTTATCATTAAACTAATCCATCACTGTCAGATTTCTAAAACCTCTACCAGTAATTTAAATAAATAAATAGATAGTTGTGTTTTATATAGGTTTTGATTGGCTTAGTTTTGATTAGGTATTTGGGTTAATATTAGGCTTTGAACCAGTTTTTTTTTTTTTTTTTTGGCGGAAGAACATAAATTCTTGCCATTCTTTTATGTGTTTTTAATTTAAATTGTAGATAATTCCCTCTTCTTTATGTTTTGGTTTCCTATGTTCTTTTTTGTGGTTGTCAAATTATTTAAGGTTTTTCTTTTTCTCTTAATTAAGCTTTTCTTGCAATTGTGATATAAATGACAAAGATTTCACAAATCATATTGTTTGAGGCAAGTAATTTCATTACAATGAGTATCAGCAAATTAATAGCAAGCTTTTCGAATTCCCTCTTTTATATTATTTTCAACTTAATTGTTTTGTTTCTTGCGTTGCACAAATGAACCAGATTAACAGTTTTTTTAAGACTCACCCAATCTCATTATATCTCAAGGTCAAATTATTTTGTCCTTTTTATGTTCTTTTCTCCTTATTCTTTAAATGGTTTTCTTTTTATCTACATGAATATTAGGTGGGGATAGAATCTCTAGAAAACCACCTCATTCTCACTCTCTCAAAATTTTCCTTTTGTTATATGCACACAAAGTGTTTAATAAAATAGCTACATTTTTCCCCCTTTTAACTTTAATGGACTTTAATATAACAATATGAAAGGTTTGTTGTCTGTGAAGTTGAGGTGGATCTATGAAAAGGGTTTTGGGTAAAATGGAAGGTTTGTTGCAGACCTGTCAGTTTAAATTATTTTGGTTGTTTTAGTTGCACACCTCTAATTAGTGACATTTATCTATAAGAAATTGTAAATTGATCTATCAAAAATAAAATTTGCATTTCTTTCAAGTTGCTTTATTCAGGTTTTTTTTTAATGTAACAAAAAAAGAAAGTGTTTTGATAGGAGCTTTGCTAATTTGTTTATATCATGTCTCTGAATGCTAGTAATCTTATCCTAAAATTTTAGTTTTTTTGTGGTTGGTTTTCTTTGCGTGAGTGTCTTCGTTTGCTTGAGCAACTTCATACTCTGTGAGATCTAAATAATATTTTATGTTGTTTTTTGACACTGAAGCTACTAAATCTTACATTACTAGCAATGAAGATAAGTTAATTAATTAACAATTAAACATCTTGATAACTCTGTTTTAGTTGACCAAAGTGAAAAGTTGAATCCATACTGCTAACAGCTTTTTTGTCCTAATTTTGAATGAATAAAAGTCTCTACTTTCAACTTATGATGAAGTTTGAAAGTTTTTCAGTTTCTTCTACAAAGCAATTTGGACGTGTAGTAGTAAATACAAATCTTTCCGTCCAGCTCTTCGTTTTATTATTTGATATTTTCAAGTAAAGAATTATCTTTTGGCTAACATTCAGAAATATTATGTTTGATATATTTGAAGGTTATTACATAATAAGTAGGGCTAATTGTCATGACTTTCACATTGAAGTACATCTGAATCTACTCTTTTCAACAGACGTAGGAGTATTATGTTTGTCATATTTGCTAACTTCAAGATAAGAACATGCTATAACCCATTAAATTCATTTACTTTGAGAGTTATATCTAGGAAAACCTTTGAATTATCTATGATTGGGGAATTTCGCAGTGTGTACGTGTTTTTGTTTGATTTTTTTAATATAAAAATTTATTTGACACATTCCTGTTGAGACAACCTTTAAATTCTCCATTACTGGCGAGATTGGCAGATTGTGAATAAATGTGTTTAAAAAAAAAAAAAAAAACTAAGTAATGCATTCTCTTAGAGATTATTATTGTGGATGTTTATATGTAGAAGAGCATAAACTCTGAACCTTACTGAATAGGGATAGCAATGTTACGAACTACTATATTATGAGTATTTGAACACACACCCAATCAGATATCAATGGATCAAATAGCATGCTAACTAATTTCCATCTTATTTTATCTAAAGTCTATAACTTCACAATTTTTCTATATTTTGCCTTTTCCTTTGTCTTGGTATTTTTAATGTTTATATATTTTCATTCTAGATAAGTTACAAAAATATATAACTAAACACAAAACTTTTATTGCTTTGGATGTCTTCATCTTGATTTGATATTGATCATTAAATAGCATTATGATGTTTGAGCAATATGCATATATTTAGACACTTTTTGATGCACCATTTAATTAAATTGTCGATCATTGCAAAAAATAAAAAATGTTGTTGTGGAAAAATGAAAGAATGACAACTCCATTGAAAATCAGCAAATAGAAGTAGCAAATGCGTTTGCCAAATGCTTCATAAACGTCACAAGGCTACTAAATAGAATGCATCGAATAGGGAAAAGAATTGAATAGGGTACAATAGCAACTTATTGCTAAACTTCTATGATATAACATTTATGTTAAGATGATTTGTACGGCTATATAAGAATGTTTATGATATAACGTTTATATAATTAGAGTTTATTTGTGGTTGATATCACACACAATTAAATTGTAATTTCCTAGTAAAATTTTATTGTATTTATAGAAAGCATTCATATGATTAACAAACTTTACATGTTTTAACATGACTAATACATAAAGTACTCCTGTGCATTTGGGTTTATTTATGTAAATCTGAATGCATGTTAATTGCAAATACAACTGCATTTTTTTTTTATATAGAAATTTATTTGTTGATGATAAATGGTGATTTTAAAGAGTTAGGAGTTTGGACATGCCAAATCAAAGAATCAAAAAGATACTGTTAACTGGTATTATACTTAACCTCCGTGTCCTCTCTCTCATATATCTCTATAATTTTAATTCAATTTGTGCTTTTCAATACTAATGTTTTGTTCATCTTCTTATGCTGCAAAAACTAATAACAGAAGTCCTTCATTCCAGGTTAATATGAAAGGTTTGGATGGAATACTAGGAGCTAGCTTGGGACTAGAAATCATTCTATAATTATTATGCTCC
This sequence comes from Lithocarpus polystachyus, assembly GCA_033629205.1. Classification (NCBI taxonomy): domain Eukaryota; kingdom Viridiplantae; phylum Streptophyta; class Magnoliopsida; order Fagales; family Fagaceae; genus Lithocarpus; species Lithocarpus polystachyus. The sequence goes on along the minus strand of CM066164.1, from coordinate 58,771,559 downwards.
TAAAGCTAAGAAGCCAACAACTAGGACATCCAACTATTTGCAAAGGTGGTGCTGCTGTTGCTATAGATAGAGGAAAAGGAAGCTTATAAGAAGCTTAAATCTAAGATAAAGAAAGGGTATTTCTTTTCCCATTGTTAGGAAGTTAAAATATGCAAAATATTGTTATTGATGTTGTTGCTTTTGTTGGTGTCATCAACCCAAAGGGTATAAGATATAGTGATTGATAATCTAAAGTGCTTCTTACTTCCTAGAAATGTCAAAATTAACTATTGCACCTTAATTTGGGACTTCTCTGACTTGAATTGTTTAAAAACTATGTATGTCTAAAGCAATTTAGTTATAATATTATACCTTTTTTTTAATCCTACTTGGTTTCTAAAGATAGCCTTTTCATTTATTCTTTGTTCGCTAATAGCTTCTTCTTTCTAATGGTCAAATTTTCAATGACTACATCTTTGCACTATCAATGTTAAAGTTGTTCTATATATACAGATGCTAAAGGTATTACTGTGGCCATTGCTTCTAAAAAATAGCACCCTAAGGCTATGGAAGGCAATTGAAAAATGCCAATAAGCTGTAAACTCAAATGGCAAAGAAGGTAAGCTACTAAATAAAAGTAATAGAATGAACCCTTTATGTATGTGTATTTTTTTGGCAGCATATGCCTAAGTGTTTTCTGGCTTAGTTCCTTATTTCTATGCCATTACTCTTTTGGATGCATCACTCTGCTTACATTTTGTTATAGTGATTTCAATGTTTGCACTAAAAAAATGATTTTTTTTTTTTTTTTGCTTGCTATAGTTTGAATTTGGTGTCTCTCCTTAGCTTCTCTTTGCTTGCACCATAAGTATCTCCAAGAACCTGTATGTTTTTTTCCCTAATAAAGTGAATTTTGTCTCATGTTCTTGGAATTGTGTTTGTTGACTCCAAGAACCTCTATGTGTTTTCTCTAACAAAGTGATTCTTTTCTTATGTCCTTGGAATTGTGTTTGTTGCTATAATATGCTTGAATTATGGATTGTTATTTTAATCGCCTTGGTCATTATAAGATGATTTCAAGAGGGAGAGAACAACCAAAAGTTGATATAATGTGTTATCATGCAATTTTTTGTGGTGGTGTTTTCTTGTCTCATAGTTGTGGATTTGAGATGAAGACTGTTATCTTTGTTTTTATCAACGAAAGACTGCACTAGTGCAGCAGTATTTATTTATTTTTGTTAAATCAGAATGAGGTATGCTATAGGGATGAAATGCTATAATGTTTTTTATGTTTAATTTTTTTCAAAATTTCCATTTCTAAAAAATGGTTTTTTAGTCATACCCTGCCCTCTACTTTCTTTTTATTTATTTATTTTTTATGTGTGTGTGAGTCTCCCTCCTAAAGACTTAAACCCCGGCCATTGCCCCCCATACCCCGCCCTCTACTTAAAGTTGAGACACAATGTCACTTATTCCTAAATATATGTAATGCTTTTTTAAGTAAAAATGGTAGGTGTAATGAGACTTGAGAGTACAAAGTTTTATAAAGTAACCATTTTGTAGGACTATCAAGCCATTTTGAATGCTTCCTAAAGGAGAAAAATAAAAATAAAAATAAAATATAGTTTGCTAAGTGCTAACCTTGATAATTGACTAGATTAGATTTGGGATTGGTTTATAGTTTGATATTTGTAACTAGAAAACACATCAAATTTGAATTGGATTGAATAAAAAGTATTGACATTTTTAAAAATCACAAAAAAGTTACCCAAAAAAAAAAAAAAAGAGACTGCAATAAAAGTTACTTTGTGGAATACCCCGCGCATTGTGCGGGTTAAAGGCTAGTCTAATACTATATATAAAAGCAGAAGCTTTTAACCAGGTGTTGCCACGTTAGGAAAAATGCCTATCTAAAATTTAGACACATATAAAGCTTTTAAGTTAAATAAGTCGCACGTTGCAACGTACGGGCTTTTAAGTCTCTACCACGCTTGCAATTAAAAAAAGGAAAGATTATATTTTTCGTCAGGTTAACACACCATTTGATAGCATAGGAAAAATAACTGGTTAAAATACATTTAAAAGGCTTGCAATTCTTCCCCCCCCCCCCCCCCCAAAAAAAAAAAAAACGCAGCATACAAAGAGAGTTCTTCGTTCCTTCACCAAACTTAGAGCACCGCTGCAAGCAGAAAGAAAAATATATGGGCATTAACACCGTTAGGCTATATATCTGCCACCATCAGATTGTCGGAACCGGTTCCAGTACGTTTTTCTCCATTTTTCTAGATTTGGGTATGAAATATTACTTTTTATTGAGTTTTTTTTGTTGGATAGATTTAGATTTGATTTTGGTTTTGATTCTTTTTTGTTTCGGGCTTTTGGGTTCTTCATGAAAATGTTTGTTTTCTCAATTTTTTGATTTTTTTTTTATATCACTAAAGCCTTTCCCTGTTCTCTAATATCTGCGTTCAAAGGTTTTTATTTATTTTTTTCCCTAGGATTTTGATTTGGAAAACACCTTTTGATCTGTTTCATAGGGTTAAAACACCTTTTGATAGCCTTCAATTTAAAAGAAAACAAACCGCAGAGTTCGTCAGAACCGTAACTCGATAGCTTAAAAGAGAATTATCTGGAACCATCAGTTTCCCCACCACTGAAAACAAAACCCGATAGATACTTATTTAGTTGTTATTAATTTTGGGATTTTGGGGTTTCTAATTAGGGTTTGCTGCAATTGTAGATTTCAATTCCTGATATTTAGTTGCTATTAATAAATGTTTGTTTTCTCAATTTTTCAATTTTTTTTCCTATTTTGAATTTAGCCCACTTATTTCTCAAATTTTCAATATTTTTTTCAATTCCTATTTTTTTTTTTTTCACTAAGCCTTTCCACAGCACAAACCCGTTGGTTCAGCCCACTTATTACCTTTTGGAAGGAACAAACAAATCAGTGAAGGATGGAAGATCAGACCCCACTGCCTATTAACAACGTCTCCAACGGGCTTCCTATCCATTCTCTGACTTTTTTTCCCCACAAATTAGATTTGTGGTATGTTCCAAACTTTTACAATTACAGTTGGGTCTGGTTCTACAAATTATGGTTAAGGAAATCAAAATTCTAATATGTCACTATCTTTATTAAATATTTACTGCAATGGGTTCGTTTGAATTTTTTTCTTTCGGATTTATCATTCAAGTTCTTTCTCTGTAGAGATGAAGTGGAATCTTTCTTCAATCTAGAGTCTCTAAATTCATCAAAGCAAAGGTACCAATTTCTTTTCCTAATATTCTCTTCCCTTTTCCTCTCTATTTGTTTAATTTGGGGAAAACCTCCACAAAATGAAATCCCTCTAATTCTTTAATCTAAATCATTTCACTTTAATTTTCAGGTTTTGTTTGGGATTGAAATTGTAGGATTTTGAAATCTAAAATGGGTATTCTAGTTGAATTGTTTTTGAACTTATGGTCTTACAAAAATGGTATTAAATATGATTAGTGTTGGTTATTCTGCTCAGATTGATTTTAAATCATTGATTTTTGTTTCTAGGTTAGAATTTGTTTTGAGAAAGGTATTTTGTTAGAATTGCTTTCTTTAGGATATATGTGTCACATTTGGTTTGCTTTTGTTTAGAGTAATTGGTTTTGGGGTATCTATCAATGATGTTTTCAAAATAGATAAAAAGAAACGCAATTATGCCTTTCTATTCCTTTTTTTTTATTCCTATAGATAACCATAAGTCCAAAAGGCTCATTAAACATACTTTGGGTTTTAGTTTGATGGTAGAGTGAATTACGTCCATGGAAACAATAGTGATTTTAATGATTCAATGTGTACAGTGTGTGTGTGTGTGTGTGTGTGTGTGAGTGTCTATATTTTATCCTTATTGTGTTTGTTTAATCCATATACTCATTGTTAAAATTAGAGATATGCACATGTTTTGATCCTAGCCACTTTGAGATGTACATATATATTCTTGATTACTGTCTTAATTTGTAGCTGATATTTCTACTATAATTGTTAAAATTATGCCTTAAACTTGATTTGGTGTACTTTGCTAAGTTTGATGTTGAAGTAAGCTTTATTCTGAATTAACATATTATGGGTATATAGAAACAGGCATATAATAATATTTGGGTTCATATAACAGTATCATGAAATAATGTTTGTAGATATTAATTTAAAGGTGATTGCTTTTGCTTGCTCTTGAAAAAATTTTCAGTGCGTTGGGAGATATCTTGAACCTACTTATTCATTTCTTATTTAGTTTCTTTACTCTTTTTTCTCAATGGATTTTCTTGCCTCATACTTAGTTGCAGCTTTTATTAGTTTCTTGCTTGCTCTATTTTTTTTTTTTTTTTTTTTTTGGTTAGGTGTTATAGGTTTTAGATACTGGTGTTTTCTATTCATGTTGATTTTCTATCATGTTTGTCCGATTTGATTTCAAACAAACTTTAGATATAAAAAAAATAATAATAACACACCTACATGAGCTTTTTTTGTATGTCTTTTACATTTTCTTCACATCTTTACCTAAATTTCAGCTTCTACATCTGTTCAAATTATAACAATGGTCACTCAATTCTTTACCTTGATCATTTATATTTTCCTATATTGCAAAATCTCTGAAGCTTCTTGCTTCTTTTGGATGTCTGGTATCACTTAAAATTTTGAGTTTATACATATTTGCAGGGTGGAATTGTTCACTTTAATAAGGTTGTGATAGTGTCATCCATGAACTCCAAAGGCAGAATCATTAGTAGTTTCAATCACAAATTAAAAACAACCTTAAGCACCCACCAGTAAGTAACACGTGTTTACCTTCTTTTTTTCTTTTTAATTTGAATAATACAATGTTAAAGCAAATAAAATTTAAGCTGACAACAATTTTTTCTTTTCATGTTTATCTTTTAAGTTGTATCTCTTGAACCTATTTGGTTGCATATTGATTGAAAATGTTCATAATTCGTATAATATGCATTCGTAAATCCAACATATCGGATGAGACTTTAGAAAATTTGGAGTCATCACTGTAATGGATGGGCAAATTCATGAAATGCACCCACTTTATTATTATTTTTTTTTATGCAAGTTGCGTAAGATTTTTGTTGTAAAATTGGTAATACCTTTAGTATTTTCCAGATGTTCTTATGTCAGCTTTGTAGTGCCTAAGATAGTAATCAATATATACATTTTAGTAATATGCTTACAAATTGTTTGATGAAATTCTGCTATTGTTTTTTATTCTAAAATTTATTTTTATTTTTTATAATTTAAGTTTTATGATGTGTATAATTCTCCCCATAGTACCTAAATGGCACGATTACCTAAAGAGTTCACTATCTACATTGGCCATGGTTAATATTTCAAATCATTGGCTTCTTTCTCCTTCGGGATTGTATCAGTTTATTTTATGGTTTGTTTTTGTTTGTATGGAATCAGTAATTTACTTCTTATTATATAATAATTGTGTTAATTTTATAATCATTGTGAAACTGAGGGTGGGAGAGAGGGACTTACTTTTAATGTGATATAGGTCAAAGCTTAATGACAGGCTGGGCAATGGTGGAGTTATCTTTAGAAAGAGCATGTAATTTAGCAACATATCTCTATGTTTAGCCATTTGATTCCATGAAAATTCAGGTTAATTAAGTTGACGAAAGGAAAATAGCTGAAAATTGATGATAAATTTAAGCTACAAAGAAAACAAGAAATGGAAAAAATATACTTTTGTTTGGAAGAATCTCAACTTTTCACTTAAAATAGTGACAATATTTCGAATATGATGATTGTTTTTGTACTATCTCCTGCTTAAGGTTCTAATTTTCTTTTTCTCATACAAGTGGTGTGTGCGTGCGAAAAAGGGACTTTGACTCTAATATAGAATGCTTTAGGTTCTTTCTATTTCTGGTGTTATTAATGACAAGGCACTGTTGTCGGGCTTGATTGTTCTGTTTATTTTGTTTAAGATGTAGGTGAGGAACCTTTAATCCCCATTGTTATGGATTTCACAATTGAATTGTTGTTTCAATTCTTTCACTGATAAAATTGGTTTTTTTCCCCCACTAGGGCCTCCATATATTGATGATTTAGAAGCTATACTTGACGAGTTTTTTCTCAAGTCTCTTATTACTTATGTTGAGGATGGCAGCATTGAGGAGGTATGCACTCTCTAAATTATTCAACCTTGAATTGGCAGTCCATAATTGTGTGTGATAATGGAGTTTTGTTAGTACATTCAATTAGTATATCATGTTTTTATAATTTTTTTAGGATTTTTTTTTTCATGTTATGCAATTTGATTTCAGATGTCGGTCTTATTATAATGTCTATAAAGTGGTAAAGAAACTATGTTTTTTAAGACCTTAGTTTTCCTTTTTTTTTGGTAGCCCTGATATTAAGAGATCACCATAGTTGATGGTTGTTAAGCTTTTCTCTATTGGTCAAGATTTCCTTAATTTTAATGTCACTCACTTTAATTCTTCTTTGTGGATGGATATTTTTTATGATGGGCATTTTTGTTTGGTGAAAATCTTAGGGTTTGCAATAATCTTCCAACTGTTAAGGGTTGTATCATCATTTTATCACCTGATATTAGAGTTGCAGGTTTTGAGATAATCCTTATTTAACTTTTATTAACTTCCAAAGTGAATTTTAGGCTAGGACATTTTGTTTTGCATCAAACATGTCTACACTAGGGGCATTGGCCCATTGGTTTTGGAATGCAAGTATGTCATCAATTTTTCCAGTGCAATGCATGTCATCAATTTTCTGTGCAAGCATGTCTAAACTAGGTCTCTGCTTATTCATTTGAATATCAGGGTAATATTTACTATTGAGTGTTGGGGTTTGTTCACTTTCTCTAATTATTTAGGTAGCCTATAATCTGATGGTTATGCATGAAGGATGTTTGGAAGTGAAGTTTCAGTCTATTGAAAGACTTAAGGGAAACCAATCAGCAGAAAGCTGTTGTTCATCATGTTAGACAGGTGCTTATAAGTAGAAATCTTGCCCTGAATCATTTATGCTCCTTAGAGAGGTTCTGAGGGTCCCGTGGTTTAGATTTTTGATAGTTATGTGGAAATACGATATTGTTTTCTCTACAAGATTCCAGAAATTATCATGTAGCTTTCTGTTTCTATTGTTGCACTTGATGTGATTAATTAGTGCTTACCTTTGGAACCCTGATGAGTGTTGTTGCATTGTTATCCTTCATCTCTATATTTTGTATATATATCAATTTATAGTAAATTCTTTCTTTCTTTTTTTGTTGGTTGTAATTTCAACACTCTTTTTGCTATAACATACAGCTATTTAATCAATTAAATCATTTAATTTCCTTACATGTTCTGTTTTTGATTTCTTAGCTTATGTAGTTACTTTTCATTTATAACATGATTTAATAATGCAATCACAAGAGCAAGCCTATTTAGGTCCTTATTCATGTGATCGATGATGCTTTGTTGTAGCTTTCCTACTTCTTAATGTTGCATATTGAAAACAAATTTGAGAATGTTGAGTGAACTTCCATTATAAAAAAAAAAAAAAAAAAAAAAAAGGAAGAAAAATTAAACAAAAGGGAGATTCAGAAGAAGTGGATGAACCTTATAAATGTTGGCTAATTTTGTTTTAATTAGATTTTATTTTTTTTTGTTGGGGAGCTATATTAAAATGGGTTATGTTTGGGTTATTCTAAAACAAAATTAAAAGGAACTAGATTGAGTTTATTAAGCATTATTGTTGAGAAAACTACCGGAAGAAGCTGATAAGATTATGTCAGTGCCCGTAGTTTTCAATTACTTTTTTTTTAATTGAAAAAAATTAAGCTTTTCATTCGAGCATTGATGTTTGCGTAATAATAGTAATAAAACTATAAGCATTTTGTAATGAAAAGAATTGATTGAAGAAAGGTCTGTCGACAATATTAAATTCAAAGAACTTGAAATAATAATGAAAAGAATTAATAGAACTAAGTGGAAAGAAGCACCAAGTTTCTATTTTGATGTTGTTGTTACTTATATATAACATCCATAGTCTATTGAATAATTTGTGTTGTTAGAGAAACCAAGTGAAGTGGATAAGAATGTATGATTTTCCTATCAATCTTGATGGGGCACATTATAGAGTATCTCTATTGTTGTTGTTGTTGTTTCACAATTGTGGTGTTCATGGCATTTAATCTAATTCAAAAGCAATATGCATTATGTTCATGGCATTTAAGTTTTTCCCCTTCAAACCATCAAAGTGCTTGAAGAATTACTTTGGCTTTGGAATTTATGATGATCATTGTGTTGGGATATGTGCCCTTAAATCCTATTGTATGATGCTATGTATGATATTATATATGACATTATGTGAGAAATGATGTATGACTTAATATTGTATTTAATAAAGTTTCTTTATTCTTATCTAAAATAATGGTAACATGAATATTCGGACATTATCATATAGTCCTTGAGATGCAAAGTATGTGATTTATGTGATTTAGTCACAGAAGATATAGATCACAAGTTCTTTGTAAACTCAGAATTTTGGTTCGTAGTCGGTGATGAAATTGGGCATTTCATTTGCGAAGACTATAACATATTAACTACGATGATTTGTCTTGATCATGGAAGTGGTGACTTCTAGTTAATATGTTGATATGTTTTAAGAGTTAAGACATATTGAACTGGACCGCTGTGAGATTTATTATTCTCCTAATGACTGTCAATTGAATAATAAATATCACGACTTGTATTCACATGAACTCTTAATCCTGAGAGAATAATGGATCTGATCATCAAATGTAGGTTGCTTTGATATATCAGGAGTGAGATCTAAAGTAACGGTCAAAACCTCAGTATGTTGGGCAGTCATATTTGGTGTTGATGGAACATATATTCTCAAGATGGAGTACATAGTCTCTTAACAGAGATATAAAATATTCCCTTGAGATAAGTTTAATGGGTTCAGTTATTCAGAGAGTTAGGCCTAACCACTTTAGTAAGACTAAAGTATATATTTATGAAATTGGAGTTTATAAATATATGGTGAATAACTCAAAAGGATTAAACCGGGTACTCAAGGATTAAGATGAAGTAATTTACAAAGTGGCAGTCTATATTCATGACTTTGTATTACTACAAATATTTTAGGAAGGGGTTGCATGTATAATAAAGTCTTGGGATATAATTTATTAATGAGGCCTAGAGTGCAATTATATTTATATAGTGGTATTAAATATAATTAATGGTAACTTTGGACTTGTCAAGAGTTGACAGAAAAGCCCAAGGCCCATTGGAGCTAGTGTCTTATTTGTTCCCTTTTGGTCCCACTCCATGCCACACACTAAAGCCCAATGGGAAGGCCCAAAAGGCTAACCCAATTAGATAATCAGTTATGTGGAGAGAAACATACAGAATTTTACATAGAATGAAATGGTTTGTATGTGATATAAAATGATATAAGGAAGAAAGACACTCTTTCATATTCTCTCTAGAAAACATAGAACTAATTGAGAGACCACACATCTTGGGAATTAAGTGGAATTGGAGTGAAGATTGAAAGTGTTTCGAGTACTTCTTCATTCGGTTTTGAATTTCACCGCATCAAGGTACACAATCTCGTTCTTATATTCTGAAACCTACATAGTGCATGTTATCAATTGCGAAAGAAGTAGATCCGTTTATTTTCCGCTGCGTATGTTTTGTATGCGATGCAAACATATATATTTACTAAGATTGGTATTAGAGCCAGGTTTTCATTTCGAATCTGAATAACATGTTTGTGCGTTTTGGAATTAGAGATAATAGTTTCAAGTTGATAGAGGATTATACATTTAATTCTGCATGGTTGTTGAAACTATGATTTGATAAAAACTGATATTGATGTTATGATGTTGTTTAAATATGAATTTAAGAATGTTAAATTGATCTTTAAGGCTTTAGCATAAATAGATTTCAGTTTTGATATCAATCTCTGTCTATCATGTTCATATGATGGTTGTTTTTTCATGCAAAACCGTTGAAAACTGCCTTAGAAGAATTTCTAGAAATTCGAGTTTTACGAGTTTCGATCGATCGAAATTTACTTTCGATCGATCGAGTAAAACAGTGATCAATCTTTTGAATCGATTAATATTCGATTGCTAGTCGATCGATCGAATTTTCTTTTCGATCGATCGAGAGGCGATCGAGCATCAATCGAACAAGTCAGAAGGTCAAGTTCGAATTATTTAATTTTTTCGACCGATCGAGGGGCACATTCGATCGATCGAAAGAAGAAAAATCTGAATTTTTTTTTACGTGTTTTCAAACTAAAAAGTGTGTTTTAACTTTTTTTTTTTTACGCCTTTTTTTGTAAGAAAAAGTGCTTAGTATAAAGTGCAAGGCTGTGTATAATTAGTTTGTGCATGTTTAAAAAATAAAAACCTTTAATTTAAAACATCTAGTGGGAGAGAGATTCAAGGGTTGGATCTCACGGCCTTCATTGTCGGTTTATAGTAGTGTGATTAATCATCTCGCCTTGGCGTATATGCCTTGCTCCCTTCGGAGGGTGTTTAATTCATGGTACTATAGGTTAAACTTCTTGATGATAGATGAAGTGTGTTTTTACATTAAGAACGACCACGCTACCATGGAGTTACTTGGTGATTCACATTGATTCTAGACAATGGTGTACACTAGACTAAGTATGATGTTAACCTCCCTTCGGAGCTATGTCATTATCACTTAGAGGCTAAAGGAAAAGCGGCAAATTATGTTTGTTTGGTAAGAGTTACCATGATAGCATTAATAATGAGGATAATCCTCGCTTAATCAAAGTGATTGGTATGACCTCGCTTCTGAGGAATATTAATTGCAGAATTGGATTGTCGTTGCATATATTATATTATGGTTTTATTAAGGTTCCATATTATATGTTTATATGCTAAATTGATAATGTCCAGTTTACTTATTATATTCATGTTTATTATTTTCAGATTTGAACATGGCATCATTTAGCCCATTTGTTACCATTCTTAATCAAAACAAACTGACTGGATCCAATTATGTTGACTGGAAAAGAAACTTGGACATAGTTCTCACAGCTGAAGAGCACAAATATGTGCTTACAAAACCATGTCCTAGCTTTCCTTCATTAGATGCTCCTCTTAAGGAAAAACAACGATATGATCATTGGCAGAAATCTAATGAAATGGCCAAGTGCTATATCCTAGCGTCCATCTCAAATGTTCTACAGCATCTAATGCAGGATGTAGAACTTGCTTCGAACATTATGCTAAGTCTGAAGGAGATGTTTGGTGAGCAAGGCCATTCTCCAAGGCAAGAAACCATGAGGCAAATTTATAATACCAAAATGGCTGAAGGTAGTTCAGTGAGAGAACATTGTCTTACAATGATCTCTAATCTGAATACATTGGAAGTTTTGGGTGTCGACATTGATGGAGAATCCCAAGTGGATATGATACTCCAGTCACTACCGGAATCATTCAAGGAATTCAGACTTAATTATAACATAAAAAAAAAAGATTTATTCTTTCTCTGAATTAATGAATGAGTTGGTAGCGGCGGAAGGCATCCTTGGTACTTCTAATGTTAAAGCCAATGTGGGTGAAGCTTCTACTTCTCAACCTAAATTGAAAGGCAAGGGTAAGAAGAAGAAGAAGAAGGACTTCACTAAGCAGGACGGTAAACAAATTGTCTTAGGGGTTGCCGACAAAGGAAAGAAGCTGAAAGGAAAATGTTTCCATTATGGTGAGAAAGGACATTGGAAGAGGAATTGTCCAAAGTTCAAGGCTGCCAATAAGGGTATGAAAATTTCATTCCTTCTTGAAATATGTTTGGTACAAAATCCCACAGATTCCTGGTGTGTGGATTCAGGTTGTACTAATCATATCTGCAATTCTTTGTAGGGGTTCCAGGAGATCAGAAGACTTAAAGAAGGAGAGTTGTTTCTGACCTTGGCTGATGGGAGTAGGATTCCAGTTGTAGCTATTGGAGTGTTTAATTTATGCTTTGAAACTAGGGTTTTAATATTGGAAGACTGTTTATTTGTACCTAATGTTCGTAGGAATTTAATTTCTACAACTTATTTAGGTAAAAATGGATATTGTGTTATCCTTAAAGACAATGTTGTAATAAAGAAGGATAAAATGTTTATCTGTTCTGACAATATTGTGGATGGTCTTTATATTTTAACTCCTGATAAGCATGAATTATATAATTCTGAATTAGATAATAACTCTCATGTAAAATCATTAAAGAGAAAGTTTCCTTCTACTAATGATGCATATCTTTGGCACTTACGTTTGGGTCATATTAATCCAAACAGAATTCAAAGACTGATCAAAGATGGTCTCTTAGAGCCATTGGACTTTGATGAATTTTCAGTTTGTGAATCTTGTTTGGAAGGCAAAATGACCAAATGACCTTTTAATGCAAAAGGTAGAAGAGCCCAAGAGTTGCTAGAATTAGTTCATACGGATGTTTGTGGTCCTTTGTCAACCCAAGCAAAAGGAGGTTATGAGTACTTCATCACTTTCACCGATGATTACTCTAGATTTGGTTATGTGTACCTAATGAGACAGAAGTCTTAAGCCTTTGAAAAATTCAAAGAGTTTAGGGTTGAAGTTGAGAATCAATTGGGTAAACACATAAAGGCCATTCGATCTCATCGTGGTGGCGAATACCTTCTTGGGGATTTCAAGGATTACTTAACTCAAAATGGGATTGTATCCCAATTGACTGCACCTGAAACTCCCCAACAAAATGGTGTAGCAGAAAGAAGGAATATGACTCTTTTAGAAATGGTTAGGTCTATGATGAGTTACTCAACTTTACCTATTTCTTTTTGGGGTTATGCCTTAGATACAGCAATACATCTTTTGAATTTAGTTCTATCAAAATCTGTTCCCAAAACACCCATGGAATTGTGGAGTGGGCGTAAGCCTAGTATGAAATATCTCCACATTTAGGGTTGTTCAGCACATGTGTTAAAAGAGAAGCCTGATAAGTTTGAACCAAAATCAGAAGTATGTTTGCTTGTGGGTTATCCAAAAGAAACTAGGGGTTATTTATTCTATAGTCATAAAGATAACAAAGTTTTTGTTAGTACAAATGCTAAATTCTTGGAAAATGACTATATGAATAATTTTACTCCTAGAAGTTGAGTTGTCTTGGCTGAAATAAATGAACCTGTAATTGAACAACCAATGGTTGAAACTAGGGATGATGTGGCTATATTGGATACACCATAAGATACTACTTATGAGATGTCTAGTACACAGGTGCCTCGCCGTAGTGGGAGGAATGTTAAGCCACCTATAAGATTCATAGGTCTTGGAGAGACTTATGAGGCTATCTCAGAGGAGGCTGAAACTGATCCTTATACTTATGAAGAAGCAATGAATGATATAGATGCATATCATTGGGTTCAAGCTATGAAATCTGAATTAGATTCTATGTATTCCAATCAAGTTTGAGATCTTGTAAAGGCGTCTAACGGCATTAAACCTGTTGGTTGCAAATGGGTTTACAAGAGGAAGAGAGGAATAGATGGAAATGTTGAAACCTTTAAAGTAAGGCTAATGGCGAAAGGGTATACTAAAAAAGAAGGTTTTGATTATGAGGAAACCTTTTCACCAGTAGCAATGCTTAAATCTATCAGAATTCTCTTATCCATTGCTGCTCATTATGATTATAAGATTTGGCAAATAGATGTCAAGACTACATTTCTCAATGGCAATCTTGAAGAGGAAATCTATATGAAGCAACCAGAAGGTTTCATAGCAAAGAACCAAGAGCATATGGTATGCAAGTTGAATAGGTCCATTTATAGACTTAAGCAAGCATCTAGGTCATGGAACATCAAATTTGATCAAACAATCAAATCATTTGGTTTTGAACAAAATCTTGATGAACCATGTGTGTACAAAAGACATCAAGACAAAGTAGTTATGTTCCTAGTGCTTTATGTTGATGATATTCTACTCATTGGAAATGATGTAGGGGTTATGTCATCAGTAAAGGTTTGGTTGTCAAGCCAATTTGATATGAAGGACTTGGGTGAGGCTAACTTTATTCTAGGGATCAAGCTTTGGCGAGATCGTAAGAATAAGATGTTAGGCTTATCACAAGCTGGATATATAGATAAAGTTCTACAATGGTTTAGCATGCAAAACTCCAAGAAAGGATTACTTCCTTTCAGACATGGAGTTCCTCTGTCTGATGACCAAAGGCCTAAGACTCAAGAGGAAGTAGATATGATGAGACAAGTTCCTTATTCTTCTGCAGTAGGAAGTCTCATGTATGCCATGCTTTGTACTAGACCAGATATCTGTTTTTCAGTTGGCATGGTCAGCCGATATCAATCAAATCCAGGACCACAACTTTGGCAAGCTGTAAAGCATATTCTCAAGTATCTACGGAGAACGAGAGATTATATGCTTGTTTACCATTGTAAGGATTTGATTCCCATTGGCTATACAGATTCAAACTTTCAATCGGATCTAAATTTCAGAAAGTCCACGTCAGGATGTGTATTCACCTTGGGAGGTGAAGCCATAAGTTGGAGGAGTGTTAAGCAATCTTGTATTGCGGACTCCACCATGGAAGCTGAATATGTTGCTACTTGTGTAGCAGCAAAAGAAGCTGTATGGCTCAAGAAATTCCTTTCTGATCTTGGTGTAGTGAGAATGGAGCAAGTTCCCATCACATTGTTTTGTGACAATAGTGGAGCGGTTGCACAATCCAAAGATCCAAGGAATCACAAGAAAGGAAAGCACATTGAGAGAAAGTACCACATCATTCGAGACATTGTTGCTCATGGAGATGTGGTGGTACCAAAGATTGAAAGTACAAATAATCTAGCAGATCCCTTTACCAAAGCTTTGCCTCAAAGGACCTTCGAGTCACATTTGGAAGGAATGGGAGTTAGATTAGTGCACAATAGTCTTTAGGGCAAGTGAGAGATGGTTGGGATATGTATCCTTAAATCCTATTGTATGATACTATGTATGATATTATGTATGACATTATGTGAGAAATGATGTAGGACTTAATATTGTGTTTAATAAAATTGCTTTATTCTTATATAAAATAATGGTAACATGAATATTCGGACATTATCATATAGTCCTTGAGATGCATAGTATTATGTGATTTAGTCACAGAAGATATAGATCACAAGTTCTTTGTAAACTCAGAATTTTGGTTCGTAGTCGGTGATGAAATTGGGCATTTCATTTGCGAAGACTATAACATATTAACTACGATGATTTGTCTTGATCATGGAAGTGGTGACTTCTAGTTAATATGTTGATATGTTTTAATAGTTAAGACATATTGAACTGGACCGCTGTGAGATTTATTATTCTCCTAATGACTGTCAATTGAATAATAAATCTCACGACTTGTATTCACATGAACTCTTAATCCTGAGAGAATAATGGACTTGATCATCAAATGTAGGTTGCTTTGATATATCAGGAGTGAGATCTAAAGTAACGGTCAAAACCTCAGTATGTTGGGCAGTCACATTTGGTATTAATGGAACATATATTCTCAAGATGAAATTCATAGTCTCTTAACGGAGATATAAAATATTCCCTTGAGATAAGTTTAATGGGTTCGGTTATTCAAAGAGTTAGGCCTAACCACTTTAGTAAGACTAAAGTATATATTTAGGAAATTGGATTTTATAAATATATGGTGAATAACTCAAAAGGATTAAACCGGGTACTCAAGGATTAAGATGTAGTAATTTACAAAGTGGCAGTCTATATTTATGACTTTGTATTACTACGAATATTTTATGAAGGGGTTGCATGTATAATAAAGTCTTGGGATATAATTTATTAATGAGGCCTAGAGTGCAATTATATTTTTATAGTGGTATTAAATATAATTAATGGTAACTTTGGACTTGTCAAGAGTTGACAGAAAAGCCCAAGGCCCATTGGAGCTAGTGTCTTATTTGTTCCCTTTTGGTCCCACAAAAAAATGCTACAAAGTATTGGGTTTAACACATGTACTAAAAACTAAACTGAAATATAAGAACAATGTACTAGAAACTTTAAACAAAAGTAGTAATTGTTGGTAAATCTGGTTTTGTATCTCATACAAAACACACAGCGGAAGCAACAAAGATGGCTTGGAGTGTGACCAAAAGGGACCAATAAGACACTAGCTCCAATGGGCTTTAGGCTTTTCTGTCAACTCTTGACAAGGCTAAAGTTACCATTAATTATATTTAATACCTCTATATAAATATAATTGCACTCTAGGCTTTATTAATAAATTATATCACAATACTTTATTATACATGCAACCCCTTCATAAAATATTTGTAGTAATACAAAGTCATGTATATAGACTGCCACTTTGAAATTACTACATCTTAATCCTTAAGTACCCAATTTAATCCTTTAAGTTATTCATAATATATTTATGAAATCCAATTTCATAAATATATACTTTAGTATCTTTTTACTAAAGTGGTTAGGCCTAACACTCTGAATAACCAAATCCATTAAACTTTTCTCAAAGGAATATTTTATATCTTTGTTAAGAGATTATGAATTTCATCTTGAAAATATATGTTCCATCAACACTAAATGTGGCTGCCTAACATACTGAGCTTTTGATCGGGACTTTAGATCTCACTCTTGATATATCAAAATAACTTACACCTCATAATCAAGTCTATTATTCTCTCAGAATTAAGAGTTCATACAAATAAAAGTTGTGAGATTTAATATTCATTTGATAGTCGTTAGGAGAATAATAAATCTCACAGCGGTCCAGCTCAATATGTCTTAACTCTTAAAATATATCAATATATTAACTAGAAGTCTCCACTTCCATGATCAAGACAAATTATTTTAATTGATATGTTATAGTCTTCGCAGATGAAATGCCCAATTTCATTACCGACTGTGAACTATAATTTTGAGTTTACAAAGAACTTGTGATCTATATCTTCCGTGATTAAATCACATAAATCATATATTATGCATCTCATGGACTATATGATAATGTCCAAATATTCATGTTGCCATTATTTTAGATAATAATAAAACAATTTTATTAATTATAACATTAAATCATACATAATGTCATACATAGCATCATATAATAGGATTTAAGGGCACATATCCTAACAATCTCCCTCTTGCCCTAAAGACTATTGTGCACCAATCTAACTCCCATTTCCTCCAAATGTGACTCAAACGTCCTTTGTGGCAAGGTTTTGGTAAAGGGATTCGCAAGATTATTTGTACTATCAATCTTTGCTACTATTACATCTCCTCGACTAACAAAGTCTCAAATAATGTGATACTTTCTCTCAATGTGCTTTCCTTTCTTGTGATTCCTTAGATCTTTGGATTGTGTAACTGCTCCACTATTGTCGCAAAACAATTTGATAGAAACTTGCTCCATTCTCACAACACCAAGATCAGAAAGAAATTTCTTGAGCCAAACAGCTTCCTTTGCCGCCTCACAAGCAGCAACATATTTAGCTTCCATGGTAGAGTCCGCAATACAAGATTGCTTAACACTCCTTCAACTTATGGCTCCACCTCCTAAGGTGTACACAACCTGAAGTGGACTTTCTGAAATCAAGATCTGATTGAAAATCTAAATCTGTATAACCAATGGGAATCAAATCCTCACTATGGTAAACAAGCATATAATCTTTTGTTCTCCGTAGTTACTTGAGAATATGCTTTACAGCTTGCCAATGTTTAAGTACTGTATTTGATTGATATCGGCTGACCATGCCAACTGAATAACATATATCTGGTCTAGTACATAGCATGGCATACATGAGACTTCCCACTGCAGAGGCATAAGGAACTTGTCTCATTATATTTTCTTCCTCAAAAGTCTTAGGCCTTTAGTCATCAGATAGAGGAACTCCATGTTTAAAAGGAAGTAATCATTTCTTGGAGTTTTGCATGCTAAACTGTTCTAGAACCTTATCTATATATCCAGTTTGTGATAAACCTAACATCTTATTCTTGCGATCTCGCCAAAACTCACCCTAGAATAAAGTTAGCTTCACCCAAGTCCTTCATTTCAAATTGACTTGACAACCAAACCTTTACCGATGACATTACCCCTACATCATTTTCAATGAGTAGAATATCATCAACATAAAACACTAGAAACATTACTACTTTATCTTGATGTCTTTTGTACACACATGGTTTATTAAGATTTTTTTCAAAACTAAATGATTTGATTGCTTGATCAAATCTGATGTTCCATGACCTAGATGCTTGCTTAAATCTATAAATGGACCTTTTCAACTTGCATACTATATACTCTTGGTTCTTTGCTATGAAACCTTCGGGTTGCATCATATAGATTTCTTCTTCAAAATAGCCATTAAGAAATGCAGTCTTGACATCCATTTGTCAAATCTCATAATCATAATGAGCAGCAATAGATAAGAAAATTCTGATAGATTTAAGCATGGCTACTAGCGAAAAAGTTTCATCATAGTTAATATCTTCTTTTTATGTATACCCTTTCGCCACTAGTCTTACTTTAAAGGTTTCAACCTTTCCATCTATCCCTCTCTTCCTCTTGTAAAACCATTTGCAACCAATATGTTTAATACCATTAGGCGCCTGATGCGAACCTCAACAGACTCGCTTTGAGACCCAACAAACAATATTGGAATATTGCCCAAGGAAAGCTAAAATTCAGATTTGATAGAAACCCTGACCCAACGTTTATAAGAGAAACGCGAACCAAAGGTATAAGTAACAGACCCTTGACCCAATGATTATAAAGGAATCACGAACCAAAGGTATAAGTTTGAACGCCACAAGGAAGAATCCTTGATAAGTTCACAGTTCTTGAAGAACCAAAGAGAAGAGCAAAGCCTCACCTTTTCTGATTTTTATTCAATAATATTCATCTCCCTATTACAAGCAGTGCATGCTATTTATAAGGCATGGCTGAATGTAGAAAACCTAATCCATCTATTACAAGGAGTGCTACATTCCTAATCCATCTATTACAAGGAGTGCATGGCTGAATGTAGAAAACCTAATCCTTCTATTACAAGGAGTGCTACATTCCTAATCCATCTATTACAAGGAGTGCATGGCTGAATGTAGAAAACCCAAAAAAAACGTTCTAAATAATAAAAGCCTAAAATTAAGGAAGATCTGGTCCAAAAATAACGCCCAATCACATCAGATCAGCCCTCAATAGCTTGGATTAAATTTATTAAGCGTTCATCTTCTTTTGAATCAGCCCAAATCCCTTGAATTAGCCCATTAAGTGCTTCTTTGATCTTCTTGGATCTTGCTCTTGTAATTGGCCCAACTGGAACAAGTAATGGATCCTTGAATGCTTGTTGATTCTCATCATTCCCCCTCTCTTCAAGAGGATTCGTCCTCGAATCGTCACATCAGACCCCTCCTCTTGAAACAAACTCGTCCTCGAGTTGATCTTTGAAATCTGAAATCTTCCGCTCCAAATAAACAAATACTTCGAATGCTTTAATAACTTGATACGGTTCTGAAGCTTGAATCCTTTATAAAGTGTAGCATAAAATTTATTCTCATCTACTTTCAATTTATTTGCAACATCAATCAACAAAGGGTTGATAATAAAATTAAAATTTTCTACTCCAAGAAAATCAATATATTGTATTGTCATCTTCAACAAATCAACTGAGACTTGAGGATTGTGAGTTGTGGACTCATTCTCATATTTGACCTCAATTGAATCTTCCACAATGTTTTCAATAATTACCATCTTTTTTTTTTTTTTTTGAAACTCAGTGCACAGTTTTAACCTAGTGCACCTCACAGAATAAGAACGAAGAACAAAGAACAGAAACGAAACAAGATAACTGGAAACAAAAGAAAAAAGGATAGAAAACTGATTTTAGAACCTGAGCTCTGATACCAAATGATGCGAACCTCAACAGACTCGCTTTGAGACCCAACAAACAATATTGGAATATTGCCCAAGGAAAGCTAAAATTCAGATTTGATAGAAACCCTGACCCAACGTTTATAAGAGAAACGCGAACCAAAGGTATAAGTAACAGACCCTTGACCCAATGATTATAAAGGAATCACGAACCAAAGGTATAAGTTTGAACGCCACAAGGAAGAATCCTTGATAAGTTCACAGTTCTTGAAGAACCAAAGAGAAGAGCAAAGCCTCACCTTTTCTGATTTTTATTCAATAATATTCATCTCCCTATTACAAGCAGTGCATGCTATTTATAAGGCATGGCTGAATGTAGAAAACCTAATCCATCTATTACAAGGAGTGCTACATTCCTAATCCATCTATTACAAGGAGTGCATGGCTGAATGTAGAAAACCTAATCCTTCTATTACAAGGAGTGCTACATTCCTAATCCATCTATTACAAGGAGTGCATGGCTGAATGTAGAAAACCCAAAAAAAACGTTCTAAATAATAAAAGCCTAAAATTAAGGAAGATCTGGTCCAAAAATAACGCCCAATCACATCAGATCAGCCCTCAATAGCTTGGATTAAATTTATTAAGCGTTCATCTTCTTTTGAATCAGCCCAAATCCCTTGAATTAGCCCATTAAGTGCTTCTTTGATCTTCTTGGATCTTGCTCTTGTAATTGGCCCAACTGGAACAAGTAATGGATCCTTGAATGCTTGTTGATTCTCATCAGCGCCTTTACAAGATCCCATACTTGATTGGAATACATAGAATCTAATTCAGATTTCATAGCTTGGACCCAATGATGTGCATCTATATCATTCATTGCTTCTTCATAAGTGTAGGGATCCGATTTAGCCTCTTCTGGGATAGCTTCATAAGTTTCTCCCAAACCTATAAATCTTATAAGAGGTCGAACAATTCTACCACTACGACGAGGCACCTATGTACTAGTCATCTTATGAGTAATGTCTTGTGGTGTATCCAATACAGCCACATCATTCCTAGTTTCATCCATTGGTTGTTCAATTACAGGTTCATCTAATTCAGCCAATACAACTTTACTTCTAGGATTAAAATTATTCACATAATCATCTTCCAAAAATTTGGCATGGATACTAACAAACACTTTGTTATCCTTATGATTATAGAATAAATAACCCTTGGTTTCCATTGAATACCCTAAAAACATGCATACTTCCGTTTTAGCTTCCAACTTATCAGACTTCTCTTTCGACACATGTGATGGACATCCCCAAATGTGGAGATATTTCATACTAAGCTTGCGCCCACTCCACAATTCCTTAGGTGCATTGGGAACAGATTTTGATGGAACTAAATTCAAAATATGCATAGCAGTTTTTAGTGTATATCCCCAAAAGAAAATTGGTAAAGTTGAATAACTCATCATGGATCTAACCATTTCTAAAAGAGTCCTATTCATTCTTTCCGCTACACCATTTTGTTGGGGAGTTTTAGGTGTAATCAATTGGGAGACAATCCCATTTTGAATTTGGTAATCCTTGAAATCCCCAAGAAGGTATTCGCCACCTCGATCAGATTGAATGGCCTTTATGCGTTTTCCCAATTGATTTTCAACTTCAGCCTTAAACTCTTTGAACTTTTCAAAAGTTTCGGACTTCCGTCTTATTAGGTACATATAATCATATCTTGAGTAATCATCCGTAAAAGTGATGAAGTACTCATAACCTCCTTTTGCTTGGGTTGACATAGGACCACATACATCTGTATGAACTAATTCAAGCAACTCTTGGGGTTTTCTACCTTTTGCATTAAAAGGTCATTTGGTTATTTTACCTTCCAAACAAGATTCGCAAACTGGAAATGTATCAAAGTCCATGGGCTATAAAAGTCCATCTTTGATTAGTCTTTGAATCCTATTTGAATTAATATGACCCAAACGCAAGTGCCATAGATATGCATCACTAGTAGAAGGAAACTTTCTCTTTAATGATTTTACATGAGAGCTACTATCTAATTCAGAATTATATAATTCATGCTTGTCAGGAGTTAAAATATAAACACCATCCACAATATTGCCAGAACAGATAAACACTTTATCCTTCTTTATTACAACATTGTCTTTTAGGATAACATAATATCCATGTCTACCTATATAAGTTGCAGAAATTAAATTCCTACGAACATTAGGTACAAACAAACAGTCTTCCAATATTAAAACTCTAGACTTAAAGCATAAATTAAATACTCAAATAGCTACAACTGGAATCCTGCTCCCATAAGCCAAAGTAAGAAATAGTTCTCCCTCATTCAACTTTCTAGTCTCCTGGAACCCCTGCAAAGTATTGCAGATATGATTAATACAACCTAAAACCACACACTAGGAATCCGTGGGATTCTGTACCAAACATGTTTTAAGAAGGAATGTACTTTTCATGCCTTTATTCTTGGCAGCCTTAAATATTGGACAATTCCTCTTCCAATGTCCTTTCTCACCACAATGGAAACACTTTCCTTTGGTTTTCTTTCCTTTGTTGGCAACTCTTAAGGCAACTTGTTTACCATCTCTCTTGGCGAAGTCCTTCTTCTTCTTCTTCTTCTTCTTCTTCTTCTTCTTCTTCTTCTTCTTCTTTTTACCCTTGCCTTTCGACTTAGGTTGAGAAGTAGAAGCTTCAGCCATATTGGCATAAACACTAGAAGTACCAAGAATGCCTTCCGCCGCTACCAATTCATTCATCAATTCAGACAAAGAATAAATCTTTTTGTTCATATTATAATTAAGTCTGAATTCCTTGAATGATTCCGGTAGTGACTGGAGTATCATATCCACTTAGGATTCTCTATCAATATCAGCACCTAAAACTTCCAATGTATTCAAATTAGAGATCATCCTAAGACAATGCTCCCTCACTGAAGTATCTTCAGCCATTTTAGTATTATAAATTTGCCTCATAGTTTCTTGCCTTGCAGAACAGCCTTGCTCACCAAACATCTCCTTCAGACTTAGCATAATGTCCGAAGCTAGTTCTACATCCTGCATTTGATGCTGTAGAACATTTGAAATAAATGCTAGGATATAGCACTTGGCCATCTCAGTAGATTTTTGCCAACGATCATATCATTGTTTTTCCTCAAGAGGAGCATCTACTGATGGAAAGCTGGGACATGGTTGAGTAAGCACATATTTGTGCTCTTCAGCAGTAAAAACAATGTCCAAATTTCTTTTCCAGTCAACATAGTTGGATCCAATCAGTTTGTTTTGATTAAGAATAGCAACAAGTGGGCTAAATGATGCAATGATTTAAATCTGAAAATAATAAATATGAATATAATAAGTAAAGTGGACATTATCAATTTAGCATATAAGCATATAATATGGAATCTTAATAAAACCATAAAATAATATATGCAACGACAACCCAATCCATGTCTATAATTCCTTGGTAGCAAGTTTATTATAAACACATTAATTGGTTGAGAAATATTCTCATTATCAATGCTATCATGATAACTCTTATTAAATATTAATAATATACCGTATTACCTTTAGCCTCTAAGTAATAATGATATAGCTCATTTGGGAGGTTAACATTACACTTAGTCTAGTGTACACCGATATCTAGAATCATGTGTAGCCACATTTTATCTCCTTTATAATGTTTAAACTTGTAGTACCATGGAACAAAACACCCTCCTTTGGGATCGCGAGGCATATACGCCAAGACAAGGTGTTTGTCCATACTACTTCAAACGAGTAAGTTCAATCTTGTAGTACTATGAAGTAAACACCCTCCTTTAGGATCGTGAGGCATATACACCAAGACGAGGTGTTTACCCACACTACTATGAACCGATAATGGAGGCAGTGAGATCCAACCCTTGTATCTCTCTCCCACTACATATTTTAAATTAAAGGTTTTTAAAATCAAGAACCATAATAACGCTAGAAATCTTGAAAACATAATCCTAATCTCATTAGGAATAAATTTAATTAAAAATGAATACTTTAATCCTAGCGTTAATATATATAAATATATAAAGGTTTATATATTATAATATATATATATATATATATATCATGATAACTCTTATCAAATATTAATAATATGCCGTATTACCTTTAGCCTTTAAGTAATAATGATATAGCTCATTTGGGAGGTTAACATTACATTTAGTCTAATGTACACCATTATCTAGAATCATGTGTAGCCACATTTTATCTCCTTTATAATGTTTAAACTTGTAGTATCATGGAACAAAACACCCTCCTTTGGGATCGCGAGGCATATACGCCAAGACGAGGTGTTTGTCCATACTACTTCAAACGAGTAAGCTCAATCTTGTAGTACTATGAAGTAAACACCCTCCTTTAGGTTCGTGAGGCATATACACCAAGACGAGGTGTTTACCCACACTACTATGAACCGATAATGGAGGTAGTGAGATCCAACCCTTGTATCTCTCTCCCACTACATATTTTAAATTAAAGGTTTTTAAGATCAAGAACCATAATAACGCTAGAAATCTTGAAAACATAATCCTAATCTCATTAGGAATAAATTTCATTAAAAATGAATACTTTAATCCTAGCGTTAATATATATAAATATATAAAGGTTTATATATTATAATATATATATATATATATTATAATATACGGATTGAAGCCTTATATAGGCCAATATATATAAACGATTAACACACCTTATATATATAATATACGGATTATTCAAGCAATGCTAATATTGCCAAGCAGTGCAACAACAATCCAAGTGGTGCAATCAATAAACACATGCAAGAATGGTTACACGGATTCAAAGTGCATGCAACCAAGGCAGTTATCACATTTAAGACAAAATGGATTGGATGAATCAATTTATATATCTCATATATTAAACGTAGCATAGCACTGTATCATTCATGCACTTGACGGTTACTATATAACCATAAACTTCAAGATGATACAATGTTTCTATTGAATCCTATGTGATATGTATGCCATGATTCATTTCTGACAGTGCCGATTTGTAATGATGATATAGGATTCAGTAGAAAAAGAAAATCAATCCTTAATGCATACGAATCAAGGAAGTTAATCTCGTACAAGGGCTGTACTGGTTTTGTAACACCCCAAATCCGTACCAAGGATTTAGATGCATAACCTGTCTTAGAAATAATCAACAATAATATAATGGAACAGAGCGTAATTAATTTTCCACAAATAAGCTTCTATCCATCAACAAATTTCCTATAAAACCCATAAGAAAAAAAATAATACAAAATCCTTCAATTATAAAATCTCCAAATACAATCTCAAATAGTTCCACAAATGTCAAACTCATTGTCCTGAAGAAATTGTACTAAAACGATTCACCAACTAACATAGCTCCAAACGAAGTCATCAATCTAAGGCTCCACTGATCTACCACCCAAAAGACACTCCAAATCTCTAATCTGAAAGGGTGGAAAAAGGGGGTGAGCTAAAGGCTCAATAAGAGACTACATAACATGAGTATGTCTTCCAAAACAAAACATTAGTATCATTGACAAAATATAGTCTTCACGATACATTTACAAATAGTTTAAATAGTAATATAATATATTCTATAAAACTATTAAAATAAAATATTTCACTATAACGCTGTAATCATTAATAAAATAATAACCACGTTAATATGCCAATATGCACCAAAATAGGTGGAAACGATTTATTATGAAAAATAAACAATTTTCCACTTACACAGATCAGTAGCAATAAAACAGTGGTTCAATATGGAAAATATTAGTCAAACACAGACAAAAGCTGCTAAACACTCGGTGGGTGATTCCCATGGGAACAATAACACTAACCTCAAAGAGGCAACACTAGCTCCAAAGAGCAACAGCAACACTGCACCACACCACACTAACACTACTTCGGCCGAAGACCAACACTTAACCCTGTGTTGGCAAAGGTTGCAGACTGTCTAGTTGACCATTTGAAACAATTCTTGACAAATACAATTTCATAATAACATACAATAGATAATAAAATTCAAGTATGTGCAAAGCACTAACAATAGTATAAGTTTTTGGAACTTCACCTTTGCAATTATATACATATATAGATAAATATATATTTTTACCACGTGTATATATATATATATATATATATAAATATATATGTCCTGAGAAACGTCATGTGCTGAAGTCTACTTACCTCTAGTTGCTAACCCAAGCTTCACTTTAATCGCACGAAACGACGTCAACTAGAACCTAAATAAAAAATTAAATAACTCAATGAGGGCAGATTTTGAATAATCACAAAGTCCTTTGATAAAACAATTCCTTAGCCACTAAGAAGATTGGCAAAATTAAAATTTAACATCTCCTTCTAATAAACCCCCACCTATTCTAGATTATAAATGCAAAGTATACCCTAAACTAACACCTAATATACCTATATATATATATATATATATATATATATAAAAGAACACGTAATCCACCTGATGAAAATCACCCAAAGACATCTAATATCACAATTCTCCTTTTCGGCCAACAACGTGAATGTGAAAGTCAAATAGAAACACAATTCGGCTATCAATTCAATTGATATTCTATAAGGAAGAGATGTACTCCACGTACATATAAGGATTGATTCAAAATATTGAATAAAATAATGCATGGCCAATAAACTTCCATGAAATTCCACTCCTATGCAATAATAACTCTAAAAATTGGACTAGCAAGAGACAAAAGTCTCCCCTTAATCAAGGAATGTCCAGCGAAAAATAATAAGGCTGCCTAGATTGATGATTACCTCAAAGATCAAAGTAACAATTGCTGGCTGCTAGAGTCCAACGAAAATAGATAGGCTTGCATAAATCAAAGTTTACTTCAATACAACGACTTTGCTGGCTGCTCCCCTGAAGCGCACGGCCACCAACTCTTTTAGTTTTGAGAAACCCTAAACTCTACTCTTAAGCTTATACGCTAATCACTAATTTAAATTTTTTTTTTTTTTTTTTTTTTTGTTTCACTTTCTGCCTTTCACGTAGGAAGCCCTAACTTTCAGCTTTACACGTTAAAATTGTTCCCTACATAGGTTGGAAATTAAACTCATAATAAGGTTATTTACATAGACTAGGACTCTAAAGAATTCCAATAACACTTAAACTCCTAATCCAACTAGGTTTAAATCTCTCATCCTTTTCCTTAACTGATAAGGAGACCAAAAGTTAAATTTAAATACACCACAAAATAATTATTCACGTTACCCCTTATTATTATTATTATTATTATTATTATTATTATTATTATTATTATTATTATTATTATTATTATTATAGAAATCACAATATAAAATAATATCTCCTCCAAAACAAATTAAGCAATTTATCAAATCTACTCTCTAGAAGCAATTAAATTAATTTTAAGTGAGACGGGTGTTACATTCTCCCCCTCTTATAAAATTTTCGTCCTCGAAAATTCAAAACATACCTCACTTTTGAAATAGCTGGGGATATTTGGATTGCATTTCGTCTTTACGCTCCCATGAAGCTTCCTCTATGGAATGGTTCCTCCATAATACTTTGACCAAATGTATAGTCTTATTACGTAGCACTTGCTCTTTATGATCTAAAATTTGAATTGGGACCTCCTCATAGGATAAATTCTCTTTGACTTGAAGTGGCTCATAGCTCAAGATATGAGAAGGATCGGGGACATATCTTCTCAACATGGATACATGGAAAACATTATGTAACCTTGATAAAGTCGGTGGTAAAGCAAGCCGATAAGCAACAGAACCAACTCTCTCCAAAATTTCGAAGGGCCCCACGTACCTAGGGCTTAACTTACCCTTCTTGCCAAACCGCATAACTCCTTTCATAGGTGCCACTCGAATGAAAACCATGTCTCCAACTTCAAATTCCACTTCTCTTCTCCGTGGATCAGCATAACTTTTCTGTCTACTTTGAGCTGCACGCAACCTTTCCCGAATTACATCAATCTTTTCACTGGTCCTTTGAACAATCTCAGGACCCAAGATTCTCCTCTCTCCAACCTCATCCCAACAAACTGGGGATCTACACTTTCTCCCATACAAAGCCTCATAAGGTGCCATCTTAATACTGGAATGATAGCTATTGTTATAAGCAAACTCCACCAAAGTCAAATAGTCATTCCAATTACCCTTGAAATCCAAGACACAAGCTCTCAACATGTCTTCCAAAGTTTGGATAGTTCTCTCGGACTGTCCATCTGTTTGAGGGTGGCAAGCAGTACTAAAGTTCAACTTAGTACCCAAGGCTTTTTGCAAACTATCCCAGAACCCTGAAGTGAACCTCGAATCTCTATCAGATACAATAGAAGCTGGCACTCCATGCAATCTCACAATCTCATTTATATAAAGTTCAGCCAGTTTGTCAAGAGAGTAGTTCATTCTAATTGGAATGAAGTGGGCAGATTTAGTCAACCTATCCACCACCACCCAAATAGCATCATGATTCTTAGGTGATCTTGGTAACCCACACACAAAGTCCATGGTGATATTCTCCCACTTCCTCTCAGGAATAGGTAAAGGTTGTAACAACCCCGATGGCCTCTGATGTTCCACTTTGACTTGCTGGCAAATCAAGCATTGTTCCACAAATTGAGCAATTTCTCTTTTCATGTTGATCCACCAATAAACTTCTCGAAGGTCATGATACATCTTGGTACT
Organism: Lithocarpus polystachyus; assembly: GCA_033629205.1. Lineage (NCBI taxonomy): Eukaryota > Viridiplantae > Streptophyta > Magnoliopsida > Fagales > Fagaceae > Lithocarpus > Lithocarpus polystachyus. Next base: position 58,742,963 of record CM066164.1, on the reverse strand, counting down.
ACCCGGATGCATTGTATAAGGCGAGCGATGGGCTTCCTCCAATAACTCTCTTTTAATCAATGAATCATTAGGCACACAAAGCCTATTACCAAACCTCAAAACACCATCATCAGAGATACTAAAATCAAATCTACTTCCACCACGTACTTGTTCCATGATCTTAAACAATTGAGGGTCACCACTTTGAGCAGCTTTGATCTTATCAATTAGGGTTGGTTGTACACTTAAACTTGCCAGGTAGGATTGGGAGTCTCCAGTCACTATGTCTACTCCAAGTTTCTGAAGATCATCAATAATATGCTTCTGAGTAGTTAATAACGCAGCTGAGAAGCTATACGACTTTCGACTAAGTGCATCAGCCACAACATTGGCTTTACCAGGATGGTAATTTATGGAACAATCATAGTCTTTAATTAATTCTAGCCATCTCCTTTGCCTCAAATTTAATTCTTTCTGAGTGTATATGTACTTCAAACTTTTATGGTCAGTGTATATTTCACATCTCTCACCATATAAATAATGCCTCCAAATTTTCAATGCAAAAACCACTGCTGCCAATTCCAAATCATGAGTTGGATAATTCTGCTCATAATTCTTTAGTTGTCGAGAGGCATAAGCAACCACCTTCCCATGTTGCATTAGAACACAACCAAGACCCTTACGAGATGCATCACTATATATCACAAAACCACCAGAACTAGATGGAATAGTCAATACTGGTGCAGAAACCAACCGTTGCTTCAACTCCTGGAAACTTCTTTCACATTCCTCTGTCCAATCAAACTTTGCATGTTTTCGAGTTAATCGAGTCAAAGGAGTTGCAATACTAGAAAATCCTTCCACAAATCTTCTATAATAACCTGTAAGGCCCAAAAAACTTCTTACCTCACTTACATTAGTAGGGACAGCCCAATTAACTACAGCTTCGATCTTACTAGGGTCCACTGTAATTCCATCTCTAGAGATCACATGTCCTAAGAACACCACTTGGTTCAACCAGAACTCACACTTCTTCAATTTAGCATACAACTTCTTGTCTCTTAAAATTTGCAAAACCATTCTCAAGTGTTCCTCATGCTCTTCTTGGCTTTTAGAGTAAACCAAGATGTCATCAATGAAAACAATAACAAACCGATCCAAGTACTCATGAAATACCCTATTCATCAAATCCATAAAAATAGCTGGAGCATTAGTTAGACCAAAAGGCATCACTAAGAACTCATAATGACCATACCTAGTTCGAAAAGCTGTCTTTGGTATGTCATCCTCCTTAACTCTCAACTGATGATAACCAGATCTCAAGTCAATTTTAGAGAAGACTTGAGCGCCTTGAAGTTGATCAAACAAATCATCAATTCGTGGCAAAGGGTATTTATTTCTGATGGTTACCTTGTTCAACTCCCTATAGTCAATGCACAACCGCATACTACCATCCTTCTTCTTAACAAACAACACTGGAGCACCCCAAGGGGAAGCACTAGGCCGAATAAAGCCTTTATCAAGCAAGTCTTGCAATTGCCCCTTCAATTCATTGAGCTCTGTAGGGGCCATTCTATATGGTGCTTTGGAAATTGGGCCAGTACCAGGTACTAGGTCAATAGTGAACTCAACCTCTCTGTCAGGGGGTAATCCAGGTAAGTCCTTAGAGAACACATCTGGGAACTTTTTCACCACTGGGATGTCTTCAACTTTTAATTCAATTTTATCACCCTTCAAAGCACAAACAAGGAACCCTTCACAACCCTTCCTTAGCAATCGTCTTGCCTGCATCACTGAAATCAATAAAGGTGGTTTCACCACACGATCTCCCTCGAAGAAGAATTCTGGCTCCCCAGGAATTCTAAATACTACCTTCTTCCCAAAACACTCTATGGAAGCATGAAAAGTAGATAACCAATCCATCCCTAAAATCACATCAAACTCAAACATATCTAGCAACATAAGATCTGCTTTTAATTCCCTCCCAGAGACTAAAACATTACAAGACTTGTACACTTTATGGGTAATCATTTGTTGTCCAGAAGGTGTAGCAACACACAATTCATAATTTAAACTCTCAGGTTCCATGTTTAGCCTTTGTGCAAGTCTATGTGAGATGAAAGAATGGGTTGAACCAAAATCAAATAACACTTGTGCATGTTGACTGGAAACAAGAAGTGTACCTGAAACCACTGATGGGGATACCTCGGCGTCCTGCTTAGTCAAAGCAAAAACTCGACCCTGAACCTTAGGTTTCTGTTGGCTCCCATTTGGATTGGTAGTTTGTTCAGCTCGCAAATCTGGACAATCCTTGATGAAGTGTCCAGTCTTGCCACATTTAAAACACGCCCTTGACTCCAAATAACATGTTCCACTATGAGCCTTTCCACATCTTGGACAAGTTTTGTATGCCTTCTTATTTGAATTAGGCACCCCTTGCTTCTTGAATGAACTTCCACTAGACTTCCCCTTAAGAAAATTACTCTGGTTTAGCTTCCTCTCTTGATCATTGGCCCTTGAGAGACGACTGCAATTTCTCTCTGCTATGAGAGCTCGATCCACCACTTCTGCGTATGTTTCCAATTTGAACATGGAAACCGGTCCCTGAATTTCCTCCCTTAAACCTCTTTCAAAATGCCTGGCCTTCCTTGCTTCCGTGTCAACCATGTGTGGAGCAAAGCGGGATAATTCAGCAAATTTCCGCTCATACTCATATACTGATTGAGTACCTTGTGCTATGCGAATGAACTCAGCTTCCTTCTGCACCATCAAACTATCAGGAAAATACCTCTTATGAAAGAGCTCAACAAAATGCTGCCAAGTTATAACTTCTCTTCCGTGTGTCCTCTCTGTGGACTCCCACCATTCCAATGCATCACCTTTCAGCATAAAAACAGCAAGGATAACTCGTTGCTCATCACTAACTTCCATTGCTCTAAAGAGCCTTTCTATCTCCTTAAGCCAGTTGTCAGCCTCAATTGGATCCTTTGTACCCTTGAAAGCAGGAGGGTCAAGCTTCCTAAACTTCTCCAAAGCACTAGTCGGATTGGTGGCTCCTACTTGATGTTGCACTATATTGGTTAAGCCCCCAATGGCTTCAATAATAGCTTGAAGATTAGTGGTTCCCCCCAGCATTCAGTTGATAATTCTCTGGGTCCCTCCTTGGTGGAGCCATCTCTCTAAGCAATACAACAAGATATCATAAGTAAAGATTCCAAATATTCCTGAGGGTCAGAACCAAGCACATAGATAGTACAACAATCATTCCTACACACTCTAGAATAATAGAATACATAAATCAAATCAAATCGCTATGAAAGGTCAAATAATTCTAACACTAAAATTCCTTGTAATCACACTCTTGTTCCAAAATAATCTTAAGATTAAACCTATAAGTCTACAGAATCATAAACCTATGCTCTGATACCATAACTGTAACACCCCAAATCCGTACCAAGGATTTAGATGCATAACCTGTCTTAGAAATAATCAACAATAATATAATGGAACAGAGCGTAATTAATTTTCCACAAATAAACTTCTATCCATCAACAAATTTCCTATAAAACCCATAAGAAAAAAAAATAATACAAAATCCTTCAATTATAAAATCTCCAAATACAATCTCAAATAGTTCCACAAATGTCAAACTCATTGTCCTGAAGAAATTGTACTAAAACGATTCACCAACTAACATAGCTCCAAACGAAGTTATCAATCTAAGGCTCCACTGATCTACCACCCAAAAGACACTCCAAATCTCTAATCTGAAAGGGTGGAAAAAGGGGGTGAGCTAAAGGCTCAATAAGAGATTACATAACATGAGTATGTCTTCCAAAACAAAACATTAGTATCATTGACAAAATATAGTCTTCACGATACATTTACAAATAGTTTAAATAGTAATATAATATATTCTATAAAACTATTAAAATAAAATATTTCACTATAACGCTGTAATCATTAATAAAATAATAACTACGTTAATATGCCAATATGCACCAAAATAGGTGGAAACGATTTATTATGAAAAATAAACAATTTTCCACTTACACAGATCAGTAGCAATAAAACAGTGGTTCAATATGGAAAATATTAGTCAAACACAGACAAAAGCTGCTAAACACTCGGTGGGTGATTCCCATGGGAACAATAACACTAACCTCAAAGAGGCAACACTAGCTCCAAAGAGCAACAGTAACACTGCACCACACCACACTAACACTACTTCGGCCGAAGACCAACACTTAACCCTGTGTTGGCAAAGGTTGCAGACTGTCTAGTTGACCATTTGAAACAATTCTTGACAAATACAATTTCATAATAACATACAATAGATAATAAAATTCAAGTATGTGCAAAGCACTAACAATAGTATAAGTTTTTGGAACTTCACCTTTGCAATTATATACATATATAGATAAATATATATATTTTTACCACGTGTATATATATATATATATATATATATGTCCTGAGAGACGTCATGTGCTGAAGTCTACTTACCTCTAGTTGCTAACCCAAGCTTCACTTTAATCGCACGAAACGACGTCAACTAGAACCTAAATAAAAAATTAAATAACTCAATGAGGGCAGATTTTGAATAATCACAAAGTCCTTTGATAAAACAATTCCTCAGCCACTAAGAAGATTGGCAAAATTAAAATTTAACATCTCCTTCTAATAAACCCCCACCTATTCTAGATTATAAATGCAAAGTATACCCTAAACTAACACCTAATATACCTATATATATATATATATATATATATATAAAAGAACACGTAATCCACCTGATGAAAATCACCCAAAGACATCTAATATCACAATTCTCCTTTTCGGCCAACAACGTGAATGTGAAAGTCAAATAGAAACACAATTCGGCTATCAATTCAATTGATATTCTATAAGGAAGAGATGTACTCCACGTACATATAAGGATTGATTCAAAATATTGAATAAAATAATGCATGGCCAATAAACTTCCATGAAATTCCACTCCTATGCAATAATAACTCTAAAAATTGGACTAGCAAGAGACAAAAGTCTCCCCTTAATCAAGGAATGTCCAGCGAAAAATAATAAGGCTGCCTAGATTGATGATTACCTCAAAGATCAAAGTAACAATTGCTGGCTGCTAGAGTCCAACGAAAATAGATAGGCTTGCATAAATCAAAGTTTACTTCAATACAACGACTTTGCTGGCTGCTCCCCTGAAGCGCACGGCCACCAACTCTTTTAGTTTTGAGAAACCCTAAACTCTACTCTTAAGCTTATACGCTAATCACTAATTTAAATTTTTTTTTTTTTTTTTTTTTTTGTTTCACTTTCTGCCTTTCACGTAGGAAGCCCTAACTTTCAGCTTTACACGTTAAAATTGTTCCCTACATAGGTTGGAAATTAAACTCATAATAAGGTTATTTACATAGACTAGGACTCTAAAGAATTCCAATAACACTTAAACTCCTAATCCAACTAGGTTTAAATCTCTCATCCTTTTCCTTAACTGATAAGGAGACCAAAAGTTAAATTTAAATACACCACAAAATAATTATTCACGTTACCCCTTATTATTATTATTATTATTATTATTATTATTATTATTATTATTATTATTATTATTATTATTATTATAGAAATCACAATATAAAATAATATCTCCTCCAAAACAAATTAAGCAATTTATCAAATCTACTCTCTAGAAGCAATTAAATTAATTTTAAGTGAGACGGGTGTTACAGGTTTGACCAGTGGAACGATATATTTCGATACTGGTCAATACCGGTGTACCGTTTCGGGTTTACTGCTATTTTATATATGTGTGTGTGTGTGTGTGTGTATGTGTGTGTTATAATAAATATAAAAGTTTACCATAAAATATTACCTTAATTCAGAACAAATTATTCATGGTTTTTAGACTTTAGCATCAATTAAAAGAAAAAAAAACACAATATAAAAATAAAAAGTTTAATTGTTTATTGTATACTAAAAAAACAAATATTTCTAATAAATTAATACTAATAAATTAATGTAAATAAGTTACCATTTTGCCCTTACAAAAATTCAAAAATTACAAAACTAAAAAAAACAAAAAAGCATTTTTCTATATCGGCCGGTACACCCGGTACCGGCCGATATTACCCGAAATCGGCCGATATGGCCGGTATTTAAACCGGTACGAAACATTGACGTTTCGATACCGGTATATGTACTGGTACGGTACATACCGGTCGGTATGGCCAGTACCAGTACGGTATTGACTACACTGATACTAATTGTTGATGCATATAAAAGCATGACACAACACTTGATGCAAAGAAACATAATCATGGCCTACTACGATTAAACCAAAAGAATATGCATCCTTAGTGTGAACCCAATATCATCAAGAAACCATTTATCTTTTATTCTAAAATCCAATCACATGCTATACAATCATGATATGAAAACCTAGCTATGATACTAATTGTTGGTAAATCTGGTTTTGTATCTCATACAAAACACACAGCGGAAGCAATAAAGATGGACCTATTTCATTCATAATTGATAACATGCACTATGTAAATTTTAGAATTTAAGAACGGGATAGCGTACCTTGGTGCGGTAAAATTCAAAAAAAAAAAAAAGATTAGAAGTACTTGAGAACACTTTTGATCTTCACTCCAATTTCACTTTACGCCTAAGAAGTGTGGTCTCTCAATCAGTTTCTAAGGGAGCATAATTGAGTGGTTTCATTCACACATACACACCATTTCACAATAATGTCTCTTTTTCTTTTATTAAAAATTATGTATGTTTCTCCTTTTATAAATTACTGATTATTTAATTGGGCTGGCCTATTGGGCCTTTTCAATTGGGATTTAATATGTGGCTTGGAGTGGGACCAAAAGGGACCAATAAGACATTAGCTCCAATGAGCCTTGAGTTTTTCTGTCAACTCTTGACAAGCCCAAAATTACCATTAATTATATTTAATACCACTATATAAATATAATTGCACTCTAGGCCTTATTAATAAATTATATCCCAAGACTTTATTATACATGCAACCCCTTTATAAAATATTCTTAGTAATACAAAGTTATGAATATAGACTGCCACTTTGAAATTACTACATCTTAATCCTTAAGTACCCGGTTTAATCCTTTAAGTTATTCATCATATATTTATGAAATCCAATTTCATAAATATATACTTTAGTATCTCTTTACTAAAGTGGTTAGGCCTAACACTCTGAATAACCAAACTTATTAAACTTATATCAAGAGAATATTTTATATCTCTGTTAAGAGATGATGAATTCCATCTTGAAAATATATGTTCCATCAATACTTAATGTGGCTGCTCAACATACTGAGGTTTTGATCGTGACTTAGATCTCACTCCTGATATATCAAAACTACCTACACCTTATGATTGGGTCCATTATTCTCTCAGGATTAAGAGTTCATGCAAATAGAAGTCATGAGATTTAATATTCATTTGACAGTCGTTAGGAGAATAATAAATCTCACAGCGGTCTAGTTCAATTTGTCTTAACTCTTAAAACATATCAACATATCAACTAGAAGTCTCCACTTCCATGATCAAGACAAATCATCTTAGTTGATATGTTATAGTCTTCGCAGATGAAATGCCCAATTTCATCACCGACTACGAACTATAATTCTAAGTTTACAAAGAACTTGTGATCTTTATCTTCCGTGATTAAATCACATAAATCACATACTATGCATCTCATGGACTATATGATAATATTCAAATATTCATGTTGCCATTATTTTAGATAATAATAAAACAACTTTATTAATCATAATATTAAGTCATACATAATGTCATACATAGCATCACACAATAGGATTTAAGGGCACATATCCTAACAGTAACAACAATAATCCAAGAGTTATATATGCTGAAACAATTTAAACCAAAACATAAATAAAGCTAAACCGCTTGTGATGAACCAATGGATCTAAGATCTAAGCTATGCTCCCCCTCAAAATTTTCTCCCCCTTTTGATCAGAGTGGCCAAAGAGGCTAGAACTGGTCAAACTCTGAATCTGATCCCTGGTCCATGGACAAATCATCGATTTGTGAGGATAAAGCTGTGATCTGACCCTGGATATAGGCAAACTGGTCCGCGGTGTGCTGCACATGACAGTTAAGCATGGTAAACATCTGGTCCACTCCAGCTAGGAGGTGATCAAGTCTGTCTGGTCCTCATGCTGGTGCTGAAGATGATGGTTGAGCTGAAGTCTTTGGTGCAGAAGTGAATCTATTAATCTCTTCCTCCGTATCTCCTCCCTCTTCCTCAACATGATCTCTCGGTATTTGAGACACACTGGTTTTGGATCCTCGAATGTGAGCTGTGCTACGAGTCACCGTGTATGCACCAATGGGATAGTCTCTTTGTACTACGGTGAGGCTGCTCGAAAGTTTGAGCTTTGCCTTTGCAATAAGGCCCATAATGAGAGAAGGGAATGGCATGACTGTTCTGGAGTTCCGCTTCTTAATGCTCTTGGTCAAGAGGTGGAAGATGTGTCAACAAATACAATCTCTTTGTGAGTGAAGAGATCATACAAGAAGATTGTCCTTGGAGCGGACAATGTTGTCAGGTTGGTGACTGGATACAAATTGTGGATCACCACAAAAGCTAAAGTCCTCATCTCCGGATTGAATGGAATTGTGTTCATGGAGGACGAACTTCCAAGATGATGAGAATCAACAAGCTTTCAAGGATCCATTGCAAGTTCCAGTTGGGCCAATTACAAGAGCAAGATCCAAGAAGATCAAAGAAGCACTTAATGGGCTGATTCAAGAGATTTGGGCTGATTCACATTCCAAGTTGGGCCGAAAAGAAGATAAAGGCCTAATAAATTTAATCCAAGCTATTGAGGGCTGATCTGACTTAATTGGGCACTATTTATGGCATGGAATTATGGCTGATTGACTTTCCAGCTCTAAATCAGTTAACAGATACTTTTCCTTATTTAGATCTTCTAATTTTGAACCAGATCTTCCTTAATTTTAGGCTTTTATTATTTAGAACGTTTTTTAGGGTTTTTCCTATTTTGGATCTGCTATTTTCAGACCAAATCAGTTTTTAATTACGGTTTTATTATTTAGTACGTTTTTTAGGTCAAATTTGATTCCTAATATGGTTAGGTATCAATTAGGAGTTATTTTAGAATATATTTTCTTTTCTGCCAAGTTTTATGGAGCCCTTAAATAGGCCCCTAAGTCTGTAAACGTTTTTTGATGGATTATTGAATAAAAATCAGAAAAGGTGAGGCTTTGCTCTTCTCTTTGGTTCTTCAAGAACTGTGAACTTATCAAGGATTCTTCCTTGTGGCGTTCAAACTTATACCTTTGGTTCGTGATTCCTTTATAATCATTGGGTCAAGGTCTGTTACTTATACCTTTGGTTCGCGTTTCTCTTATAAACGTTGGGTCTGGGTTTTCTATCAAATCTGAATTTTAGCTTTCTGGGGCAATATTCCAATATTGTTTGTTGGGTCTCAAAGCGAGTCTGTTGAGGTTCGCATCACAAGAACTCTTGAATGCTTTCCCTTGTGATCATAAATTCTTTGTGTCTCACCCAGCAATTAATGTGGTCTCCATCCATACTAGCATTTGAGAAGAATTCTTTAATGATTTTCGAGTACACAACTCCACTCGGATTCAGCAGTTTCGTCCACGCCCTTTCCTTGAACACTTTAGGTATGCAAGTGTCCTCAAGGGTATCCAATTTGACGACCCTCTCCATGATAATTGTTGCTCTTTTGTAGCAGTCATTGTAAGCCATATCTACCTCAACAAACTTGAAGTTGTCAGAATCCGTGCAAGCACGCTTGGAGGATTTCTTGGACGTTGAATGTTTGGTAGGAGACATCTGCACATGTACACAGAAAACAAAGAAAAGAAACAGGTGCAAAACTTGATTAGATTCAAGTTAGTCCAAAACATAAGTATAAATACTTAAAACAAAACACAATAAAGTTAAAAAAAAAATGCTATCAGTGCTAAAAATGTACTTATGAGCAAAATGCAAGAAATTAGCAACTGTGCATGTGTGTGCATCTGCAGTGTATGTGTGTGCATGAGGTGATGCATGGTGTGTGCCTAATGGAAGCCTAGTGTGTGCCTAGGTGATGCATGGCAAGGCATGATGATACACACATGGGTCAAAATGTGTAAAACACACACCCAATGATTAAAACATGTTCAACAAGTTCAATCAATGGTAATCCCAGTGTTTGGAGCTCATTTAAGTCCAAAACAGAAAAAATATGTCACATAGACATTTTGTCAAACGCATAGCATGCAACATTGCACTACACTAATGAACGGACCATAAACGAAAATGCCTCAATACATGGTTAGAATGCCTCATTGGACCAACATAGATACACAAAGATCAAATGGGACTCAGCCTAATCAAAATTTTTGAAAATTTTTCACATAATTAAGAACCCCAACCCATTTTCGAAAAATCCCCAACTTTTAGAACCTTAACTTAAATTTCTGCATAAACTCAGAAAAACATGAAGAAAATGCTTTAGAAATCATACATTGAAGTTGTAAATGCAGAAAATAAGCTTGAGAGTGATGGGGTTTGAGTGAAAACTGACTTTGGGTTGAGATGGGTTCGAGAAAGGCAGTGTGAGGGAAACGAGGTGTTTTTGAAAAACTGTCACATCTGCTATATAAGATTGAAAACACGTGTTTTTCGTGGGTTAGGTAGTAGCGAGATACTCGCGAAAAGAGCCACTGAAGCTTAAAAGCTTTCGCGAGAAATTGTTAGTCGCGATGGAAGTGGTTAGTAGTTAAATACTCGCGAGAGAGACAGTAGCGAGACTCTCTGTATGAAATGACAAAATTTTTATTTCCCTTAATCTGCTTTCGTGGGAAGCTCTAAGTCTTGAGCTTCTCGCAAAATTGCCTCTGAACCAGTTTTTGAAGAAAAACACAAAAATGCATTTTAAACAAAAACTAAAGACATGAAAGTATAAAATCACTTTCAAAAACATATAAATCACTCAAAAATCTTTTTGGGTTTGATTGGCAAGCAATTAAGCATACACATCACATTTGAACATATACAATCACATAAATGAGATACGCATTAATTGAATCAAAGTCTTGTGTGTTGTGGGTGACTATCAAATGTGGAATAGTCCTTAGACCAGAGTGAAGCTTCAATGATCAATTCAATCAAGTCATACACAACTAATACTAAGTTAAGATGTCTATCTCAATTATAGAAATGAACATGTATGACCTACCACAAGAAAATGATTACAAATCTTAGAAGCTTTTCATTTGGCTTCAGCACAAATCATAAAATTTGATCTTTTTGAACAATACATCTCATTTTTGGAGATCAGTGCTTGAAATTTTTGATATTTCAACATTGAGAGATAGCCTTTGGCTATTTGAGCACCATACATTTCAATACAAAAGTCGCTTTCCCTTTTTCTTAGTCAAATACTAGTATGTGCGACAGGCTTTTACAGCTCATAATCTCTTTTTCATTTTGAGATTTACATTTGGTGAGCTCTATTGCAATAACATAAAAATAAAGGTGAGCAGAGATATAGGCACAAGTCTATGCAAGTATCACGACCATCAAGACTATTGACCAATCATTCATAGCAAACTTGAAGATCTATTTACAACAAACACACATAGTTTTCAAGATTTCTCCCACAAAGATATATGTGCATACAAAACAAGCTAGGCTCATAAATGCATTACGCCATAAGTACGAAGGTACTAGGCCAAACTCACATGTGATATACACAACACAAGCGATCAAACCTTTTTGAAGATTTTTTAATTTTTATGGGTTTTTGAATTTTTGAACACGCTAAAAAACATAACAAGAAAAGTAAGATCAACAAAAACATCAAGAACAAAAAGAAGCTTGAAAAGAAACATGCTAAAATAAGAATCATAGGCAAACAACCAACCAAGGTCACAATAAATTGGAAGAATTTATGCATGGACAAGATCAAATGCTTATGCATGAGTACCCTTCTTCACCCACAGGGCACGTGCGTTTGGGGTGATATCCCTAGAGGATTGGGTACTAGAGCTATGATTCTCAAACCTTTGACTGAAGCTGGCCAAACATGAAGTGATAGCATCTATTATCTTCATCACATCACCAACACCTGAATCAGCTTCTCGCCTTTTGTTTGCCTGGCATTCCAATTTCCTTTTCCTTGTCCACTTGATCTTTGAAAATTTGCTTTCTTTAGTGCGTGAAATTTATAACAATTAGGTCTTGTGTGTCCTCAAACTCCACAATGGTGGTAGAAGTGTTGTACTTGAGGACCATTTTGAGACTTTGGAAGAGTTTTCCTTTACCTTTGGGTTTGGCCACAAATGGTGTTTGAGGTTTTGTTAAGACCATTTGAGCAGCTCCATTTGGCTTCTTCTCCACTTTTACACTCTCAACACTTAGAGTTGCTACCACTGGTTCTTTAGCCTTCACAAACTTCATCTCTTTGGACACATTTGCACTTGAACTACCCTCTCCGGTATATCCTAAATCACTTTTATCATAAAATGGCTTTTAATATGTAAGTACTTCGTCAAGCTTCTTGGAGGCAACTCGCTCCACTTTAGCATTAGCTTGAATCACTTCAAGCTCAAGAAACTTGATCTTAGAGTAGGCTTCAGTGAGTTCTCCATTCAGCGCCTCAACTTCACACTTTGTTTCTTTATACCTCATGAGTACACTCTTGTAATCTTTTTACAGCTCTCTTCATTTTTCTGATAGCTGCTTTAGCCACTCTAGCATACTCTCCAGTCTTCTTAAGTCGAGCGTTATAGGATTCTTGCAATTCCTTTGCTTCTTCATCTTTCTCATCAGATTCTTCCCTAATTCCCATAGACTCTACCTTTGTATGCTCACCGAGTTCTTCCCCTAGAAGACTCAAATCTTCCGCTGAGTCTACGGGTGCAATGGCCATAAAAGTGGAGTAGTTTCCTTCTCCATCACAACTTTCTCCCGAATCTGAATTTGAACCATCAGAGTCACTAAGGGTAGTTGCAAAGACTTTTACCCTTTGCTTCCAAATATGTGGGGCATTCTTTCTTTACATGGCCATGCCCTTTGCGCTCAAAGCACGTGACCATTTCAGACGGTGAAGAATCTCTTGAATCCTTCTTCTTGAATTCTTTCTTGTCTTTTTTGAATTTTGAAAATTTTCCCTTGTCAAAAGATTTTCCACCTCTCTTGAACTTAAGAAACTTACGGAAGTTCTTAGAGAGATATGCTACATCCTTTTCAACCTCATCCTCATCCGAGAAGTCTTGAGCATTGAATCTCTCATTTAATGTCTTGAGAGCAAGAGATTTGTTCTTCTTTTGAGATGGTAGAGATAGCTCATAGGTTTGAAGAGAACCTCTGAGTTCTTGGATCTTAATTTCATCAAGATCTTTACTCTCTTCAATGGCTGTAACCTTTGCACGAAAACTTTCAGGCAATGATCGTAGAATCTTCCTTACAATCTTGGAGTCCTCCGTCTTCTCTCCCAAGTTGAACTTCCCAATCACCACTTCATTTAGTTTCCCATAGAATGAGTCGAATGACTCGTCTTCACTCATTTTCAGTTCCTCGAAGCGTGTGGTGAGCATTTTCAACTTGGTGTCCTTCACCTTTTTGGTGCCTTCATAGGTCGTCTCCAAGATTTTCCATGCCTCCTTCGCAATTGTGACATGAGAGATCCTGTGAAATTCATTAGAAGAAACACCACAGAAAATAGCATTTAAAGCCTTGTTGTTAGCATTAGTTGCCGCTAGAGCTGCCTTATCCCATGTGGATTTGGCAGCCTCAAGCCTAGTCCATCCTATCTCAACAGCGTCCCAAACACTATCATCGATAGAGCAAAGGAATGCCCTCATACGGACTTTCCAAAAAGCATAATTACTCCTATCAAAGTATGGTGGAGCATTGAGCAATTGAGATCGGTCCATCTCAAAAAGGGTCTAGGATCACACTCAGGTAATAAAACCACAGCAAGTGTACCTGCTCTGACACTAATTGAAAGCTCGGATTTGTGTTAAAAACACAAGAGCTGTTTAGACCCCCAAATAAAAGGATTACGGCTCGATTGATTTTACACTAACTTAATACTAAGTGCGGAATAGTGTAAATGCGAGCGGATGAACAAACAAACTACTATAACCCATAAACAATAAAACATAGAAGTGAATTGAAAGGTAAAAGAGTAGGGAAGAAAAATGCAAACACAAGATAACACTCCGATGTGTTATTGAAGAGGAAACCGAAGTACTCGGCGTAAAACCTCTCTGCCGCCCTCCAAGCGGTAATTGATCCACTAGAGAATAAGTTGGAGTACACGAATAATAAAAGACCCTCTAAGCCTAGTTTACCCCATGTACTTGAGCCCTCCAAGCTCCTGCTGCCAACTGACTTCGCCAGGCCTTGTCTTCTCTAGCTCTCTAGAACACGTAATTTAGCCCGATTGCATCCGCCAAACATATGGCTTCTTCCAATGCTTCCTAGCAGCTCCAAAACCTTACTTTTCACTCAATATGGGTGTGGTAAGTGTTTAGGCTATCAATCTCTCAAGGATTTAGAAATGGAGAGGTAAGAGTTGACGAAAACCATAAAGGATTGTGTAGAGATTTGTGAGTATAACAATCTCTCACTCTCAGGGTTTGTGGCTAGGGTTTTCTCTCAGAAACTCTCACTATCATCTGTGGGTATATATAGTGTGAGTATAGAAAGTGTGTATCAGATAATACAGACTGGCAAAACAGAATGTTTCGTGAGTGTCTCGCGAGAAGGCCTTATTCGCGACCCGCGAGCTACTCGCGAAACACAGTTGTCTTTATCTGTCTTGACTCTTCGCATTCTAGTCATGTGCAGGGCACATGAATCACTTCGCGGGATGCTTAGTCGCAAGCTACCCGCGAAAACTCTTCTGTCTTCAATTGCTTGAGTCTTCACACTCTTTCTCTCTATCACACAACCCTTACAATTAAATCCCACAATGAATACATGGTATAAAAAGATTGAATAAAATTACAATCAAATTTGACACGGAATTAAAGCCAACAAAACACATAGTTGTAAATTACAACTTTACAAAAATCAGTCCAAACCTTATGAAAAGCTCAAGCCCACTTATTACTTTACATATTATTACCCAAGTGTGACCCTTCCACATTATTTTTTTCCCACATTTTCCAAAATATGGGTTAGCATCATAAAATAGGACACACATTTTGAAAGACTCTCTTTACAATCTTCCTGATGAAACTCTTATTATTAAGTGCCACATCAATTTGCTCTTTCCTCTTCCTATCGTATATTGTACACTTTAATTAGTCAAAATAATTAAATAATTGTAAATTCATTTAGACTATGTACATATATTCATATTCTTAATTATGTATATTCATAATAATTTTGGTTCTTTTATTTTCTTCCTCTTAATGATATGTATAATATAATTGAACATAAGATAAGTGTTATAGGGCCAAAAAGAATAGTTAGAAATTATTTCAAAATAGAAGTATAAAGTATCCGCGCATTGCGTGGAACATCCACTAGTTATAATAATAAAGGCTTAATTGCGCTTTTGAAAAACACTCTTTGAAAACACAACTTCTAAAATCACTATTTTTTCAATACACACATTTTCAAACCCCTAAGCCAGACGGACATGTAGGGAAATAGAACATCTTCTTGCTTAAGACAAAAAATTTGTAACTAATTAAAGCATTGCTATTTGATGTATGTTTAAAAATAGGTCAAGCATTTGTGTTTTCTCTTGGTAACATACAAATATTATTTGTGACCCAACCTGACTCGGTAAGAGAGATAACCACATGCACATCCTTGGACTTGGGGAAGCCATCATATCAACAGAAAGGGCTTGGTTCTTTGCTTGGTCAGGGAATTTTAACTTCCAATTTGGCGCTTTTTGGGCCCAACAGAGGAAAATCCTTGCACCTGAATTATACATGGAAAAGGTGAAGGTATGTTATTTTGACTCCAACAATTTTGATTGCTTATAGCCATGGTGGATCTAAGAATATTTTTTTAGGGTGGTTATTAAGAAACTTAAAATTTACAAATCTAATAAAGAGATAACTTAAATATATCAATGTCAAAAAAAAAAAAAAAAAAACTCTCAAATACATTAAGTATTATAATTTCTTTCTACTAACAAAGATTAAAAAAAAAAAGAAAAAAAGACTAATAAGAGATACAGTGGAAACTAAAAATGCTGAGATGAGAGTAATAAAGTGAGAGAGAGAGAGAGAGAGAGAGAGAGAGAGAGAGAAGTTTTGTTTGCTGCAACTACAAGCCAAAACTTTAAGGATAGAAACATTGTTGCGATTGCAAAGCCAAAGAGAGCATAACTGCTGGCATGACCAAAAAGAACTCATGACCACAATATTTCTCTTCATATTGCTTTTTAGGAAAAAATGAAATTAGAAATTATTTTTATATAATGGGTTGAACGAGTTATACATCTAAATGATTAGGGGTTTTATTTTTTGTTTGTTTTTGAATAGGCTTTTTGTTGAATAATTTCACAACTTCTTGTTGTTTAGTCTACTCTTGTGTTTGTTTGGGTTATATTTATTGTTATTTGAGCTTTTTTTTTTTTAATCCTTTCTTTTGGTTTAAGAGGTTATGGATTACATTTTGGGGGCAAAAATTATTTTTGGAGTAATGCTACATACTCAATATTTTCACAACAAATCTTATGCGACAAATTGTTATTGATAGGTAAAAAAGTGATATTAGTATTGGGTCCAAATTAAAATTAGTGATAACTTACTACATAAAATTTGTTGTGAAATTATTGTTAATATCAGTGGCAACTCTAGGGATTTTTCCTAAGGTGGTCATTAATAAACTTATATTACACAAAAACTAATAAAATGAGAACCTGAATATATCACATCACAAAAAAAAAAAAAAAAAAAAAACAAATACATAAAATTTTATAACTTCTTTCTACAAAAAAAATTATAAAGAAAAAAGGAAAAATTACACGTTACCACCCTAAATTATACCTCATTTACACTTTTTACCCTAAATTTTTCTAATGCACATTTTGCACCCTAAACTATGACCCCTATCACACTTTGTACCCTACCATTAAGTTTGTTGTTAAAGTATAATTCATCTTTTGTTTTTAAAGCATGAGAAGAGGGGCAATTAGGTTTTCTCACATGCTCTCATATTTTTCCATCCAAGTTAATAGCAATCTTAACATCAATGTGCAAAGTGTAACAAGGGTCATAGTATATTGTGCAAAGTGTAACATGAGGTATAGTTTAGAGTAATAAAGTGTAATTCCCCCAAGAAAAATCGGATTAATGAGAAATTATGTGGGAATTTAGAATGCTGGGATAAAGTAAGAAAGAGTCTAAAATGATAATAAAAAAGAGAAAAATGGAGAAAGCGAGAGAGAGTAACGAATGATACATCTTGCAAGCCACTAAGGAGCAAAGCTTCTAGCATCACCAAAGAGAACTCATGACCATAATCACTCTTTTGGTACCCTTTTTTAGAAAATAAAATTAGAGACTTTTTAATTATTTTTATGAAATGAATTAATTATTTTTATGAAATGAATTAAACAAGTTATAAATAATCGTTCTTTTTATTTTTTATTTTTTGTTTTTGAATAATCTTTTGTTGAATATTTTATTCATTTATTGTTGTTTGGCATAATATTTTTATTTTTTGGGCAATTTTTTTTTTGTTATTTGGGCTTATTTTGTTTAAGGGGTCTAGGATTATGTTTGAAGTCAATATTATTTTTGTGACTAATACTAGAGATACAACAAAATGTTACAACAATAGCATACAAAAAATTTAAAATTAAAGATTAAAAAAAGCTCATGTGTGAGTTGACATGCTAAATTCTTAAGATTATCATCTTAGGGTGGTCAATTTTTTTTTAGAGTAAATAAAAACATGTTAATTTAAATATAATTATGTATATAATTTTTTTTACAAGTATAATTTTTTTCTTTTTTGGAAAGTCAAGGTGGGCCTATGACAATCCTGAGTACTATGTGCAGCCGCTTCTGGTGAATATGTTGTGGATGTAATATTACTCTAATTTTTGTTCAATTCTCAAGGCAGAGTTTTTAATATTTTTATTAGAGTGGTTAAAATAAGTTAGTTTAGAATACAACGCTGCTACAAGTAAGAATAAATTTATAACCAAATAATCCAGAACATAATGTTAAAACAAACACAAATTATATGAGAAAAGCTTACAATTTGAGTTTTATTTAGGAAGAAGAGCAAAAAAATAAAATAAAATAACAAAATTATATAATATATTTTTTTATATATATTTTTAAATTAAAAAGAATATTAAATATAGGTAAGTCGGGTTGGATTAGGCCGATTTGTAAATCTCATGATGTAAGATCCATTGTAAAAATAAATTAAAAAAAAAAAAAAAAAACATGACTCAACCCATCCAACCAATTTCTAAAAATCGACCCTATCTGATGGATTGAATTAGATCGGATAAATTTAACGGATCAGCGAATTCGCTGCACTGTACAGAATGTTAAGAGGACTCTACTTCATAGACAGTAGGACTAGGCCCATAATAATGCTCATAGTTATATCCAGTGAATCTGAAAATAACAGCTAGGCAACCGACCGGATCTTCCAATGGTCCATAACCACCACAAATTTCAACAAAAACTCATACTACTACACAGTACTAGTACTTGATATTAACCAACTTCATCCAAAACTACTCCATAGTTCATTAAAAAAAAAAGAAAAAGAAAAGAAAACACAATGCTCCTACGTGGCATAATCTCCAGTCCTCTCCCCTCCTCTCTCCGCCTCAAAGCCCACAAAAACCTCACCGTCTCAGCTCAAATCAAAACCCAACCCACCAGCAACAACTACTCCATCTCCGACCAAGCCCTTGAGTCCCGAGGTTTCATCCTCCGCCGCACCATCGATGAGCTCAACCTGGACCACCTAAACTCAGTGTTCGTAGCTGTTGGGTTTCCCAAGCGGGACCCACAGAAGATAAGGGTAGCTCTTGAGAACACAGACTCCCTTCTGTGGGTCGAGTACACGAAGACGAGTAAGCCAGTGGCGTTCGCTCGAGCGACGGGTGACGGTGTGTTCAACGCCATCATATGGGATGTGGTGGTGGACCCTTCTTTCCAAGGGATTGGTTTGGGAAAGGCTGTGATGGAGAGACTAATACACCAGCTGTTACTCAAAGGGATTTGTAACATTGCTTTGTATTCGGAGCCCCGGGTTCTCGGCTTCTATAGGCCTCTCGGGTTTGTGGCCGATCCGGATGGGATCCGGGGAATGGTCTACTCCACCAGAAAACAGAAAAAGATGAAATAACATTTTAAGTAGGGACTAGGTTTTTTTATTTTTTATTTTTTATTTTTGTCCCCCCTCTCTGTATTTGATGGAAAAAATTATGGAGGATTACTTTTTATTTTATGAGTAAATCCGACAAGAGGTTTGTATTAATTGGCTTGCATTACTTCCACATTAACAACTAGTCGTTACTCGCTTGAATTCACACAAAACTTTAGATCAAATGTTAACATGATCGGTTAGCAGAGAAAAAAGTTTCCTCGCCCCTTAGTTCTATAGAAAAACTAGGACGGTGGAATCCACCTCTTGCCTTTTGGCAAGTCATCCTTTTCCGATCTAGTGGAAGCAGTTTCCTTTCTGGAAAATCGGTGTTTTACTCTCGTCTTTTGTTCATCTATACCCATAGCACTTAATCTGGTGAGTCATGGAAGATCTTTCAAGGTGTTGGGAAAACTTAGCACTAACAGAGAAGGAGGGTCTGAAGTTTAGTCTGCCCGAGTCAGAAGTAGTTGAAGGATTTGCTGTTGCGGCTAAATTCTTCACCAAGAGGAAAATCAATTTAGAAGCGGTGGCTTATGTTGCACGGACACTGGTACAGGAATACGGTAATTTTTAAAAAATAAGGATACGTCACGACGGGGACACGACGGTTAAATAATTAATTAAATTTTATATTTAGGTATATTTTTTAATATTAGTAACATATTTCTATAGAAGAGCAACTAACTCAGCTGATTTTTCATTTTTATTATCCATTTTAGTAAAATCACCTACAATATTTAACTTAAATAAAAAAATAAAATTATAGCAGGACACACAAATAATATCACTAATTCATAATAAACATTATAATTTATAAGACAAAATAAAAGGTTGAGTAAAGAAATACCGTAACAGTATACTAAGACATCAAGACTGTGAGAATGGGATTAAAAAAAAAAAAAACGCTTTTACTCATATAAATAAATAACAGTACACCACCCATTCACCAAAAGGTCCAAAAGGACCAAAACCAATATCTGAAAGAACAAAAGGACCAAGGCCAAAACCAATATCTGAAAGAAAAAAAAAAAAAAAGAGGAGATCGGACCTGTTGTCCACGCCGAGAGAGAGAGAGAGAGAGAGAGAGAGAGAGAGATCGGAAGGGACAGCCGGCCAGGGCACGGCGTCGACGTTTATGGAGCTCCCCGATCGGCCCGATCTAGCTCCGGCGAGAGATAGAGGGCAGCGGCAGCGGCGGCGGCCCGATCTAGCTCCTGTGGGTGTCAAAAACTGTGATTTTCTCTTTTTTTTTTTTTTTTTTTTTTTCACTGCTGGCGTGTCGGACGTGTCGGAAAAGCGAAAAAAAAAAAAAAAAAAAAAGACACACTCGCCGAACACCAGAATCCGGAGAGTCGTACCCATTCCGGTGTCCGACACGTGTCCGACACCAACACGACGCCAAAAATGACGTGTCCGTGGAACCTAGGCGGTGGCAAGAACGCTCAAGTCTATTTGGAAAGCAGAGGGGGGGTTTTGAAATTAGGGATTTGGGGGAAAATAAAGCTCTATTCGTTTTCAACGATGAAATAGACATGGATAGAGTGCTTATGCTCAGTCCATGGACATTTGACAAGTATCTAGTAGCTCTATACAAGCTGGAAACTGATGAACAGGTGAAGACAGTGAATTTCGACAAGGCAAGTTTTTGGGTGCAGATCCACGACCTCCCTCCAAGGAGAATGAAAAAGGATGTTGGTGTATCTATAGGAAGAACATTGGGAGAGGTTGAGGATGTGGATATGGGAGAAGAAGGGAAGGCTCTGGGAAGATGTATTAGAGTCAAGCTGAATCGTGGAAGATTGGTGAGCTTTGGGAGCCGAGAATCCCTTTGGGTTAATTTCAAGTATGAAAGGCTGCTCATTTTCTGTTACTGGTGTGGCAAGCTGAATCATGATGACAAGGATTGTGTTCTTTGGATCAGTAGTAAAGGAAGACTGAGAAAGGAGGATCAGCAGTATGGTGTATGGTTGAGAGCAAGCACAGAAAAGCCCCGGAGGGTGCAGGTGGTCCCAGCGATTAAGCAGGACCAAGGTGATACAAAGAGGCCTCCAGGTAGACCAGAAAGTAAAGACAAATGGGATAAGCCACAAGAGTTGATGGAGGTTAGCCGAGTGGTTGCAAGTCCGCCAGATAAGCGGACCAAGGTGGAAGGCGACGAGGACAAGCTGGCGGTGGAGAAAGATGAAAGTCAAAGAATGGGTTGTACAAGCATGGATCCTTCCCGAGAGCCTGTCAAATCAAATGGGTTTTGAGGAAAAGCTGAAAGAGATAGATCAAGCAATTTTTGGGGAATTGGGACCAATGGGCACTGGGGAAAATTTTCAAAACTTGTCAGTGGTTTCAGATACCAAATGTCAACATAAAGCTGTCAACCAAGTGATAGGAGAAGGAAATGGGCCGGAGAGTAGGCAGAAGGCAGTGGAAAAAATAAAGAGGAAAAACTTGATTTTTTCAAGCCGTTAAGAGGGCCAGTTGGGTTTGGGTCTAGAAAATAATGTAACTAGAAACACAGGGATCAATCTCTCAAAAGTAAAACAAATTAGTAGAACTAAAGATCTATTGGGCCCAAAGAAGGGACAAAGGCCAGGAAAGGGGCAGATTGAGAATATATGGGGGTGGAGTTTCCAACTAAAGGGGCCAAGATAGAAACTGAGGCAATAAAAGGTCTGTGCAAAAACGAAATAAAGGCCCTAACGATATCAAGACCATAATAAACAGCATTAAGGAAGAAGGAACTAAATGAAGAGCTGAAATTCCTTTAGCCGAATTGGATCCTAATCAGGAGTACGAGAAAAGAAGGAAATTTGATGAGGAGGCAAAGCTTTTTGGGGAGGTTATGGCACAACAACTGGGATTGGTGGTGGTTGCTTTGCAACCTCGCTAAATCAATGAGTCTCTTAAATTGGAACTGTCGAGAGATTGGGAACTCCTGGACAATTTAGGCCCTTAAAAGGGCAGTAAAAATTGAAGATCCCAATTTAGTCTTCTAATGGAGACAAAACTTCCAAAAGATGCAATGAAAGGAAAAAAGTATGAGGTGGGATTCACACAAGAATTGATTATTTCAAGTGATGGTAAAAGTGGAGGGTTAGCGTTACTATGGAAGCAGAATTTAAATGTCTCAGTCAAAGGTTACTCTAGATGGTATATTAATGCTATTGTGGAGACAAAATCAGATGTGGGAACATAGAGGTTTACGGGGTTTCATGGCCAACCAGAGACAAGCAAAAGGTATGAATCATGAGCTCAATTAAAAAAGTTAAGCCAGCAATACAATATGCCTTGGATATGTGTGGGTAATTTCAACGAAGTGTTAAAAAGCTATGAAAAGTCTGGTGGGATAGAGAGACCAGCCTGGCATATTAGAAGCTTCAAAGAGACGTTGGATGCTTGTGGCTTATGTGATCAGTGTTATATTGGGCAATGGTACACGTGGAGTGTGACTAGACAAGACCACGGGCACATCCAAGAAAGGATACACAGAGCAGTAGCAAATATGGAATGGAAATTAAGATTCCCCATGGCATGAGTATACCACATCGCTTCATCAGTCTCAAATCACTGCTTAATTTCAGCAAGGCAAGATGGTGACTCAATTAGGCAGAACAGAAAGAAAAAGATATTCTGGTTTGAATCCATGTGGATTAGAGATCCAAGGTGTGAAGAAATAGTTCGAGGAGCTTGGGAAGAGGGGCTCCAAGTTGGAGATTCTTTTGAGTTGAACAAATGCCTGGAAACTTGTCGTATGGCTCTAACCGATTGGAAAAATAATGAATTCGGCCATGTGGGTAAACAATTGGCTAAAGCCCAGAACTCATTGCAAAGAGCTGAAGAACAATCTAAAGATAGTAAGGAGATAAGGAAGCTAAAAATGGAAGTGAATAAGTGTCTGGAGGTAGAAGCAACCATGTGGCACCAACATTCCCGCATTTGTTGGCTCCAATGAGGGGATAGAAACACTCGGTTCTCCCATGAAAAAGCCTCAAACAGAAAATATCAGAATTCTATATGGGGGATCATGGATGAAGGGGGGCAATGGCAAGAAGACCCTCAGGTGGTGGGGGAAACAATAGTAAAATATTACCATCATTTGTTCACTACGAATCATTCGAGCCCATGTGAAGAGCTATTAGATGCGGTGCAAACTAGGGTCACAGAGACAATGAATGAAGTCCTCACAAGGGAATTCCAAGCTTATGAAGTCAAGCAAGCTCTAGACCAAATGCACTCCCTCAAGGCACTTGGGCTAGACGGTATGTCCCCTCTTTTTTATCAATATTTTTGGCCCATTGTCAGGGATTGTGTGACTAAAACAGTTCTAAATTTCTTAACTCTAATATTACCCCCCCAAATTTTAATGACACCCACATAGTTCTAATTCCAAAGGTTAAAAAGCCCTAGTAGAGAAACAGACTACCGCCCCATTAGTCTTTGTAACGTAGTGTATAAGCTAGCTGCAAAAATTCTTGCTAATTGCCTAAAGGCCATCCTTTCTAATTTGATAAGTGAAAACCAAAGTGCTTTTGTTCCGAGTAGGTTAATAACAAATAATATCATGACTGCTTTTGAAACTATGCATGCTATATAAGTAGGAAGAGAAAAGGTAAGGAAGGTGTTATGGCTCTGAAATTAGACATGAGTAAAGCCTACGACAAGGTTGAATGGGGGTGTCTTGAGAGAATAATGTTGAAAATGGGCTTTGCAAATAAATGGGTGTCTACTATTATGCAATGTATATCCTCTGTAAAATATGTCATTCGTATTAATGGGGTGCCCCATTGCCATATTGCTCCAATGAAGGGCTTATGGCAAGGGGATCTGTTGTCTCCCTATCTCTTTTTATTTTGTGCAGAAGGGTTGCCAGCTCTTATCAACAAGAATTTCCCATCTTTTTTGGGAAGGAAGGTGTTGGCAGCTTGCAGGAGTGGTCCAAGAATTTCCCATCTTTTTTTGGCCGATGACAGCCTAATATTTTGTCGTGCCACCACCAGGGAGTGTGAAAATCTACAAAGAATCTTGGAAGTGTACGAAGGGGCGTCAGGGCAGCAACTTAATGGGGAGAAAACTTCCTTCTTCTTCAGTTGTAACACCCCATCCGATGTCCAAGAAGAAATAAAAACCAGATTTAGAGCTCAAATAATTAAACAACATGAGAAATACCTGGGGCTTCCATCCTTTGTTGGGAAATCAAGAAGAAACACTTTCAAGGTGCTGAAGGAAAGAGTAGCAAATAAATTGTCCAGGTGGAAAGAGAAACTATTGTCAAAAGCTGGTAAAGAGATTCTCATCAAGGCAGTGGCTCAAGCTATACCTGCCTATACCATGAGTTGCTATCTTCTACCCGGCTCTCTGTAATTAACAGGATGATCAATAATTTCTGGTAGGGTCAGAAAAAAAAAGATGAGAGGAAAATGGCATGGATCAGTTAGGAAAAGCTATACAAGTAGAAAAGCAATGGGGGAATGGGCTTTAGAGATATCCATTCTTTCAACATGGCTTTGCTAGCAAACAAAGGTGGCGTCTCCAACAAAATCATGAATCGCTATTCTACAAAGTTTTCAAGGAGAAATACTTCCCGAAAGGAGATTTTCTTAATGCTGATCTGGGTTCCAACCTATCTTATGCTTGAAGGAGTGTGTGGAACTCCCAACCAATTCTAAGGAATGGCATGAGATTATTGGTAGGAAATGGAAGGAGAATCAGAATATGGAAGGACAAATGGATCCCCAAGCTGACCACATGATGCGAACCTCAACAGACTCGCTTTGAGACCCAACAAACAATATTGGAATATTGCCCAAGGAAAGCTAAAATTCATATTTGATAAAAAACCCAGACCCAACGTTTATAAGAGAAACGCGAATCAAAGGTATAAGTAACAGACCTTGACCCAATGATTATAAAGGAATCACGAACCAAAGGTATAAGTTTGAACGCCACAAGGAAGAATCCTTGATAGGTTCACAGTTCTTGAAGAACCAAAGAGAAGAGCAAAGCCTCACCTTTTCTGATTTTTATTCAATAATCCATCCCAAAAAACGTTTACAGACTTAGGGGCCTATTTAAAGGCTCCAGAAAACTTGGCAGACAAGAAAATATATTCTAAAATAACTCCTAATTGATACCTAACCATATCAGGAATCAAATTTGACCTAAAAAACGTACTAAATAATAAAACCCTAATTAAAAACTGATTTGGTCTGAAAATAGCAGATCCAAAATAGGAAAAACCCTAAAAAACGTTCTAAATAATAAAAGCCTTAAAATTAAGGAAGATCTGGTCCAAAATTAGAAGATCTAAATAAGGAAAAGTATCTGTTAACTGATTTAGAGCTGGAAAGTCAATCAGCTATAAATCTTTGCCTTAAATAACGCCCAATTACGTCAAATCAGCCCTCAATAGCTTGGATTAAATTTATTAGGCCTTCATCTTCTTTTGGGCCCAGCTTGGAATGTGAATCAGCCCAAATCCCTTCGATCAGCCAATTAAGTGCTTCTTTGATCTTCTTGGATCTTGCTCTAGTAATAGGCCCAACTGGAACTTGCAATGGATCCTTGAAAGCTTGTTGATTCTCATCACCACATTTAAAGTGGTCTCCCCACAATCTGTCTTTAACTCGAATGCAAAGGTTAGCGAATTGATTAATGAGGAAAGGGGTACGTGGAACCAGAGCTTAGTGAATAGAACATTTCTGAGCTTTGAAGCGAAATCAATTTTGGGCATCCCCCTTAGCCCTCTGCTCCCTGAAGATAGTATGATTTGGGAAAACACAATGGATGGTAAATTCACAGTAAAGAGTGCGTATAAGTTGGCTCTTGAAAGAGATGCCATCAGCAAGGGGGAATGTTCAAACAATTCAAACATGAAAACTTTCTGGAATAGGATTTGGAAAGCTGAGGTGCTAGGGAAAATGAAAAACTTCATGTGGAGAGCTTGTAAAAACATCCTTCCCACCAAACTCAGCCTATTTAGAAGACAACTGGCACATGATGACATTTGTTAGGAATGTGGATCAGATCAGGAATCTACAGGGCATGTTCTGTGCCTTTGTGAAAGAGATAAGGAAGCTTGGAACTATTGCCATTTGGGGAAATTAATGTGCACAGGAACTGCTAACTTCATTGATGTGTTTTGGAGGGTCTGCTAAGACTCTTCTACAGACGATGAAAGGATTGAGTTAATCATGATGGTGGTGTGGAAAATCTGGTCAAACAGGAATGAGGTAAGGCACGGAGGACCTCGAAGAAAAGGCTCAGATTTTGTAAAAGGGGTAGCTAATTTGTTGGAGGAATTTAAGGCTGTAAATCCCAAGCAGCTTACCCCTTCAAATAATGCAGAAGTGAAATGGAGGCCACCAACACAAGGATAGTACAAGATAAATGTCGACGGTGCTGCGTTTGCTGCTCAAAAAGAGGCTGGTGCGGGAGTGATAATTAGGGATGAAGTGGGAAGGGTGGTTGATGCTCCCAGCAAGAAAATTGAAGCACTGTTGGGAGCTCTTGTGTTGAGGCTAAAGCTATTTAAGAGGCTGTCATCTTTGTGAGAGACATGCACATAAGTGATATTATTCTGGAAAGTGATTCACAAATCATTATTAATGCTTTATCTAGCAATGGGAACTATCCAGCAAGTATCTCCAATGGCCTTCAAGGTGTTGAGTTGTTGAGGCGGACGTTTCGCAGGTCTGCAATCTCACACACCAAAAGGAAAGGCAATTAGGCTGCCCACTTGCTAGTGCAACACGCTAAAGGTCTGTCTGAGTTTAGAACTTGGAATGAGGAAGACCAATGCTTCCTTATTTCTGTACTAAATGAGGATGCCTCTAATGTAATATGACTGTTTGTTGTATGAAATGCAGTTTTCTTATAAAAAAAAAATGTTAACATGATCAGGTTTAAATATTTGTTTACTTCATGAGAGTCAAAGTTGCTATTCCAATAGCGAAGCCGATCTGGCGAGGGGCTTTTTTGGCTGGTTTTGATGGCAAGAGTCACTGGGTCATGTTCAAATATGAGCGCCTCCCTTTATTCTGTCATTTTTGTGGCTTACTCGGCCATTATTTAAAGCACTGTGCTCCTTATTTTGCAGCAACCAAGAATGATGGGGAGGTTATTTGTCAATATGGGGACTGGCTCAAAGCTATGGGGGGTAGGACTCGACCACCTCCTCACAGGAAGTATGAAAGGGAAGAGGCCAGAGTGGAGGTTGACCAGTGAAAGGAACGATTTGGCCAGGTCAGTCTTGATGCAATCATTGGAGACGGAGGAGATACAGTGCACCATTATTCCAATCCTAAATCCTATATGGAGGAGGGTGCAGGTAGTGATCAAGTACACATTCCAGTGGTTGTTTCTATGCAGACGGCGGCTGAAGTAGGTAACGAAAACCCTAGGATAACTGATAATGTTGGTGCCGAGAATTTAGGACCAGTTACGGAATCCATGCAAGATGATGACGTCGTAGGCGCAAACCGAGCTGACGTGGAGGAGCATATTTCTGGGGTGGTAACTTCAAAGCCGAATATTCAAATATCATTAAGTGGTATGTCTGACTTGAATAAGTGGCCTGCGAGGGAAGTTAATAGTTCTAAAAGGGATGAGGTGTATGTAATGCCCAG
Organism: Lithocarpus polystachyus; assembly: GCA_033629205.1. Taxonomy (NCBI): domain Eukaryota; kingdom Viridiplantae; phylum Streptophyta; class Magnoliopsida; order Fagales; family Fagaceae; genus Lithocarpus; species Lithocarpus polystachyus. The sequence goes on along the minus strand of CM066164.1, from coordinate 58,714,943 downwards.
GTCAGATGAGTTTCTTGAGCAAGTGACACATAACAATCAGCTATCTATGGATGGAGCTGGGCTATCTAACTTTAAGCCCAAATCTACATGGACCCGGTTTAATAGAATGGAGTTTGGGTTTGGTGGATTAGCCCGTGCAATCACACTCCCAACACTTGGAAAGAGAGACATGAGAGATGATGTTGGTGTCCAGGTTGTTGAGAATGGACATAAGAGAGGGAAGGTAGTCAATCAAGAAGATGTTTCAGATGATTTATCGGCGAGGGTGGACAGCCACCCTTGCCGGAAGCAATGAGGCTGTTAAGCTGGAACTGCTAAGGGCTTGGGAACCCTTGGACAGGTCGTAGCCTTCACAAGATTGTGAGGAAACAAGCTCCCACAGTCTGTTTTTTGATGGAGACTAGACTGGATAAAGATGGTTTTCAAAGTTTATATGGTAATTTACCATATCAAAATAAAGTTATTGTGAAGCATCCTAACTCGGGTGGAGGGTTAGCACTTTTATGGAAGAATTCTATCACATTAGAGGTCATTAACTACACTGTGAACCATGTTTTGGCTGTAGTTACAGAGGAAGATGGTTTTAAATGGTTTTTGACTTGTTTCTATGGATCGCCGGAGGCTCAGCAAAAGGAAAAGTCTTGGCGATTGTTGGAATATTTGAAGACATTTGTGGAAGGGTCTTGGCTGGTTGTAAGGGATTTTAACTCCTTTTTACATGCTTCTGAGAAGAAAAGTAAAATACCACCACAATAATCACAGGTTGATGCATTTAGGGCTGCTTTGGAGTCTTGTCAGCTTCAGGATCTGGGTTATAAAGGATATCTTTTTACTTGGAATAATAGGAGATTAGATGAGGCAAATACTAAAATCAGATTGGATATAGCTGTGGCCAATAATGACTGGATTTGGAAATTTCAAATGAGCAAAGTTCTGCACCTTTCTACTCATGCTTCGAATCACTTACCAATTCTTTTGCAAGTTCAATCTTTTGTTCCACAAAGACGGAAGAAGGGATTTAAATTTGAGGAGTCTTGGCTACTTATGGAGGACTGTGAGGCTACGGTAAAGGAGGCTTGGAATCGTGAGTTGGTTGTTAAGCAGGGGTTGGCTTCAATCTTGAAGAAGATACAAGTATGTGGTTCAGATTTAATGAAATGGGGCTCGGCAAGAATAACTCTTGATGAAGAGGCAATCAAACAGATTCAAAAAAGGCTAGACCGATTAAATGAAGAGGAGATGACTTCTGATAGCAAGGTCCAATATCTAGAGTTGAACAAAAAGATGGATGAGCTTCTCCAAAAACAGGAAATTTATTGGGCTTAAAGATCTAGAATTTCATGGTTACAGCATGGTGATAAAAATACTAAGTTCTTTCACTCCAAGGCTTCACAAAGGAGGAGAAGGAATCATATCCGGGGTATCAAAAATAGCCAAGGGCAATGGGTGGAAGAAGTAGAGGAGGTGGTGGCAGTTGCCTCTGGTTATTTTGAAACCCTATTTCAGGCAGGAGCATGTGACCGAATGGAGGAATGCCTGAATGCTGTTCCACAGATAGTGACTGAAGATATGCAAGAGGCTTTGACTGGGGAGTTTACTGCAGAAGAAGTGAAAGTGGCCTTATTTCAGATGGGACCTACAAAAGCTCTAGGACCTGATGGTATGAATGCCCATTTCTTTCAAAAATTCTGGCACATAGTGGGTGATGATGTTGTTAAGGCTGTTTTAGATTTTTTTAAATAATAGTCATATGTTACCTGAGATAAATCATACAAACATAGTTCTTATTCCGAAAGTGAAAAATCCTGAAAAAATGTCTAATTTTAGACCTATAAGTTTATGTAATGTGATTTATAAGATTATGTCAAAAGTTGTGGCAAACAGATTGAAACAGGTGCTTCCATATAGAGTCTCACCCACCCAGAGTGCCTTTGTACCGGGAAGATTGATTACAGATAATGTCTTGGTGGCATATGGAACACTACAATGCATGCTAGGAAGAAGGGGAAGAAAGGGTCTTTTGCATTGAAATTGGATGTTAGTAAAGCCTATGATCGTGTGGAATGGCAGTTGCTTAAGGGGATTATGGAAAAGATGGGTTTCCCAGCATTGTGGATAGAAAGGGTGATGAGTTGTGTCACTACACCAACTTTTTCTATTCTGGTGAATGATAGACCTTATGGCATGATACACCCATCAAGAGGAATACGACAAGGTGATCCATTATCGCCATATCTGTTCCTCTTATGTGCAGAAGGCTTTACGGCTTTGTTGGCAAAAGCAGAAAATTCAAGGGAGGATTAAAGGGGTTTCCATCTGTAGAGGGGCTCCTAGAATTACCAATATACTATTTGCTAATGATTCTTTGCTGTTTTGTCAAGTTATACAGAATGAAGGGCAAGCTGTAAGGGATATTCTTCAAACATATGCACTGGCTTTTGGGCAATGTGTGAATTTGGAGAAATCTTCAGTTTATTTCAGTAGCAATACCACAAGAAGTCAACGGCAACAGATTCTGCAGATTCTAGGGGTAAAGGAGGTGGAAAGATTTGAATCTTATTTAGGGCTGCCAACATTGATTGGTAGAGCTAAGTATCACACTTTTTCTTATTTAAAAGACCGAATCTGGAAGAAGCTGCAGGGTTGAAAAGGTATGTTGTTATCAAGAGCTGGAAAGGAAATTTTGATAAAGGCGGTGGCCCAATCTATCCCCACGTACACTATGAGTGTGTTCCAGCTTCCCATAAAACTATGTGATGAATTGAATAGCATGTGTGCTAGATTTTGGTGGGGTCAAGTAGGTGATGAACGGAAAATCCATTGGAAGAGGTGGGATAAGCTGTTAATTTCTAAGAAAGAGGGTGGTATGGGTTTTCGGGATTTGAGAGATTTTAATTTAGCCATGTTGGCTAAACAAGGTTGGAGATTGATCAAAGGGAATGACTCTTTGCTATACCAGTGTTTCAAAGCAAGATATTTCCCTCAGTTTTCTTTTTTAGAGGCCAAAGAATCGCCTGGTTGTTCCTATGTGTGGAGAAGTATATTGGCTGCTTTACCTATTCTTAGATTGGGTTCTTGCTGGAGGGTTGGTAATGGGTCTTCTATAAGTGTTGTAGGGGATAGGTGGCTTCCTAACCATCCCACAAATAAAATTATGTACCCAAGACATGAGCTGGTTGTCGATTTAGCAGTATCAGATTTGATTGATCCGGAGTTACATGCATGGAAAAGGGACATGATTATGGGAATGTTTCACAGAGAAGATGCCGAAGCTATCTGTCAAATCCCCCTCAGTCGAAGATCTGTCCCAGATTCAATTCTTTGCCTGCATAACAGGAGCGATAAATTTTCAGTTAAGTCCGCGTATAAGCTTCCTAGACAAATTCAACTTCTTGGGGATAGAGCCGAGACTTCAAGTGGCTGTGTTGGGAAGAAAATTTGGCCAGTATTATGGAAGCTTAAAATTCCAAATAAAGTCAAAATATTTGAATGGAGAGCTTGCCATGATATTTTACCAACATCCTATAATCTGGCGCGCTGGAGGATCATTGGTGAAGAGAAATGTCAATTGTGTACTAAAGAGGTGGAGACAACGACTCACGCACTGTGGGAATGTGCTGCAGTGCAAGATGTATGGGCTGGTAGCATTTTGAAATTGTAGAAAGGACCCTCTTTTTTTCATGATACACTTCAACTAATGGAGTTTTTAGTGGACAAGTTAACGATTGAAGAGCTGGAGTTGTTCTAGGTATAGGCGTGGCTTATTTGGAACCAGCAAAATTACGTTGTGCATGGAGGTCAGTTAAAGGATCCTAAATGCCTGAACAAGAGAGTGGAGTACTTCCTTCTGGATTTTCAGCAAGCCCAGGTGTAGTTGACAGTGGTTCGGGCTGAGCATTTTAATTCTGACCAGTGGCAACCTCCATCACCGAATGTTTACAAGCTAAACTTTGATGCTGCTGTGTTTTCGGGGCTAAACAGAATAGGTATAGGGACTATTATTCGAAATGATAAGGGGGAGGTTATGGCTGCAATGTTTGCTGTTGGACCAGGTGCAGAAAACAGTGAGGAAGCTGAGTTAATGGCCTGTAGAAGAGCCTTGGAGTTTGCCGTGGATGTCGGGTTTTCAAGTTTGATAATTGAGGGTGATAATGCTAATGTCATTCAAGCTCTTCATCTCTACCTGATCATTCCATTCTTGGTTGTGTGGTGGATGATATTCGACATTTGATACATGGGTTATATTGGGCTAGGACTAATCAGATTAGGAGGAGAGGAAATACAGTGGAACATGTTCTTGCCCAATATGCTAGACATTTAGATGAGGATTTATTTTGGATTGAGGATTCTCCTCTGGCTTTGGCAGCCTTGTTTCATGATGCTTCATTATTATAATTGAATGAAAATTTCCTATTCAAAAAAATATTCCCGAAGCCTCTAAAATGACGAAAAATACTTTGAAACCACTAGAATGACCAAAATACCTTCGAAACCTCAGAAATGACCAAAATAACTCTACCTCTAAAATGACGATAATAATCTTAAAACCACTATAATAACAAAAATACACTTGAAATCACTAGAATGACCAAAATTACCCCCCTCCACCCAAAACCATTAAAATGAACAAAATGCCCCAAAATACCTTGAAACTTTTAAACAGACCTAAAATACTCGAAACCTTCAAAATAACCAAAATTTTCGGGTCATATTGTGTCATTAAGTGGTTTTAGGGGTATTGTGGTCATTTTTGAGGTTTTAGTATATTTTTTTGACCAATTTAGAGGTTAAAGAGTATTTTGGTCATTTTAATTATTTTAATACATTTTAGTCATTTTACATATTTCAAGGGAATACCGGTCATTTTAGTGGTTTGGGTATTTTAATTTTTTAGCCATTTTTTAGGTTTTTTGGTGTTTTGGCCTGTTTAGAGATTCGTGGAAATTTTTGGTCATTTGGGGTTTCAGGGGTATTTTGTTCATTTTTTAGATTTGGGGGTATTTTGGTCAATTTCAAGTTTTTTTGGTCATTCTAGAGGATTTTAAGGCATTTGGGTCATTTTAGTGATGTCGAGGTGTATTTTTTAATCATTTTAGATGTTTGAGGCATTTTGGTCATTTATGAAGTATCGAGATTTGACTGCTCATTTAAGCCGTTTCAGGGTTGTTTTTGTCATTTTAAAGGTTTTTGGGTTATTTTAGTCATTTTAGAGATTTTTGGGCTATTTTGGTCAATTAAGTGGTTCCCACGCGCCGAGGGGAGGGGGGAGGGGAGAGGTTTGGATGTTTTGTGGTTTTGGGGGTATATTGGCCATTCTAGTTATTTTACTCATGAGAATTACCAAAATATCAAAAAACTTTTAAATTGCCCAAAACCTCTAAAATGACCAAAATACCCTTAATACTGCCAAAATGACTGAAATGCACTACGAACGTCCAAAATATAGCAAAAACCTAGAAAATGTCAAAACACCCCCAAAACCAGCAAAATGACCATAGTACCCCCCAAAACTTGTAAAATGACCAAAATACCATTAAAATATCAAAAATATGCAAAATATCATCAAAACCTCTGAAAATGACCAAAATACCCCAAAACCTTAGCCAAACTACACTCAATGATGAGAATTAACAAGCATTAAAGGATCCATTGCATATTCTAGTTGGGCCTATTACTAGAGCAAGATCCAAGAAGATCAAAGAAGCACTTAATGGGCTGATTCAAGATATTTGGATTGATTCTAACACAGGACATTCCAAGCTTGGCCCAAAGGAAGATGAAGGCGTAATAAATTTAATCTAAGCTATTGAGGGTTGATCTAGCTTAATTGGGCGTGATTTATGGTGTGGATTAATAGCTGATTGATTTTCCAGCTCCATACCAATTAATAAATATTTTTCCTATTCTGGAGCTGTTAATTTCAGACCAAATCCACCTTAATTTTAGGCTTCTATTTTTTAGAACGTTTTTTTTAGTTATTTTCCTATTTTAGAGCTACTAATTTCAAACCAAATCAACTTTAATTTAGGCTTCTATTATTTAGTACTTTTTTATTATTATATATATTTCATATTTTCAATCATGTCTTATAAATAGCATACACTCATTATAATAAAGGATTTATTGAATAAAAAATCAGAAAAAACGTGAGGTTTTGCTTCTTATTTTGGTTCTTTAAGAACTGTGAACTTATCAGAGATTCTTCCTTGTAGCATTCAAATTTTATACTTTTGGTTCATGATTCAGTTATAATCATTGGGTCGAGGTCTGTTACATATTCCTTTGATTTGCATTTCAATTATAAACGTTAGGTCAGAGTTTCTATCAAAATCTGAATTTTAGCTTTCTTGGGTAAATATTCTAATATTATTTGTTGGGTCTTAAAGCGTGTCACTTGAGGTTCGCATCATTTGGTATCAGAGCACAGGTTCTAAAATCAGTTTTACTATCTCTTTATCTTTTGTTTCTTGTTCATATTCTATCTTGTTCCTTTTGTGTTCTTTATTCTTTGTTCTTATTTTGTGACATGCACCAAGTCAAAATTGTGCACCAAGTTCAAAAAAAAAAAAAAAACTGTGAAAAAAAAAACGTGAAAAAAAAAGAAGAGACGTCAGAAAAGAAAAGAAAAGAAAAGAAAAGAAAATGTTTGTAGTTTCAGTTCTCTTAAACCAAAATATTGTTTTCTTTTGTCCTCTTCCTTTGATTCATCGTTTCTATAATATTTTCTTGCCGTCAGTATTGGTTTAAATACTACAAGTTGAATTTCTTGATCAAGTTTATTAATTTAATGAAGAACTGAAAATGGAAAGCTACGAGTGGAAAAAGGTAAGATAGTATGAGACTAATATTAGGAAAAAGCCAATTTAAGAGTGAAACACAAGTGTGAGTGACATAATTTGAGTGTAAACACATGAGGGAGTGTTGTGAGGAATTATTTCTAACGT
>CM066164.1:58677999-58700499 GCA_033629205.1 Lithocarpus polystachyus | reverse complement strand
TTGGGATTCATTTTTACCTTTGTTGACACTAGGACCTTCATCTCTCCTTTTTGGTGGTTTGGTTTTGGACTTGAAAACAGCCCCTTCGTCTTTCCTCCCATTTAACCTCCATGAAGTAGAGGAGCCCGGATTTTAAAATGACCGAGTTCCTTTCCTTTTAAGCTGACATTCGACCTTTATTGCCATATGCACCATGTCCTCCAACTCCACGTAGTGCTGCAACTCCACCACGTTGGCAATGTCCCGATTCAGCCCATTCAGAAACCTTGTTATGGTAGCTTCTCTATGCTCCTCTACATTAACTCGAATAATGGCAATCTCCATCTCCTTGTGGTAGTCATCCATGCTCCTATATCCTTGAGTAAGACTTCGTAATTTTTGATACAAGTCTCTATAGTAGTGACTAAGGATAAATCGCCTCCTCATGGTGGCCTTCATTTGCTCCCACGTCTCAATTGGCCTCTCATGGTTTCTCCTTCTGTTCATCACAAGTTGATCCCACCATATAATAGCATAGTCAGTAAACTCAATCAAAGCTAGTTTTACCTTTTTCTCCTCAGAGTAATTGTGGCACTTAAAGATGAACTCCACCTTCTTCTCCCACTCCAAGTACACTTTTGGATCATTTTTCCCTTGCAATGATGGTATCTTCATTTTTATGTTTCCTAGGCTTCTGTCAGTCCCATCTTGCCATCTTGGATCTCTTCGGAATCCTCTACCACGCCTTTCGCCCCTTCGCGCAAACCTACCCCCATTGTTCCACAAAACTTGATCCTCTTCATCTTTAAACTCACCCTCGTGGTAGTCATCAGAATCATCCACGCGCGCATACCTTTCTTGCCTTCTAGTATTAGGGGCTCTTTGGAGACGCTCCTCATGCAAATTAGCAATATCAGTATTTTACCTGTCCAACCGATCTCGAATCTCATTAAACACCACGTTCATGTGTTCAAATTGTTGTTGCATAGCCTGCAACATGATAGATGACTCCTCCCCTCCTTCCTTATTTGATGTTTCACCCCTACAAGACATATTTTAAAACTACAAAGAAATGTTAGAAATAATTCCTCACAACACTCCCTCACGTGTTTGCACTCAGATTACGTCACTCCCACTCGTGTTTCACTCTTAAATTGGCTTTTTCCTGATATTAGTCTCACACTCTCTTGTCTTTTTCCACTCGTAGCTTCCCCTTTTCAGTTTTGCAATAAACTAATAAACTTGATCAAGAGATTCAACTTGTAGTATTTAAACAAATACCAACGGCAAGAAAATATGACAGAAACATAAATCAAAGAAAAATAGGACAAAAGAAAACAATATATTTGGTCTGAGAGAACTGAAACTAAAAACAAAATTTTTTTTGCTGTCTTTTTTTTTCACGTTTTTTTTTTTTTTTTTTTTGGAACTCAGTACACAATTTTAACCTAGTGCACGTCACAGAACAAGAACGAAGAATAAAGAACAGAAACAGAGCAAGATACGAAGATAATAGGAAACAAAAGATAAAATGATAGAAAAACTGATTTTAGAACCTGAGCTCTGATACCAAATGATGCGAACCTCAATCGACTCGTTTTGAGACCCAACAAACAATATTGGAATATTGCCCAAGAAAGCTAAAATTTAGATTTTGATAGAAACCCTGACCCAACGTTTATTAGTGAAACGCGAACCAAAGGTATAAGTAACAGACTTTGACTCAATGATTATAATTGAATCACGAACCAAAGGTATAAAGTTTGAACGCTACAAGGAAGAATCCCTGATAAGTTCACAGTTCTTGAAGAACCAAAGAGAAGAGCAAAGCCTCACATTTTTCAAATTTTTATTCAATAATCCTCTATTACAATGAGTGCATGCTATTTATAAGGCATGACTGAATATAGAAAATATAAAAAACGTACTAAATAATAAAACCCTAATTAAAAGCTGATTTGGTTTGAAAATAGCAGATCCAAAATAGGAAAAAAAGCTAAAAAATGTTCTAAATAATAAAAGCTTAAAATTAAGGAAGATCTGGTCCAAAATTAGAAGATCTAAATTAAGAAAAATATCTATTAACTGATTTGGAGTTGGAAAGTCAATCAGCCATAAATCCATGCCATAAATAACGTCCAATTAAGCTAGATCAGCCCTCAATAGCTGGGATTAAATTTATTATGCCTTTATCTTCCTTTGGGCCCTGCCTGGAATGTTCTGTGTTAGAATCAGCCCATTAAGTGCTTCTTTGATCTTCTTAGATCTTGCTCTTGTAATTGGCCCAACTGGAACATGCAATGGACCCTTGAATGCTTGTTGATTCTCATCATACTTTAAATGCAAAGTTATTGGGATTTGAATATGTTAAAGAATTTTTTGCTAATGATGATGACTTTGCTAGTGTGTATGGATCATGTGAGAAGGCAGCATTTGGTAAATTTTATAGACTAGATGGGGTACTTGTTTAGAGAGAATAGACTTTGTGTGCCTAATAGTTCTATGCGTGAGTTTCTTGTATGTGAAGCACATAGAGGTGGTTTAATGGGTCATTTTGGGGTAAGAAAGACTTTAGAAGTGTTACCTGAATATTTTTTTGGTCAAAGATGAAATGTGATATGGAGAGAGTTCGTGCTAAATGCGTTGCCTGTAGGCATGCCAAATCTAGACTTTTATCACATGGATTATATACTCCTCTACCCGTATCTAGTGCACCTTGGGTCGTTAATTCTATGAATTTTGTTTCAGGCCTGCCTAGGTTTAGGAAATGTAAGGATTCGATTTTTGTGGTTGTTGACAAGTTTTCGAAGATGGCACATTTCATATCTCGTCATAAATTTGATGATGCAGACCACGTCGCTGATTTGTTCTTTAGAGAGATAGTATGGCTCTATGGTGTTCCAAGGAGTATTGTGTGTGATCGTGATGTTAAGTTCCTTAACTATTTTTGGAAAGTCTTGTGTAGAAAGTCGGGGACTAAACTATTGTTTTTCGACTACTTGTTACCCCCAAACGAATGGACAAACTGAGGTAGTGAATAGAACTTTATCTACTTTGTTGCGTACTATAATTCAGAAGAACTTCAAAAATTAGGAGGATTGTTTGCCATTCATTGATCGGAGTGTTCATTCTACTACTAATTTCTCACCATTTGAGATTATTTATGGTTTTAATCCACTAACTCATTTGGATTTGTTGCCTTTGCCAATTAATTAAATGACTAGTTTGGATGGTCAAAAGAAGGCTGAGATTGTGAAGAAACTCCATGAAAATGTACGGCAACATATAGTGATGCGAACCTCAACAGACTCGCTTTGAGACCCAACAAACAATATTGGAATATTGTCCCAGAAAGCTAAAATTCAGATTTGATAGAAACCTTGACCCAACGTTTATAAGAGAAACGCGAACCAAAGGTATAAGTAAAAGAACCTTGACCCAATGATTATAAAGGAATCACGAACCAAAGGTATAAAGTTTGAACGCCACAAGGAAGAATCCTTGATAAGTTCACAGTTCTTGAAGAACCAAAGAGAAGAGCAAAGCCTCACCTTTTTCTGATTTTTATTCAATAATTCATCCAAAAAAACGTTTACAGACTTAGGGGCCTGTTTAAGGGCTCCATAAAACTTGACAGACAAGAAAATATATTCTAAAATAACTCCTAATTGATACCTAACCATATAAGGAATCAAATTTAACCTAAAAAACGTACTAAATAATAAAACCCTAATTAAAAACTGATTTGGTCTGAAAATAGCAGATCCAAAATAGGAAAAACCCTAAAAAACGTTCTAAATAATAAAAGCCTAAAATTAAGGAAGATCTGGTCCAAAATTAGAAGATCTAAATAAGGAAAAGTATCTGTTGACTGATTTAGAGCTGGAAAGTCAATCAGCCATAATTTCATGCAATAAATAGCGCCCAATAAAGTCAGATCAGCCCTCAATAGCTTGGATTAAATTTATTATGCCTTTATCTTCCTTTGGGCCCCACCTGGAATGTGAATCAGCCCAAATCCCTTGAATCAGCCCATTAAGTGCTTCAGCCATCTTCTTAGATCTTGCTCTAGTAATAGGCCCAACTGGAACTTGCAATGGATCCTTGAAAGCTTGTTGATTCTGATCATTCCCCCTCTCTTCAAAAGGATTCGTCCTCGAATCGTCACTTACATCAAAAGGAGAAAGATCAGAAACATTAAATGTAGCACTAATGTTATACTCACCTGGAAGATCCAACTTGTATGCATTATCGTTGATTTTCTCAAGGACTTGAAAAGGACCATCCCCTCTAGGATGTAACTTGGATCTCCTACGGGCTGGAAATCTTTCTTTTCTCATGTGCACCCAAACCCAATCACCTGGTTCAAAAAGAACTTGTCTACGGCCCTTGTTGGCTTTGGTCGCATATTCCTCATATTCCTGCAACAAAGAAACAACAACACTAGGCAAAGATTCGTCAAGTTCGTTAGTATTAAAACAGACCTCTTTGTACAAGAGTACAAATATAGGCTGGTTTGTATAAAAAGCACTCTTGACATCACTCACCTTGGCATAAAAACTCTCTTGTTTTTTTTGTTTTTCTCTCATTTTTTTCACTCTCAATTTTCTTTTCAATCTCTCTTTTGTTTTCACTCTCTTTTTTCTGTCCACTCTCTCTTTTCCTTTCACTCTCCCTCTCATCATCTTTTTTTAAACTCTCAATCTCACAATTTTTTTTCAAGTCATTTTCTCTTTTCAGTTTCATTTGATCTTCATACACCTGACTTGGAGTCAACGGTACAAGAGTAATGGGTTTATTATCTTTTACAAAAGAATACCTATTCTTAAACCCATCATGATTGACCTTTCTGTCAAATTGCCACGGCCTACCCAATAAAATGTGACCCGCATGCATTGGAACAATATCACAAAGTACTTCATCCTTGTACCTCCCAATTGAAAAAGAAACCAGTACTTGTCTATTTACCTTAATCTCCCCACAATCATTCAACCACTGCAACTTATATGGTCTAGGGTGTTTTATGGTAGGTAAATTCAATTTTTCAACTAAAGTAGTACTAGCCACATTAGTACAGCTTCCCCCATCAATAATCATACTACATACCTTGCTGTTGACGTGGCATCTAGTATGAAAAATGTTCTCCCTTTGTTGTTCCATATCATCCTCTTTAACTTAGGCACTTAAAGCACGCCTAGCCACAAGTGCCTCACCCTCCACTGGATACTCCACATCATCGTCACAAGCATCCTCATGTGATGGAATCAGGTCATCATCTCCCTCACTTTCAGTTTCCACCTCTCCATCAATACGTGCAATCATGGTCCTCTTATTTGGGCATTGTGAAGCAATATGACCTACTCCCAAACAACGAAAACACTTAATATCACGATTACGAGTTTGGGATTCATTTTTACCTCTGTTGACACTGGGACCTTCATCTCTCCTTTTTGGTGGTTCGGTTTTGGACTTGAAAACAGCCCCTTCATCTTTCCTCCCATTTGATCTCCATGAAGCAGAGGAGCCCGGATTTTGAAATGACCGAGTTCCTTTCCTTTTGAGCTGTCGTTCCACCTTTATTGCCATATGCACCATGTCCTCCAACTCCACGTAGTGCTGCAACTCCACCACATTGGCAATGTCCCGATTCAGCCCATTCAGAAACCTTGCCATGGTAGCTTCTCTATCCTCCTCTACATTAGCTCGAATCATGGCAATCTCCATCTCCTTGTGGTAGTCATCCACGCTCCTATAGCCTTGAGTAAGACTCTGTAATTTTTGATACAAGTCCCTATAGTAGTGACTAGGGATAAATCGCCTCCTCATGGTGGCCTTCATTTGCTCCCACATCTCAATAGGCCTCTCATGGTTTCTCCTTCTGTTCATCACAAGTTGATCCCACCATATAATAGCATAGTCAGTAAACTCAATCACAGCTAGTTTTACCTTTTTCTCCTCGGAGTAATTGTGGCACTCAAAGATGAACTCCACCTTCTTCTCCCACTCCAAGTATGCTTTAGGATCATTCTTCCCTTGGAATGATGGTATCTTCATTTTTATGTTTCCTAGGCTTCTGTCAGTCTCATCTTGCCATCTTGGATCTCTTCGAAATCCTCTACCACGCCTTTCGCCCCTTCGCGCAAACCTGCCCTCATTGTTCCATGGAACTTGATCCTCTTCATCTTCAAATTCCTCCTCATGGTAGTCATCAGAATCATACACGCGCGCATGTCTTTCTTGCCTTCTAGCATTAGGGCCTCTTTGGGGATGTTCTTCACGCAAGATAGCAATAACAGTATCTTGCCTGTCCAACCGATCCCGAATATCATTAAATACAACGTTCATGCGTTCAAATTGTTGTTGCATAGCCTGCAGCATGATGGATGACTCCTCTCTTCCTTCCTTATTTGATGTTTCACCCCTGCAAGACATATTTTTTAAAACTACAGAAAAATGTTAGAAGAAAAAAAAAATTCCTCACAACACTCCCTCACGTGTTTGCACTCAGATTATGTCACTCCCACTCGTGTTTCACTCTTAAATTGGCTTTTTCCCGATATTAGTCTCACACTCTCTTGCCTTTTTCCACTCGTAGCTTCCCCTTTTCAGTTCTGCAATAAACTAATAAACCTGATCAAGAAATTCAACTTGTAGTATTGAAACAAATACCAATGGCAAGAAAATATGGCAGAGACACAAATCAAAGAAAAAAAAAAAAAACTGCAGAAAGAAAAAAAAAAAGTGAAAAAAAAAGACTGCAGAAAAAAAAAAAAAAACGTACTAAATAATTAAACCCTAATTAAAAACTGATTTGGTCTGAAAATAGCAGATCCAAAATAGGAAAAACCCTAAAAAACGTTCTAAATAATAAAAGCCTAAAATTAAGGAAGATCTGGTCCAAAATTAGAAGATCTAAATAAGGAAAAGTATCTGTTGACTGATTTAGAGCTGGAAAGTCAATCAGCCATAATTTCATGCCATAAATAGCGCCCAATAAAGTCAGATCAGCCCTCAATAGCTTGGATTAAATTTATTATGCCTTTATCTTCCTTTGGGCCCCACCTGGAATGTGAATCAGCCCAAATCCCTTGAATCAGCCCATTAAGTGCTTCGGCCATCTTCTTAGATCTTGCTCTAGTAATAGGCCCAACTGGAACTTGCAATGGATCCTTGAAAGCTTGTTGATTCTCATCATATAGAAAAGAAAAATGAGCAATATGCGACCAAAGCCAACAAAGGCCGTTGGCAAGTCCTCTTTGAACCAGGTGATTGGGTTTGGGTGCATATGAGAAAGGAAAGATTTCTAGCCCGTAGGCCAAGCTATATCCTAGAGGGGATGGCATTTCAAGTCCTTGCGAGAATCAATGATAATGCATATAAGTTGGATCTTCCAGAGGAGTATAACATAAGTGCTACATTTAATGTTTTTTATCTTTCTCCTTTTGATGTAGGTGACAATTCGAGAATGAATCTTTTTGAAGAAAGGGGGAATGATGAGAATCAACAAGCATTAAAGGATCCATTGTATGTTCTAGTTTGAAAATCTGGTTTTGTATCTCATACAAAACACATAGCGGAAGCAACAAACATAAATCTATTTCATTCATGATTGATAACATGCATTATGTAAATTTCAGAATTTAAGAATGAGATAGTGTACATTGGTGTGGTGAAATTCAAAAAAAAAAAAATATTAGAAGTATTTGGGAACACTTTTAATCTTCACTCCAATTCCACTTTTTGCCCAAGAAGTGTGGTCTCTCAATCAGTTTTTAAGGGAGAATAATTGAGTGGCTTCACTCACACATACACACCATTTCACAATGATGTCTCTCTTTCTTAAAATAAAATTCTGTATGTTTCTATCCTTTATAACTAACTGATTATCTAATTGAGCTGGCCTATTGGGCCTTTCCAATTGGGCTTTCGTGTGTGGCTTGGAGTGGGACCAAAAGGGACCAATAAGATACTAGCTCCAATAGGCCTTGGGCTTTTCTGTCAACTCTTGACAAGTCCAAAGTTACCATTAATTATATTTAATACCACTATATAAATATAATTGCACTTTAGGCCTTATTAATAAATTATATCCCAAAACTTTATTATACATGCAACCCCTTCATAAAATATTCGTAGTAATACAAAGTCATGAATGCAGACTGCCCACTTTGAAAATTACTTCATCTTAATCCTTGAGTACCCGGTTTAATCCTTTAAGTTATCATATATTTTTGAAATCCAATTTCATAAATATATACTTTAGTATTTCCTTACTAAAGTGGTTAGGCCTAACACTCTGAATAACCAAACCCATTAATCTTATCTTAAAAGAATATTTTATATCTCTGTTAAGAGATTATGAATTCCATCTTGAGAATATATGTTCCATCAACACAAAATGTGGCTGCCCAACATATTGAGGTTTTGATCGTGACTTTAAATTTCACTCTTGATATATCAAAGCAACCTACATATCATGATCAAGTCCATTATTCTCTCAGGATTAGGAGTTCATGCAAATAGAAGTTGTGAGATTTATTATTCATTTGACAGTCGTTAGGAGAATAATAAATCTCACAGCGGTCCAGTTTAATATGTCTTAACTCTTAAAACATTGATACATATCAACTAGAAGTCTCCACTTCCATGATCAAGACAAATCATCTTAGTTGATATGTTACAGTCTTCGCAGATGAAATGCCTAATTTCATCACCGATTATGAACTATAATTCTGAGTTTTCAAAGAACTTGTGATCTATATCTTCCGTAGCTAAATCACATAAATCAATACTATGCATCTCATAGACTATATGATAATGTCCAAATATTTATGTTGCCATTATTTTAGATAATAACAAAACAACTTTATTAATCACTAGCCTCTGAGCACGCGCTCACGCGCGTGCTCAGAGGCTCTTCTATTTTTTGGGTAAGGGTTAATTTAGAGCATTTATTATAATTTGGGATTACTACATTTTTCCAATCACAAAAAAATCTAGGGGTGTGATGAGTATCATGTGTGGAGAAATAATTTTTCATCACACCCCTAGATTTTTTTGTGATTGGAAAAATGTAGTAATCCCAAATTATAATAAATGCTCTAAATTAACCCTTACCCAAAAAATAGAAGAGCCTCTGAGCACGCGAGTGAGCGCGTGCTCAGAGACTAGTATTCCGTAATTATTATCCAATTTTGCCAATTTTTTTTATGCAGTAAACAACGTGTTATTGATTGGAAGATGATGCAATAATTTAGTATTAACCTTTTGGGGGAGGAAAAAAAATATCATTTAAATAAATCTAGGGCATATATTGAAAATGCATAATAAAATGATAACAATAAAATTACTTACAAAATACATGTGATGACCTTTACAAAAGCTATTATGAAGAAGTTGATGGATTAATGTAGAAAACCGAAATATTTACATCAGGTAAAACTTTAAAATAATGTACTACATCTGAAACATAGAATAGGTGAACTTATTAATATTATGCCGACTACGGTGGAGAAGTTAGTGGAGCAATGCTATTTGTTTCACATTCTAATTGCTTTCCAGCAGCATTTGCCATGAACCTATGATACAAAATGTGTTAGTTTGTGTTATTAATAGAGACTTTAAAACGTACATAATAATGATAAGCACAATAAACATCAAGCATAAACTTGTAAAATGAAATATTTGAACTGACATTGTGATGATATTGCATAGCTCCATGTATGTGAAATGGTCTACTTCAGCTTAGGACTTAAAGAATTATCATTTAATCACCAAATTTTTTTAAAAAATTTGTTATAAAAAGTATGTAATTAAGTTTTTTTTTTTTAAGTAGACGTGGTAATGATTTGTACTTGCTTTATTATCACATTGTCCTTGACTCTCTCATTTTCTGTTTGTCTTTACTATTTTTGGGTGTTGAAGTTGCATCGTCCTTGGTTTTTTTTCTTCGTATCTTTTTTTGCTCTTGGATGTTGGAAACCACATTGTCCTTGATTTTCATTCTCCGTTTGTCTCTGTTGGCATGAGTGTTAGAGATCACATCGTCCTTCATTTTTCCTTTGTCTTTATTCTTATGGATGTTGGAAACCTCATTGCTCTTGACAGTGATTTGTTGTTTGTCTTTGTTCTTGGAACTTCTAAATGAAGGAAAAAAAATGTTTATATGTTAAAATTATCATTTAGTTATTTTCCTATTTAAAAAAATAGCGTAAACTAACTAACAGTTAGTAAACTAATTTGACTCTAACAACTCACATGACAAATCTACAATACAGCACAGAGAATGAAAACCATAAACATATTCTCAAAAAAATAAAATAAAATAAAATAACCAAAAAAAAAAAAAAAAACTTAGACAAAACCATAATACATGGATTAGAAAACGTACATACCTTTTTGAAAGAATGTAAGCAAGCGTTACACCGGTTTTTGGGAGACCCTCCAAGAATGAAATCAGTGTAAAGGCCATTCAACAATTGTTGTAATTTCTAGAAATTTTGTGTTATTCGTTATTGAATTTTTCATCCAAAACACACACACCAAAAAAAAAAAAAAGCTTTGAAGAAAACTTACATGCCTTTTTAATGAAATTAAGCAGGGATTGTACACAAATCTTTTGCACCTCCAAGAAGCAAGTTTGTGCATAGACCGTGCAGCAAAAGGAAGTGAATACTTCAAACTGTCTATGGATGTTACACTTAAAGAGCTTGACAAAGATTTTATTTCAAATAGGAATAGGAATAGTAATAGTAATCCTTGTACACATTTGTGAGCAATGCCTAACAAAAGTTCTATTTCAATTAGAAAGAAGAGTTTTTGTTTATGAGGACTTCATCTGTTGGGAAGTTTTTGTTTGTAGCGGATGGGAAACGTGGGGAGTGTTTTTTTTTTTTGGAATAAACCGAGGGAGTGTTTTGATTACATTTAACTTCCCACTATAACTATCACATGCGTGGGGGTAGAATTGTAGAAGTTACAAAGTTAGCTAGGTTTTTAGAAAAGGGGGTAGTTTTTTTTTTTGAGAAACACACACACATATATAGGAAAAGAGATTTAGAGGGAAAAAAAAAATCAAACAAAGTCAATCATAAAGAAAAAAAAATACAAAGAAGAACTTGCATTTAATACATATAATAATTCTTGCAAAGTCTCTCACCCGAACTTATCTAATATTTCATTCTAATGACTCCTCAATGCAATCCAAAAAATTTGTGCGTACGTGAACCTAAAAGAGATAAAAGAATTAGGGTTCAACCAAGTATTTATAAAAAAAAAAAAACTTTAATCAACAAACCAAACTTAGCATGCGTGTTATTAAAGATAATAGCATAAGTTTGTTAGAGTTTGTGATTGATTTAAATTTTGATGAGATCATTTTTCCTGAAAATCCTATTAAAATTGTTCAGAATAAAGATAAAGATTTTTTAGAATTTAACTCTATCATGGACTCTTTATAATCTTATCACCACTTCATCAATGAACCAAATAGAGAAAAAATATTTATAAAGAAAAAAAAAAGGAAATAGAACATATTAAAAAAAAAAAAAGCAAGGCTGAACGTGAAAAAAGCAAAAAAAGAAGTAACCGAACTAACTTTGTCCAAGGGAATTCCTGTTGTTGAAAGTATTAAAAAAAAAAAAAAAAAAGCAAGCCTGAACGTGATAAAAAATGGTTAGGACTTAAGGATATATAAAAAGATTTAAAGAAAAAGGAGCAACCAAACAATTAAGAGATTTTTGAGTTAAAAAAAAGAAAGAAAAAAGAAAAAAGAAAAAAGAAAAAAAAAAGAAAGAAAGAAAGAAGGAAAGGACTAAGGAGTAACTGAATGTAAATAGAAAATAGGTTTCAAATAGGGAAGAAGAGATTTAGAGGGGAAAAAAAAAAAATCAAACGAACTCAATCATAAAGGAAAAAAAAAAATACAAAGAAGAACTTGCATTTTAAAAAAGAAAAAAAAATGTTTAACGTGATACATATAAAAAAAAGAAAAGAAAAAGTAAAACTCAAACAAAGTCAATCATAAACAAAAGAAAATAAAATAAAGAGAAATTTGCAAAAGTTAGAACCTGAAAATTTGTTGGAGCCTCTGACAGTAAATGTCTTTAATCTGAAGAAGAAGAAGAAGAAGAAGAAGAAGAAGAAGAAAGGAGAATGTAGAGCTAAACTAAATGTCTTCAATCTGGAGGAGAATGAGAGATAGAAAGTGAGATAGAAACTGCAAATCGTACGTGAGTTTGCGGGTATTAAAGAGTAGGAGTTTTAATTTACATATTTATCCCCGTTAGTTAAAAACTTGTAAGTGGGTACGGTGAGGGTATTTTGGATATAAAAAATGAGGAATCCAAACAGGGGAAGCCTCTTAAATAGTAGTATAGATAACATTAAGTCATACATAATGTCATATATAGAATCATACAATAGGATTTAAGAGCACATATCCTAACATTCCAAGCTTGGCCCAAAGGAAGATGAAGACGTAATAAATTTAATCCAAGCTATTGAGGGCTGATCTGGCTTAATTGGGCGTGATTTATGATGTGGATTAATGGCTGATTGATTTTCCAGCTTCATACCAATTAATATATATTTTTCCTATTCTGGAGCTGCTAATTCAGACCAAATCCACCTTAATTTTTGGCTTCTATTATTTAGAACGTTTTTTTGCTATTTTTCTATTTTAGAGCTACTAATTTCAAACCAAATCAACTTAATTTAGGCTTCTATTATTTAGTACTTTTTTTTATATATATTTTCCTATTTTCAGTAATGTCTTATAAATATAGCATACACTCATTGTAATAGAGGATTTATTGAATAAAAAATTTGAAAAAACATGAGGTTTTGCATCTTCTTTTGGTTCTTCAAGAACTGTGAACTTATCAAGGATTCTTCCTTGTAGTGTTCAAATTTTATATTTTCAGTTCGTGATTCAGTTATAATCATTGGGTAGAAGTCTATTACTTATACCTTTGGTTTGACCTTTAAAATGACGAAAATACCCCCAAAACAAATTAAATTACTAAAATAACCCTGAAACCCCTCAAACGACCAAAATATCATTAAACCTACAAAATGACCAAAATTCCCCAAAAATATAAAATGAGCTAAAATACCTTGATACCTCTGAAATGAAGAAAAATAACCTAAAACCTAAAAAATGACAAAAAACAAATATCTCGAAACCTCTAAAATGATCAAAATATTTTTGGAACCACTAAAATGACCAAAATTCCCCAAAACCTCTAAAATGACGAAAAATACCCTGAAACCAGTAAAATGACAAAAATACCTTCAAAATTTCCGAATAAACCAAAATACCTCTAAAATATCTAAAACGCCGAAAATAATTTTGAAACCACTATAATAATGAAAATACCACTGAAATCACTAGAATGACCAAAATCCCCCCCTACCCGAAACCATTAAAATGAAGAAAATGCCCCAAAATACCTTGAAACTTTTGAATGGGCCTAAAATACTTGAAACCTTCAAAATAACCAAAATTTTCGGGTTATATTGTGTCATTAAGTGGTTTCAGGGGTATTGTGGTCATTTTTGAAGTTTTAGTATATTTTTTGACCAATTTAGAGGTTTGTATTTTGGTCATTTTAAATTTTTTAATATATTTTAGTCATTTTACAGATTTCATGGGAATACTGGTCATTTTAGAGGTTTAGGTTTTTTTTTTTTTTTTTTTTTTTTTTTTTTTTTTTTTTTTTTTTTTCTTTGGTTGCCATTTTTTAGGTTTTTGGGTGTTTTGGCCTGTTTAGAGGTGTCGTGGACATTTTCGATCATTTGAGGGTTCAAGGGTATTTTTTTCATTTTTTAGATTTTGGGGGTATTTTGGTTGGTTTCAGGTTTTTTTGGTCATTCTAGAGGATTTTAGGGCTTTTTGGTCATTTTAGCGATGTCGAGGTTTTTTTTTTTAATCATGTTAGATGTTTGGGGCATTTTGGTCATTTACAAGGTATCAAAATTTAACTGCTCATTCAAGCCATTTCAGGGTTGTTTTGGTAATTTTAGAGGTTTTGGGGTTAGTTTAGAGATTTTGGGGCTATTTTGGTCAAGTAAGTGGTTTGGGGATTTTTTGTTTTTGGACGTTTTGTGGTTTTGAGGGGGTTTTTTTTTGTGGTAATTTTGTTGATTTTGGGTGTATATTGGCCATTCTAGTGATTTCAAGGGTATTTTTGTCAAAATTTTCCACCCTTAAAAAAAAGTTATTTTACTCATGAGAATTACCAAAATATCAAAAAACCTTTAAATACCCCAAAACCTGTTAAATGACTAAAATATGCTTAGAACTGCCAAAATGACTAAAATGCATCACGAATGTCGAAAATATTCCAAAAACCTAGAAAATGGCCAAAATGCCCCCAAAATCAGCAAAACGACCACAATACCTCCCAAAACTTTTAAAATGACCAAAATACCATTGAAACCTCAAAATATGCAAAATACTCTTGAAACCTCTGAAAATGACCAAAATAACCCTAACCCTTAGCCAAAATAAAACCAAAATCTCTTAAACAAACAAAATACCCTTGAAACCTTAAAAATAACCAAAATACCTCTAACACCTGTAAAATGATGAAAATACCCCAAAAATAAATTAAATTACTAAAATAACCATGAAACCTCTCAAACGACCAAAATACCATGAAAACTATAAAATGACCAAAATTCCCCAAAACATCTAAAATGAGCAAAAACACCTTAATACCTCTAAAATGATGAAAAATACCCTAAAATCTGAAAAATGACAAAAAACAAATATCTCAAAACCTCTAAAATGACTAAAATACTATCGAAACCACGATGATAGGGACCAATTAAAGTTAACCCGTCCTTGGTTGTCGTCCATGACCTAACCACATCCAAAGAAAGCAATCTAAGAATGACAGAATGAGTAAACAATGCTCATCCATTAACAACAAGATGAGTCAGTCTATTCTCCATTGATGCGAACCTCAATCGACATGCTTTGAGACCCAACAAATAATATTGGAATATTTGCCCAAGAAAGCTACAACTCAGATTTTGATAGAAACCTTGATCCAACGTTTATAAATAAAACACAAACCAATGGTATAAGTAACAGATTCCCCAGTGATTATAACAGAATCATGAACTGAAGGTATAAATTTTGAACCCTACAGGGAAAAATCCCTAATAAGCTCACAGTTCTTGAAGAACCAAAAGAAGAAGCAAAACCTGACGTTTTTTTTTTAATTTTTTTTATTTAATAATGCTCTATTACAATGAGTGCATACTATTTATAAGACATGACTGAAAATAGAAAATAGAAAAAACGTACTAAATAAAAAAACCCTAAATAAAATTTGATTTGGTCTGAAATTAGTAGACCTAAATTAGGAAATTAGCTAAAAAAATGTTCTAAATAATAAAAGCCTAAAATTAAGATAGATTCAGTTTGAAATTAGAAGCTCCAGAATAGGAAAAATGTCTATTAACTGATATGGAGCTGGAAAGTTAATCAACCATTAATCCACCCCATAAATCATGCCCAATTAAGCCAGATCAATCCTCAATACCTTGGATTATATTTATTACGCCTTCATCTTCCTTTGGGTCAAGCTTGGAATGTCTTGCATTAGAATTAGCCCAAATCTCTTAAATTAGTCCATTAATTGCTTCTTTGATCTTCTTGGATCTTGCTCTAGTAATAGGCCCAACTGGAATATAAAATGAATTCTTGAATGCTTGTTGATTCTCATCATCCATGGACAACTAGATACATGGACAGCTAGATAAATAGTCGACTAGATTATACTTACAAATCCTACAAAGAATTTTCCAAAAGTTCCACATAATTAGACCACGACATATTGCTCTTATTATGTGGAAGGGATTCCTCAGACTTCGCTCCATATGCCTCATTTTCTCCATTAACCGCCCACATCATCTATGATGATAGTGGATCCAAACAAGCAGACCCACTTCTAACTCTCTATAAAAGGAGAAAACTGCATTCATCCGATGTAAGTTCTGACCATTCACTATTTTCCATCCTTGTGTCTTAAAGAGAAAAATGACTTAACTGTTGGAGGGTCCTTGGCCGAGTCACACCAATCATCTTTGATAGTTCTTTCTTTCTTTTCAGGACCAAAAGCCATTACCATAGTCCGAAGCATTCTAGCCTACTAATTTTCGTGCATCATCGTACAAAAATGACCAAAATACTCCAAATCTCTAAAATGACGAAAAATACTCTGTTAAGTTATGATTTTTCTCATAACATTAGTGTTGGCTTATTCCATGACAAAAAGTCTTATGATTGCAAAAATCTGTTTCCTTGTATTTTTGTGAGATTTTATTGTATTGGGTTTAGTATTAAGTTGGTGAAAAATCGACCATAAAATGAAGATCAGTGCATTTCACAACTAGCTCGCGAGAAGTTTGCGAGAAGGGTTCCGGCGAAAAAGGCATATGAGAAGCACATGAATGGAAGCTTAAGAGTTGTGCCAGGCTGTTAATTGTGCGAGTATTTCATGGGTCATGAAATACTCACTGATGAGAATCAACAAGCATTCAAGGAGCACGCTTCAGTTGGGCTTATTACTAGAGCAAGATCCAAGAAGATCAAAGAAGTAATTAATGGGCTGATTCAAGAGATTTGGCCTAATTCTAATGCACGACATTCCAAACTTGGCCCAAACGAAGATGAAGGCGTAATAAATTTAATCCAAGCTATTGAGGCCTGATCTGCCTTAATTGGCCGTGATTTATGGCGAGAATTAATGGTTGATTGACTTTTCAGCTCTATATCAGTTAATAGATTTTTTTCCTAATCTGGATCTTCTAATTTCAGACTAAATCTACCTTAATTTTAAGCTTTTATTATTTAGAACGTTTTTTAGTTATTTTCCTACTTTGGATCTGCTAATTTCAAATCGAATCAGCTTTTATTGAAGGTTTCATTATTAAGTACATTTTTTTTATATTTTCTATTTTTAGTCATGTCTTATAAATAGCATGCACTTATTGTAATAGGGTGATTATTGAATAAAAATAAGAAAAAGGTGAGGCTTTGCGCTTCTTTTTGGTTCTTCAAGAACTGTGAACTTATCAGGGA
This sequence comes from Lithocarpus polystachyus, assembly GCA_033629205.1. Taxonomy (NCBI): domain Eukaryota; kingdom Viridiplantae; phylum Streptophyta; class Magnoliopsida; order Fagales; family Fagaceae; genus Lithocarpus; species Lithocarpus polystachyus. The sequence goes on along the minus strand of CM066164.1, from coordinate 58,683,425 downwards.
TTCTTCCATATGGCATTCAAACTTTATACCTTCAGTTCATGATTCTATTATAATCATTGGGTCAAAGGTCTGTTACTTATATTTTTGGTTCTCGTTTCTCTTATAAACGTTTGGGTCAGGGTTCTATCAAAATTTGAATTTTTGATTTCTTGGGTAAATATTCCAATATTGTTTGTTGGGTCTCAAAGTGTGTCGATTGAGGTTCGCATCATTTGGTGTCAGAGCTAAGATTCTAAAATCAGTTTTCTATCCTTTTATCTTTTGTTTCCTGTTATCATCATATGTTGTTCCTTTTGTGTTCTTTACTCCTCGTTCTTTTTTTGTGACATGCACTAGGTTAAAATCGTGCACCAAGCTCCCAAAAAAAAAAAAAAAAAAAAACTTCAGAAAAGAAAAAAAAAAAAAAAAAGAAAACAGAAAAAAAGTTGTTTTTAGTTTCAGTTCTCTCAAACTAAAATATTGTTTTCTTTTGTCCTATTTTCTTTGATTTCGTGTTTCTGTCATATTTTCTTGCCATTGGTATTTGTTTAAATACTACGAGTTTAATTTCTTGATCAAATTTATTAGTTTAATGCAGAACTGAAAAGGGGAAGTTACAAGTGAAAAAAGGCAAGAGAGTGAGACTAATATCAGGAAAAAGCCAATTTAAGAGTGAAACAAGAGTGGGAGTGACATAATTTGAGTGTAAACAAGTGAGGGAGTGTTGTGAGGAATTATTTCTAACATTTCTCTGTAGTTTCAAAAGTATGTCTTCTAGGGGTGAAACATCAAATAAGGAAGGAGGGGAGAAGTCATCCATCATGTTGCAAGCTATGCAACAATAATTTGAATGCATGAACGTGGTGTTTAATGAGATTTAGGATCGGTTGGACAGGTAAGATACTGTTATTGCTAATTTGCATGAGAAGCGTCCCCAAAGAGCCCTTAATGCTAGAAGGCAAGAAAGGCAAGCGCGCATGGATGATTCTGATGACTACCACGAGGATGAGTTTGAAGATGAAGAGGATCAAGCTTCATTAAACAATGAGGGCAGGTTTGTGCAAAGGGGCAAAAGGTGTGGTAGAGGATTCCGAAGAGATCTAAGATGGCAACATGGGACAGATAGAAACCTTGGAAACATAAAAATGAAGATACCTTCATTCTATGGGAAAAATGATCCAGAAAGTACTTGGAGTGGGAGAAGAAGGTGGAGTTGATCTTTGAGTGTCACAATTACTCTGAGGAGAAAAGGTAAAACTAGCTGTCATTGAGTTTACTGACTATGCTATTATATGGTGGGATCAACTTATGATGAACAGAAGGAAAAACTATGAGAGGCCTATAGAGACGTGGGTGGAAACGAAGGCCACCATGAGGAGGCGGTTTGTCCCTAGTCACTACTATAAGGACTTGTATCAGAAATTGCAGAGTTTTACTCAAGACTATAGGAGCGTGGATGACTACCACAAGGAGATGGAGATTGCCATGATTCGAGCTAATGTAGAGGAGGATAGAAAAGCTACCATGGCAAGGTTTCTAAATGGGCCAAATCGGGACATTGCCAACGTGGTGGAGTTGCAGCACTACTTGGAGTTAGAGGACATGGTGCATATGGCAATAAAGGTGGAACGATAGCTTAAAAGGAAAGGAACTCGGTCACTTCAAAATCCGGGCTCCTCTACTTCATGGAGGTTAAATGGAAGGAAAGAATAAGGGGCTGTTTTCAAGTCCAAAACTGAACCCCCAAAAAAGAGAGATGAAGCTCCCAGTGTCAACAAAGGTAAAATGAATCCCAAACTTGTAATCGTTATATTAAGTGTTTTCGTTGTTTGGGAGTAGACCATGATCGCACGTATTGATGGAGAGGTGGAAACTGAAAGCGAGGGAGATGATGACCAGATTCCATCACTTGAGGATGCTTGTGATGATGATGTGGATTATCCAGTGGAGGGTGAGTCACTTATGGCTAGGCGTGCTTTGAGTACCCAAGTCAAAGAGGATGATATGGAACAACAAAGGGAGAACATTTTTCATACTAGATGCCACGTCAACACAAGGTATGTAGTATGATTATTGATGGGGGGAGCTGTTGTGGCTAGCACTACTTTAGCTGAAAAATTGAATTTACCTACCTTGAAACACCCTAGACCGTATAAGTTGCAATGGTTGAATGATTGTGGAGAGGTTAAGGTAAATAAGCAAGTACTGGTTTCTTTTTCAATTGGGAGGTACAAGGATGAAGTACTTTGTAATGTTGTTCCAATGCATGCGGGTCACATTTTGATGAGAATCAACAAGCTTTCAAGGATCCATTGCAAGTTCCAGTTGGGCCAATTACAAGAGCAAGATCCACGAAGATCAAAGAAGCACTTAATGGGCTGATTCAAGGGATTTGGGCTGATTCACATTCCAAGCTGGGCCTAAAAGAAGATGAAGGCCTAATAAATTTAATCCAAGCTATTGAGGGCTGATCTGACGTAATTGGGCGTTATTTATGGCAAAGATTTATGGCTGATTGACTTTCCAGCTCTAAATTAGTTAATAGATATTTTTCCTAATTTAGATCTTCTAATTTTGGACCAGATCTTCCTTAATTTTAGGCTTTTATTATTTAGAACGTTTTTTAGGGTTTTTCCTATTTTGGATCTGTTATTTTCAGACCAAATCAGTTTTTAATTAGGGTTTTATTATTTAGTACGTTTTTTAGGTTTTCTACATTCAGCCATGCCTTATAAATAGCATGCACTCATTGTAATAGAGGATGATTTATTGAATAAAAATCAGAAAAAAGGTGAGGCTTTGCTCTTCTCTTTGGTTCTTCAAGAACTGTGAACTTATCAAGGATTCTTTCTTGTGGCGTTCAAACTTATACCTTTGGTTCGTGATTCCTTTATAATCATTGGGTCAAGGTCTGTTACTTATACCTTTGGTTCGCGTTTCTCTTATAAACGTTGGGTCAGGGTTTCTATCAAATCTGAATTTTAGCTTTCTGGGGCAATATTCCAATATTGCTTGTTGGGTCTCAAAGCGAGTCTGTTGAGGTTCGCATCACATTTTATTGGGTAGGCCATGGCAATTTGACAGGAAGGTCAATCATGACTGGTTCAAGAATAGGTATTCTTTTGTAAAAGACAATAAACCTATTATTGACTCCAAGACAAGTGTATGATGCTCAAATGAAATTAAAAAAAGAGAATGACTTGAAACAAAATTGTGTGGTTGAGAGTTCAAAAAAAGATGATAAGAAGGAGAGTGAAAGGAAAAAGAGAGTGAACAGAAAAAAGAGAGTGAAAAGAAAATAGAGATTGAAAAAAATGACAGAAAATCAAGAAAACAAGGGAATTTTTATGCTAAGGCGAGTGATGTCAAGAGTGCTTTTTATACAAACCAGCCTATATTTGTACTCTTGTACAAAGAGGTATGTTTTAATACTAACGAACTTGACGAATCTTTGCCTAGTGTTGTTGTCTCTTTGTCGCAGGAATATAAGGACGTGTTTCCTAATGATGTACCTAATGGATTGCCACATATTAGAGGAATAGAGCATCAAATTGATTTTGTGCCAGGTGTAACAATTCCTAACTGACCAACCTATAATAGTAATCCGGAGAAGACAAAGGAACTTCAACGGCAAGTTGAGGAGTTGCTGACCAAAGGACATGTGAAAGAAAGCATGAGTCCATGCGCGGTGCCGGTGCTACTTGTGCCTAAGAAGGATAGAACTTGGAGGATGTGTGTTGATTGCAGGGCTACCAAAAACATTACAGTAAAGTATAGACATCCATCCCTAGGCTAGATGACATGTTGGATGAATTGCATGGATCATGTGTCTTTACAAAAATTGATTTGAAAAAGTAGGTATCATTAAATTAGGATGAAAAAGGGTGATGAATAGAAAACTACCTTTAAAACTAAATATAGATTGTATGAGTGATTGGTAATGCCTTTTGGTCTAACTAATGCACCAAGTACATTCATGAGGTTAATGAACCATGCATTGCGTGCGTTTATAGGCAAATTTGTTATGGTTTATTTTGATGATATTTTGGTGTATAGCAAGAACTTAGATGAGCATATCGAACATCTGCATTGTGTACTTGCTGTTTTGAGAAAAGAAAAACTATATGCCAATTTAAAGAAATATTCATTTTGCATGGACAAAGTTGTGTTTCTTGGTTATGTTGTTAGCACGAAAGGAATTGAGGAGGATGTGGAAAAGGTGAAGGCCATCAGGGAATGGCCCACACCTAAGTTAATCACTGAGGTAAGAAGTTTTCATGGTTTGTCTAGTTTTTATCCCCGATTTGTCAAAGATTTCAGTACACTAGCCGCACCACTCACTAAAATTGTTAGAAAATCTGTGGGTTTTAAATGGGGTAGTGAGCAAGATCGTGCATTTATTGAAATTAAAGAAAGGTTATGTGGTGCTCCTTTATTAGCATTACTTGATTTTTCTAAAACTTTTAAGATTGAGTGTCATGCCCCAGGAATAAGTATTGGAACTGTTTTGATGCAGAAGAAGTGGCCAATAGCCTATTTTAGTGAAAAGCTAAATGGGGCAGCTTTGAATTACCCAACATATGACAAGGAGCTTTATTCATTGGTCAAAGCATTGAAGACATGGCAACATTACCTTTGGCCGAAAAAATTTGTCATACATACTTACCATGAGTCCTTGAAGCACTCAAGGGGACAAGGAAAGTTGAATAAAAGACATGCCAAGTGAGCGGAATACATTAAGACCTTCCCTTATGTAATCAAATACAAATAAGGCAAGGAAAATATTGTGACTGATCCATTATCAAGAAGGTATACCTATTCTTGAACCGTCATGATTGACCTTCCTGTCAAATTGCCATGGCTTGCCCAATAAAATTTTTTTCCAATGCATGCATTGGAAAAACATCACAAAGTCCTTCATTCTTGTACCTCCAAATTGAAAAAGAAACCAGTACCTGCTTATTTACCTTAACCTCTCTGCAATCATTCAACCACTGCAAGTTATATGGTCTAGGGTGTTTCAAGGTAGGTAAATTCAATTTTTCAACTAAAGTAGTGCTAGCCACATTAGTACAGCTCCACCCATCAATAATCATACTACATACCTTGTTGTTGACATGGCATCTCGTATGAAAAATGTTCTCCCTTTGTTGTTCCATATCATCTTGTTTGACTTGGGCACTCAAAGCACGCCTGGCCACAAGTGACTCACCCTCCACTAGATACTCCAAATCATCATCACAGGCATCCTCAAGTGATGGAATCTGGTCATCATCTCCCTCGCTTTCAGTTTCCACCTCTCCATTAATATGTGCGATGGTCCTCTCATTTGGGTATTGTGAAGCTATATGACCTACTCCCAAACAATGAAAACACTTAATATCACGATTACGAGTTTGGGATTCATTTTTACCTTTGTTGACACTAGGACCTTCATCTCCCCTTTT
>CM066164.1:58542999-58672999 GCA_033629205.1 Lithocarpus polystachyus | reverse complement strand
CATTTTTTTTTTCATTCTCTATTTTCTTTCCAATCCTTTTTTTTTTCACTCTCATTTTTCTGTTCACTCTCATTTTTCCTTTCACTCTCCTTTTCATCATCTTTTTTTGGACCTCAGTCTCACAATTTGTTTTCAAGTCATTCTCTCCTTTCAATTTCATCTGATCTTCATACACTTGACTTGGAGTCAACAGCATAAGAGTAATGGATTTATTGTCTTTTACAAAAGAATACTTATTCTTGAACCCGTCATGATTGACCTTCCTATCAAATTTCTATGGCTTGCCTAATAAAATGTGACCCGCATGGATTGGAACAACATTACAAAGTACTTCATCCTTGTACCTCCCAATTGAAAAAGAAACCAGTACTTGCTTATTTACGACCTCTCCACAATCATTCAACCACTGCAAGTTATATGGTCTAGGGTGTTTCAAGGTAGGTAAATTCAAATTTTCAACTAAAGTAGTGCTAGCCACATTAGCACAACTCCTCCCATCAATAATCATACTACATACCTTGCAGTTGACGTGGCATCTAGTATGAAAAATGTTCTCCCTTTGTTGTTCCATGTCATCCTCTTCGACTTGGGCACTCAAACCACGCCTAGCCACAAGTGACTCACCCTCCACTGGATAATTCACATCATCGTCACAAGCATTTTCAAGTGATGGAATCCGGTCATCATCTCCCTCGCTTTCAGTTTCCACCTCTCAATCAATATATGTGATCATGGTTCTCTTATTTGGGCATTGTGAAGCTATATGACCTACTCCCAAATAACGAAAACACTTAATATCTCACGATTACAAGTTTGGGGTTCATTTCTATCTTTGTTGACACTGGGAGCTTCACTCTCCTTTTTAGTAGTTCAATTTTGGACTTGAAAATAGCCTCTTCATCTTTCCTCCTATTTGACCTCCATGAAGTAGAGGAGCCCGGATTTTGAAATGACCGAGTTCCTTTCCTTTAAGCTGTCGTTCCACCTTTATTGCCATGTGCACCATGTCCTCCAACTCCACGTGGTGCTGCAACTCCACCACGTTCGCAATGTCTCGATTCAGCCCATTCAGAAACCTTGCCATGGTAGCTTCTCTATCCTCCTCTACATTAGCTCGAATCATGGCAATCTCCATCTCCTTGTGGTAGTCATCCACGCTCCTATAGCCTTGAGTAAGACTCTGTAATTTCTTATACAAGTCCCTATAGTAATGACTAGGGTTGCCTCCTCATGGTGGCCTTCATTTCCTCCCACGTCTTAATAGGCCTCTCACGGTTTCTCCTTCTATTCATCACCAGTTGATCCCACCATATTGCATAGTCAGTAAACTCAATGACAGCTAGTTTTACATTTTTCTCCTCTGAGTTGTTGTGGCACTCAAAGATGAACTTCACCTTCTTCTCCCACTCCAAGTACACTTCTAGATCATTTTCCCCTTGGAATGATGGTATCTTCATTTTTATGTTTCCTAAGTTTCTGTCAGCCCCATCTTGCCATCTTGGATCTTTTCGGAATCCTCTACCACGGCTTTCGCCCCTTCGTGCAAACCTACCCTCATTGTTCAATGAAGCTTGATCTTCTTCATCTTCAAACTCATCCTCTTGGTAGTCATCAGAATCATCCACGCGTGCATGCCTTTCTTGCCTTCTAGCATTAGGGGCTCTTTGGGGATGCTCCTCATGCAAATTACCAATAACAGTGTCTTGCCTGTCCAACTGATTCCGAATCTCATTAAACACCGCGTTCATTCGTTCAAATTGTTGTTGCATATCCTGCAACATAATGATGACTACAGAGAAATGTTAGAAATAATTCCTCACAACACTCCCTCACTTGTATGCACTCAGATTATGTCACTCCGACTCGTGTTTCACTCTTAAATTCGCTTTTTCTCGATATTAGTCTCACACTTTCTTGCCTTTTTCCACTCGTTGCTTCCTCTTTTCAGTTCTGCATTAAACTAATAAACTTAATCAAGAAATTCAACTTGTAGTGTTTAAGCAAATACCAATGGCAAGAAAATATGACAGAAACACTAAATCAAAGAAAAAGGACAAAAGAAAACAACATTTTGCTCTGAGAGAACTGAAACTAAAAACAATTTTTTTTTTCGTTTTTTTTTTTTTTTTTCCTGAAGTCTCTTCTTTTTGAACACCACAAGGAAGTTTACAATTCTTGAAGAACCAAAGAGAAGAATCCCTGATAAGTTTATAGTTCTTGAAGAACCAAAGAGAAAATATAAAATATAAAAAAACGTATTAAATAATAAAACCCTAAATAAAAGCTGATTTGGTATGAAAATAGCAGATCCAAAATAGGAAAATAGCTAAAAAATATTCTAAATAATAAAAGCCTAAAATTAAAGTAGATCTGGTCTGAAATTAAAAGTTCCGAAATAGGAAAAATATCTATTAACTATTATAGAGGTGGAAAGTCAATCAGCCATTAATCCACGCTATAAATAACGCCCAATTAAGCTTGATCAGCCCTCAATAGCTTGAATTAAATTTATTATTCCTTTATCTTCCTTTGGCCCAGCCTGGAATGTCCTGCGTTACAATTAGCCCAAATCTCTTGAATCAGCCCATTAAGTGCTTCTTTGATCTTCTTGGATCTTGCTCTTGTAATTGGCCCAACTGGAACATGCAATGGATCATTGAATGCTTGTTGATTCTCATCAGATGTCAAGAGTGCTTTTTATACAAACCAGCCTATATTTGTACTCTTGTACAAAGAGGTCTGTTTTAATACTAACGAATTTGACGAATCTTTGCCTAGTTTTGTTGTTTCTTTGTTGTAAGAATATGAGGATGTGTTTCCTAACGATGTACCTAGTGGATTGCCACATATTAGAGGAATAGAGCATCAAATTGATTTTGTGCCAGGTGCAACAATTCCTAACCGACTAACTTATAGGAGTAATCTGGAAGAGACAAAAGAACTTCAAAGGTAAGTTGAGGAATTGCTGACCAAAGGACATGTGAGAGAGATCATGAGTCCATCCGCGATGCCGGTGCTGCTTATGCATAATAAGGATGGAACTTGGAGGATGTGTGTTGATTGCAGGGCTATCAACAACATTATGGTAAAGTAGAGACATCCCATCTCTAGGCTAGATGACATGTTGGATGAATTGTATGGATCATGTGTCTTCACAAAAATTGATTTGAAAAGTGGGTATCATCAAATTAGGATGAAAGAGGGTGATGAATGGAAAATTGCCTTTAAAACTAATTGTGGATTGTATGAGTGGTTGGTAATGCCTTTTGGTCTAACTAATGCACCAAGTACATTCATGAGATTAATGAACCTTGCATTGCGTGTGTTTATAGGATTTGTTGTGGTCTGTTTTGATGATATTTTGGTGTATAGCAAGAACTTTGATGAACATATCGAACATCTGCATTGTGTGCTTGCTGTTTTGAGAAAAAAAAAAAAAAACTATATGCCAATTTAAAGAAATGTTCCTTTTGCATAGGCAAAGTTGTGTTTTTTGGTTATGTTGTTAGCGCGAAGGGAATTGAGGTGGATGAGAAAAAGGTGAAGGCTATCAAGCAATGGCCCACACCTAAGTCAATCACTGAGGTAAGAAATTTTCATGGTTTGGCTAGTTTTTATCGTCGATTTGTCAAAGATTTTAGTACACTAGCCGCACCACTCACTGAAATTGTTAGAAAATCTGTGGGTTTTAAATGGGGTAGTAAGCAAGATCGTGCATTTATTGAAATTAAAGAAAGGTTATGTGGTGCTCCTTTATTAGCATTACCTGATTTTTCTAAAACTTTTGAGATTGAGTGTGATGCCTCAGGAATAGGTATTGGAGCTGTTTTGATGCAGAAGAAGCGGCCAATAGCCTATTTTAGTGAAAAACTAAATGGGGCAGCTTTGAACTACCCAACATGTGACCAGGAGCTTTACGCATTGGTGAGAGCATTGGAGACGTGGCAACATTACCTTTGGCCGAAAGAATTTGTCATACATACTGACCATGAGTCCCTGGAGCACTTAAAGGGACAATGTAAGTTGAATAGAAGACACACCAAATGGGTGGAATTTATTGAGACCTTCCCTTATGTAATCAAATACAAACAAGGTAAGTAAAATATTGTGGCTAATGCATTATCAAGAAGGCATGCCATTGTCTCTACTTTAAATGCAAAGTTATTAGGATTTGAATATGTGATGTAGGACACAATTTACTATTTAATTATTGTAATTTTTAATTTTTGGTATTTTTATGTAAAAAACGTTATTTTGGGTTCAGGTGATTTATTTCCTTGTTTTTAGGTGCATTTAATGCTTTTTAAGTCAAATTTGATTCCTAATATGGTTAGGTATCAATTTGGAGTTATTTTAGAATATATTTTCTTGTTTGTCAAGTTTTATGAAGCCCTTAAATAGGCCCTTAAGTCTGTAAATATTTTTGATAGATTATTGATTAAAAATCAGAAAAAAGGTGAGGCTTTGCTCTTCTCTTTGGTTCTTCAAGAACTGTAAACTTATCAGGGATTCTTCCTTGTGGCGTTCAAACTTTATACCTTCGATTCGTGATTCCATTATACCTTTGGTTCGTGTTTCTCTTATAAACGTTGGGTAAGAATTCAATCAAAAATCTGAATTTTAGCTTTCTTGGGCAAATATTCCAATATTGTTTTTTGGGTCTCAAAGCGTGTCGATTGAGGTTCGCATCATTTGGTATCAGAGCTGAGGTTCTAAAATCAGTTTTCTATCCTTTTATCTTTTGTTTTCTGTTATCATCCTATCTTGTTCCTTTTGTGTTCTTTGTACCTCGTTCTTGTTTTATGACATGCAATAGGTTAAAATTGTGCTAGATGCATTACCTGTAGGCAGGCCAAATCTAGAGCCTTACCACATGGATTATACACCCCTCTGCCGTACCTAGTTCACCTTGAGTCGATATTTCCATGGATTTTGTTTTAAGCTTGCCTAGGTCAAGGAAAGGTAGGGATTCAATTTTTGTGGTTGTTGATAGGTTTTCTAAGATGGCACATTTCATATCTTGTAATAAAACTGATGATGCAACCCACATTGCTGATTTGTTCTTTAGAGAGATAGTACGACTCCATGGTGTTCCTAGGAGTATTGTGTTTGATCGTGATGTTAAGTTCCTTAGCTACTTTTGGAAAGTTTTGTGGGGAAAGTTGGGAACTAAACTATTGTTTTCAACTACTTGTGTTGTAAATAGAACTTTATCTACTTTGTTGTGTACTATATAATTCAGAAGAACTTGAAAAATTGGGAGGATTGTTTATGGTTTTAATCTACTAACACCTTTGGATTTGTTGCCTTTACCAATTAATGAAATGACTAGTTTGGATAGTCAAAAGAAGGCTGAGATGGTGAAGAAACTCTACGAAAGTGTACGGTAACATATAGAAAAGAAAAATGAGCAATCTGCAACCAAAGCCAACAAAGGGGGGATGGTCTGTTTCAAGTCCTTGAAAGAATCAATGATAATGCATACAAGTTGGATCTTCCAGGTGAGTATAACATTAGTGCTACATTTAATGTTTCTGATCTTTCTCTTTTTGATGTAGGTGATGATTCAAGGATGAATCCTTTTGAAGAAAGGGGGAATGATGAGAATCAACAAGTATTCAAAGATCCATTGCATGTTTCACTTGGGCCTATTACAAAAGCAAGATCCAAGAATATCAAAGAAGCAATTAATGGGCTGATTCAAGAGATTTGGGCTGATTCTAACGTAGGACATTCCAAGCTGGGCCTAAAGGAAGATGAAGGCGCAATAAATTTAATTCAAGCTATTGATGGCTGATCTGGCTTAATTGGGCGTCATTTATGGCGTGTATTAATGGTTGATTATCTTTCCAGCTCTATATTAGTTAACAAGCATTTTTCCTATTTTGGAACTTCTAATTTCAAACCAGATTTTCCTTAATTTTAGGCTTTTATTATTTAAAACGTTTTTTTTAGCTATTTTCTTATTTTGAATATGCTATTTTTAGACCAAATCAGCTTTTATTTAGGGTACTATTATTTAGTACGTTTTTTGTATTTTCTACTTTCAGTCATGCCTTATAAATAGCATGCACTCATTGTAATAGAGGATTGATTGAATAAAAAAAAAAAAAAAAGGTGAGGCTTTGCTCTTCTCTTTGGTTCTTCAAGAATTGTGAACTTATTAGGGATTCTTCCTTGTGGCGCTCAAAATTTATACCTTCGGTTCGTGATTCCATTATAATCATTGGGTCGAGGTCTGTTACTTATACCTTTGGTTTGCGTTTCTCTTATAAACGTTGGGTAAGGGTTCTATCAAAAATCTGAATTTTAGCTTTCTTTGGTTTTTAGGGCGGCCTGTACATTTATATGGTTGTGGAGATGTACTTACACAACTTAATGCGTTTTGACGTAGCGGTTTGGCCATTTGAGTGAATTTTGAATTGTTGATTGGAATTTATTGTGTATTTAGGGGTAATTTTTGTCGTTTTAGTGGTTTTTGGTGTGGATTTCTAGCGATTAATTGTGTTTTATGAGTTTTATTATCCACTGTTTTAACAAAGTTGAGAGGGAATATTATTGCATATTCATGCGTTTTTTAGTCCCTTTTAATGCTTTTTGTGGGATGTTTTCGCAAGTTAATGAGTTTTGAACTGGAATTTCGTCATTTAAAGAATTTGGTTATAGAGCGAATGGATTAATCGTGAAAATTTTGTCGATATTTACGATTTTGAATGAGAATTTTTGTAATATAACGTATTTAGATAGGCATTTGAACATTTTAAGGACGTCGGATGGAGTATGTCTAGAAATTAGTAGGTTTTGAAGTGGAATTTTTAGCGTTTTATTGTTCATGGAGTTGTATTTTGTGTATTTAATTAGTTTTAGGGTTTAGATTCTAGCTTTTTAAATGACTATTTTAGGGGCATCTTGTTTATTTCAATTGTTTTGGGATGGATCCTCTTTCAATTTCGTGGATATTCGGTCGTACTTTGGCAATATTGATGAATTTTAAAGCTAGTCTTTTGCAATTTTGTTGGTTTTATAGGACAATTAGTCGTTACATTGATTTTTTTTAGGTTTATCCAGTTGATAACTATTTTTTGGAGTCATTTTAGAATTTTAACTACTTTTTATGGGTATTTTAGCAATATTTGTCAATTTAGCTTGGCAATTTTACAATTTTTGCGTTTTTACCGAGGTTTTAGCTATTTTTTTTGTGTAATTATAGATTTTTCAACGGTGTTTTGCAGGTTCTAATGAATTTGGAGGGGTATTTTTGAAATTTGCTTCATTTTCAATGGCACTTTGGCCTTTTTAATGACTTCGGAATAGTTATTTGTTCTATATAATGTATTTCAAAGGTACATATTGGCAATCCTAGTAGTTTTAGGGAAATATTCCAGTCATTCAATGGGTTTTTAGGGCGGCATGTACATTTATATGGTAATGGAGAAGTACTTACGCAACTTAATGCATTTTTATGTAGCAGTTTGGCCATTTAAGTGAATTTTGCTTTGTCATTTTTAATTTATTGTGTATTTAGGGGGAATTTTTGTCGTTTTAATGGTTTTGGGTATGGAATTCTAGCGATTAATTGTGTTCTATGAGTTTTATTATCCACTGTTTTAACAAAGTCGAGAGGGAATATTGTTGCATATTCATGCGTATTCTAGTCCCTTTTAATGCTTTTCGTGGGATGTTTTCGCAATATAATGAGTTTGAACTGGAATTTCGTCATTTAAAGAATTTGGTTTTAGAGCAATTGTATTTATCGTGAAAATTTTGTCGATATTTACGATTTTGAATGAGAATCTTTGTAATATAACGTATTTAGAATAGGCATTTTGAACATTTTAAGTACGTCGGATGGAGTATGTCTAGAAATTAGTAGGTTTTGAAGTGGAATTTTTAGCGTTTTATTGTTCATGGAGATGTATTTTGTGTATTTAATTGGTTTTATGGTTTAGATTCTAGCTTTTTAAATGACTATTTTGGGTGCATCTTGTTTATTTCAATTGTTTTGGGATAAATGCTCTTTCAATTTCGTGTATATTCGGTCGTACTTTGGTGGCAATATTGGTGAATTTCAAAGCTAGTCTTTTGCAATTTTGTTGGTTTTATAGGACAATTGGTCGTTCAAATGATTTTTTAGGGGTTTTTATCCAGTTGATAACTGTTTTTTGGAGTCATTTTAGAATTTTAATTGCTTTTTATTGGTATTTTCGCAATATCTGTCATTTTAGCATGGCAATTTCACAATTTTTGCGTTTTTACCGAGGTTTTAGCTGTTTTTTTTTTTTTATGTAATTATAGATTTTTCATCGTTGTTTTGCGGATTCAAATGAATTTGGAGGGGTATTCTTGAAATTTGCTTCATTTTCAGTGGCACTTTGGCCTTTTTAATGTCTTCGAAAGAGTTATTTGTTCAATATAATGTATTTCAAAGGTACATATTGGCAATTTTAGTAGTTTTAGGGAAATATTCCAGTCATTCAATGGGTTTTTAGGGCGGCCTGTACATTTATATGGTTGTGGAGAAGTACTTACGCAACTTAATGCGTTTTTACGTAGCGGTTTGGCCATTTGAGTGAATTTTGAATTGTACTTTGGAATTTATTGTGTATTTAGGGGTAATTTTTGCCGTTTTAGTGGTTTTTTGTGTGGAATTCTAGCGATTAATTGTGTTCTATGAGTTTTATTATCCACTGTTTTAACAAAGTTGAGAGGGAATATTATTGCATATTCATGCATTTTTTAGTCCCTTTTAATGCTTTTCGTGGGATGTTTTCACAAGTTAATCGGTTTTGAACTGGAATTTTGTCATTTAAAGAATTTGGTTATAGAGCGAATGGATTTATCGTGAAAATTTTGTCGATATTTACGATTTTGAATGAGAATTTTTGTAATATAACGTATTTAGAATAGGCATTTTGAACATTTTAAGGACGTTGGATGGAGTATGTCTAGAAATTAGTAGGTTTTGAATTGGAATTTTTAGCTTTTTATTGTTCATGGAGGTGTATTTTGTGTATTTAATTGGTTTTAGGGTTTAGATTCTAGCTTTTGAAATGACTATTTTGGGGGCATCTTGTTTATTTTAATTGTTTTGGGATGGATGCTCTTTCAATTTCGTGGATATTCGGTCGTACTTAGGCAATATTGATGAATTTCGAAGCTAGTCTTTTGCAATTTTGTTGGTTTTATAGGACAATTAGTCGTTACATTGATTTTTTAGGTTTATCTAGTTGATAACTGTTTTTTGGAGTCATTTTTGAATTTTAACTGCTTTTTATGGGTATTTTAGCAATATCTGTCATTTTAGCTTGGCAATTTTACAATTTTTGTGTTTTTACCGAGGTTTTAGCTGTTTTTTTGTGTAATTATAGATTTTTCATCGGTGTTTTGCGGGTTTTAATGAATTTGGAGGGGTATTTTTGTAATTTGCTTCATTTTCAATGGCACTTTGGCCTTTTTAATGACTTCGGAATCGCTATTTGTTCTATATAATGTATTTCAAAGGTACATATAGGCAATTCTAGTAGTTTTAGGGAAATATTCTAGTCATTCAATGGGGTTTTAGGGCGGCATGTACATTTATATGGTTGTGGAGAAGTACTTACGCAACTTAATGCGTTTTTACATAGCAGTATGGCCATTTAAGTGAATTTTGCATTGTCATTTTTAATTTATTGTGTATTTAGGGGGAATTTTTGTCGTTTCAATGGTTTTGGGTATGGAATTCTGGCGATTAATTGTTTTCTATGAGTTTTATTATTTACTGTTTTAACAAAGTCGAGTGGGAATATTGTTGCGTATTCATGCGTATTCTAGTCCCTTTTAATGCTTTTCGTGGGATGTTTTCGCAATATAATGAGTTTTGAACTGGAATTTCGTCATTTAAAGAATTTGGTTATAGAGCGAATGGATTTATCGTGAAAATTTTGTCGATATTTACGATTTTGAATGAGAATTTTTGGAATATAACGTATTTAGAATAGGCATTTTGAACATTTTAAGGACGTCGGATGGAGTATGTCTAGAAATTAGTAGGTTTTGAAGTGAAATTTTTAGCGTTTTATTGTTCATGGAGGTGTATTTTGTGTATTTAATTGGTTTTATGGTTTAGATTCTAGGTTTTTAAATGACTATTTTGGGTGCAACTTGTTTATTTCAATTGTTTTGGGATGGATGCTCCTTCAATTTCGTGGATATTCGGTCGTACTTTGGCAATATTGATGAATTTCAAAGCTAGTCTTTTGCAATTTTGTTAGTTTTATAGGACAATTGGTCGTTCAATTGATTTTTTAGGGGTATTTATCTAGTTGATAATTGTTTTTTGGACTCATTCTAGAATTTTAATTGCTTTTTATTGGTATTTTAGCAATATCTGTCATTTTTGCATGGCAATTTTACAATTTTTGCGTTTTTACCGAGGTTTTAGCTTTTTTTTTTTTATTTTATGTAATTATAGATTTTTCATCATTGGTTTGCGGATTTTAAAGAATTTGGAGGGGTATTCTTGAAATTTGCTTCATTTTCAGTGGCACTTTGGCCTTTTTAATGTCTTCGGAAGAGTTATTTGTTCGATATAATGTATTTCAAAGGTACATATTGGCAATTTTAGTAGTTTTAGGGAAATATTCCAGTCATTCAATGGGTTTTTAGGGTGGCCTGTACATTTATATGGTTGTGCAGAATACTTATGCAACTTAATGCGTTTTTACGTAGCGGTTTGGCTATTTGAGTGAATTTTGAATTGTCATTTGGAATTTATTGTGTATTTAGGGGTAATTTTTGTCGTTTTAGTGGTTTTTGGTGTGGAATTCTAGCGATTAATTGTGTTCTATGAGTTCTATTATCCACTGTTTTAACAAAGTTGAGAGGGAATATTATTGCATATTCATGCGTTTTTTAGTCCCTTTTAATGCTTTTCGTGGGATGTTTTCGCAAGTTAATGAGTTTTGAACTGGAATTTTGTCATTTAAAGAATTTGGTTATAGAGCGAATGGATTTATCGTGAAAATTTTGTCGATATTTACGATTTTGAATGAGAATTTTTGTAATATAACGTATTTAGAATAGGCATTTTGAACATTTTAAGGACGTTGGATGGAGTATGTCTAGAAATTAGTAGGTTTTGAATTGGAATTTTTAGCTTTTCATTGTTCATGGAGGTGTATTTTGTGTATTTAATTGGTTTTAGGGTTTAGATTCTAGCTTTTGAAATGACTATTTTGGGAGCATCTTGTTTATTTCAATTGTTTTGGGATGGTTGCTCTTTCAATTTCGTGGATATTCGGTCGTACTTAGGCAATATTGATGAATTTCGAAGCTAGTCTTTTGCAATTTTGTTGGTTTTATAGGACAATTAGTCGTTACATTGATTAAAAAGGTTTATCTAGTTGATAACTATTTTTTGGAGTCATTTTTGAATTTTAACTGCTTTTTATGGGTATTTTAGCAATATCTGTCATTTTAGCTTGGCAATTTTACAATTTTTTCGTTTTTACCGAGGTTTTAGCTGTTTTTTGTGTAATTATAGATTTTTCATCGGTGTTTTGCGGGTTCTAATGAATTTGGAGGGGTATTTTTGAAATTTGCTTCATTTTCAATGGCACTTTGGCCTTTTTAATGACTTCGGAATCGCTATTTGTTCTATATAATGTATTTCATACATATAGGCAATCCTAGTTGTTTTAGGAAAATATTCTAGTCATTTAATGGGTTTTTAGGGCGGCATGTACATTTATATGGTTGTGGAGAAGTACTTACGCAACTTAATGCGTTTGTGGATCGGAACCTGAGGGCCTCGCCTTTAATGAAAGACCCTCGCCTCGCTTCCTATTCATTTGTGGATCGGAACCCGAGGGCCTTTTTTTCTCAAGAGGCGATTTCAAGAATCAACGAACCAACAAATCCGTAGCCCAGGTGACTCACAGCCTCCCTCTCGTCCAAATGAAATCCATAAGCTTTTTGATTGATTCAGGGCGCAGCGAAGCCAAATTCAATCAAGGCAAGGGCCGAACTACTTTTCCTGATGCTGAGTCATCCTATTCAAATTTAGCTATACTAATGGAGCAGGAAAAGTTTTCAGATGATATGGACCCCCAAGAGATGAGCGAGAACCTCTAATTCCTTCGAAGATGGAAGAAAGGGTACTTAATAATATATATTAAGTAAGTAGGGCCCCAGAACGCTAAAACGGTGGGGGAACAAGATTTGTCACGATAGGAAAGAAAAATTACTATAAGAAACCAACGATTCTCTCTTCTTAAACAACCTATATCCTCCACACTTAATCAGCATTTGATAGATTATCCAACCCCGAGCAATCTTAGTTATTGGTAGGGGTTCGGTCCGTTAGCTGGTATTTGTTTAGTCATTTAGATAGTGACTGGCGTTTTTTTAGCTATGCATCACACACCTCATGTGGATCTAGCTTTCAACAGCATAGAACACGTTATGAGAGATGTTGAAGGGGGCTGGTTGCTCCGTTATATGCATGCTAATGGGGCAAGTATGTTTCTCATTGTGGTTCACCTTCATATTTTTCGTGGTCTATATCATGCGAATTATAGCAGTCCTAGGGAATTTGTTCTGTGTCTCGAAGTTGTAATCTTCCTATTAATGATTGTGACAGCTTTTACAAGATACGTACTACCTTGGGGTCAGGTGAGCTTTTGGGGAGCTACAGTAATTACAAGCTTAGCTAGCGCCATACCTGTAGTAGGAGATACCATAGTGACTTGGCTTTGGGGTGGTTTCTCCGTGGACAATGCCACCTTAAATCGTTTTTTTAGTCTTCATCATTTACTCCCCTTTATTTTAGTAGGCGCTAGTCTTCTTCATCTGGCCGAATTGCATCAATATGGATCAAATAATCCATTGGGTGTACATTCAGAGATGGATAAAATTGCTTTTTACCCTTATTTTTATGTAAAGGATCTAGTAGGTTAGGTAGCTTTTGCTATCTTTTTTTCCATTTGGATTTTTTATGCTCCTAATGTTTTGGGGCATCCCGACAATTATATACCTGCTAATCCGGTGTCCACCCCGCCTCATATTGTGCCGGAATGGTATTTCCTACCGATCCATGCCATTCTTCGTAGTATACTTGAAAAATCGGGAGGTGTAGCCACAATAGCACCAGTTTTTATATGTCTGTTGGCTTTACCTTTTTTTAAAAGTATGTATGTGCGTAGTTCAAGTTTTCACCTTATTCACCAAGGAATTTTTTGGTTGCTTTTGGCGGATTGCTTACTACTAGGTTGGATCGGATGTCAACCTGTGGAGGCACCATTTGTTACTATTGGACAAATTTCTCCTTTTGTTTTCTTCTTGTTTTTTGCCATAACACCCATTCTGGGACGAGTTGGAAGAGGAATTCCTAATTCTTACACTGATGAGACTGATCACACCTGATCAGTGAAAAATTCTGACACCAATCATTTACGAGTGAGTATTACACCAAGAATTCATTGACAAGCGGATGAGTTTTCTAGTTGGCTGTGTTGATATAGCTTAGATAGGGAAAAGATATACTATAGGGTAGGGCTGAACTTTCAAATCCGGGGGCTTTGTTCCCGAAACTCCCCTCCCCCTCCCTGTCCCTTACTTGTCCTTTGAAAGCCAGAACATTCGCATAGAGGAGTATTTGTATCACGCATGCTTCTCCACTGATGTCAAAAAATGACCTTCTACCTTCTTTTAGGAATTCTGACCCCTATAAAAGAGGGGAAAGAAGTAGGAGAGTATTCTGCATGAATATGCTTTTGCACTGGGAATATCTCATAGCGGGAAGGCCTAGAGATCATAAAGGATGGGATGGGAATGGAGGCATTCCAGCCCAACATACTCCGGTGAATGGGTCGAGAGAGATAGGGAGGGGAGTGGGATACAGGAAGTACAGTGAACAGTTGAGTGGCTATCCAACCATTCAATCGGCTATGGAGGGAGGTTTCAGCAAGCGGGTAAATCGAGGATTACTAGTAAAAACTTAGGTAGGTTGATCATCGTTCATCCCTCGTGTTCTCTCCCGTGAAGTGATTCATCCCTAAAATGGGCATGCAATCTCTATGGAAAAGCAAGTATTCCGATTGGAGGAAATTTCCACCCCCTCCTGTTTCACCTATCCCTTCATTCCCTAGGGATTCCGTACAGCTAGACAATCACGGTTCATCGCTCGGAAGGAGGGAATAGAAACAAGCATTTTCCGTTTATCAGTCGATAATGAATCAATACGCAGGGAAACTTTCTTCCATGGGAATGGCAAGTCTCGAACAGGCTCATATTGGTTGGGTATGCTCTTTTCATAGGCGACTTTCCAGAATGTCTTCCAGGCGGACATGCTCTTATTCTCAAAAAGACCATACTTTTTTTTGTCAGGTGGCACAGAAGGGAGAGTTGGCCGGGTTGAAAGCCTGATTGCATGTGACTGAGTTGGGAGAGGGGGTCTTCAAGATTATGAATCTTTCATCTCTTCCCCTCCCGCGATAAGGACGTGCCTAAGGATGCTACTTTGGACGGGCGTGTTCAGATGTGGCTTTCTTGTCCATTACCTGGAGGTTCAATGTGGCTTAAGATAATAGGGGGTGGAGTCGAAGGCCAGGTTCTAGCGGGTGAGTCCCGGGCAAATATGCACATCTATTACTATACGATGCTAGCAACAATGCTATTCAAGGTGGTGACCGAATGAAATGGTTCATCGTCGAGGTTGTTGTAAACAATTGGATCAGTCGGTTAAACAAGTGCTGCTGCCTATGCCGCTATCTCTACCACCGGTGCTGTTGCTAATGGTGCTACTATCGACGCTCCTGCACCTGGAACTACTCGTGCACCTTTCACTGCTTATGAATCGACAAAATCAAGGTCAGAAAGATCAAGATCATAAGCTGCTGAGTGAGCTCGGTCAACCGTCCCTGCTATTGATGCTTATGAAGTAGGTGGTGCTACTATTTATGGTGGTGGACTGGCATTGCCTTTGCTACCTCTGCCGGTAGTGCCTACACCCGGTCAATTGGATATGGCCCTACCCTTGCTCCTGCGACTATTACCTCTGCTTGCTCTGTCTCCGTTCCCATCTCAACCTCTGATGCTACTGCTCTTGCTGGTTTTTTTTTTGTATAGACTTTTGAAAGCTTCATCAACCTATTAACCTATTGACCTCTTGTTCGCACCAACCTCTCACTCTCCTTTGGCTTCACTCGTAGCACTTGGTGGGCTCCATTGTTGGATCACTGAGATTCTCTTTTTCCCTGGGGGGCAAATATGCATATCTGTTATGTTACGATGCATTCTTCGCACTGGGAACATATGAATTCTTCATTATTCCCTTCAAAGCAACATCTGAGCAAGTAGCAGAGCCAGTGGAGGCACAGCACCTCAACGCAGAGTAAGTAGCATGGGGAGCGGCCGAGCATCAGTTGAAGCTGTTGACTAAATCGGATATATAGACCCCGATTGAGCTTATGCTTCTCGTGATCGTGGTCGCCTTTATAGATCGTTATCGACGATTAGGACCTTCGTGTTCAAGACCTAGAAGCATACCCCAGGTTGCTCTTCCAACTTCTAGTACATAGGCATAGACAGATCCATCCATTAAAGCAAGGGTAGATGCTTCATAAGTTGATAAGTTTGAGCACTAGCTTACCTTTGTTGGGTTCCTTCTATCTGTTTAAGCACCACCCACACTGATGAGAATCAACATGCTTTCAAGGATCCATTGCAAGTTCTAGTTGGGCCAATTACAAGAGCAAGATCCAAGAGGATCAAAGAAGCACTTAATGGGCTGATTCAAGAGATTTGGCCTGATTCACATTCCAAGCTAGGCCCAAAGGAAGATAAAGGCATAATAAATTTAATCCAAGCTATTGAGGGCTGATCTGACGTAATTGGGCGTTATTTATGGCAAAGATTTATGGCTGATTGACTTTCCAATTCTAAATCAGTTAACAGATACTTTTCCTTATTTAGATCTTCTAATTTTGGACCAGATCTTCCTTAATTTTAGGCTTTTATTATTTAGAACGTTTTTTTAGGGTTTTTCCTATTTTGGATCTGCTATTTTCAGACCAAATCAGTTTTTAATTAGGGTTTTATTATTTAGTACGTTTTTTAGGTCAAATTTGATTCCTGATATGGTTAGGTATCAATTAGGAGTTATTTTAGAATATATTTTCTTGTCTGCCAAGTTTTATGGAGCCCTTAAATAGGCCCCTAAGTCTATAAACGTTTTTTGGATGAATTATTGAATAAAAATCAGAAAAGGTGAGGCTTTGCTCTTCTCTTTGGTTCTTCAAGAACTATGAACTTATCAAGGATTCTTCCTTGTGGCGTTCAAACTTATACCTTTGGTTCGTGATTCCTTTATAATCATTGGGTCAAGGTTCTTTTACTTATACCTTTGGTTCGCGTTTCTCTTATAAACGTTGGGTCAAGGTTTCTATCAAATCTGAATTTTAGCTTTCTGGGGCAATATTCCAATATCGTTTGTTGGGTATCAAAGCGAGTCTATTGAGGTTCGCATCATTTGGTATCAGAGCTCAGGTTCTAAAATCAGTTTTCTATCCTTTTATCTTTTGTTTCCTGTTACCTTCCTATCTTGTGCCGTTTTTGTTTTTTTGTTCTTCGTTCTTGTTTTGTGTGGTGTACTAGGTTAAAATTGTGCACTGAATTCCCAAAAAAAAAAAAAAAAAAAAAACGTGAAAAAAAAAAAAAACTGCAGAAAGAAAAAAAAAAAAAAAGACTGCAGAAAAAAAAAAAAAACGAAAAAAAAAAAAATTGTTTTTAGTTTCAGTTCTCTTAGAGCAATTATATTGTTTTCTTTTGTCCTATTTTTCTTTGATTTGTGTCTTTGTCATACTTTCTAGCCGTTGGTATTTGTTTAAACACTACAAGTTGAATTTCTTGATCAAGTTTTTTAGTTTATTGCAGAACTAAAAAGGGGAAGCTGCGAGTGGAAAAAGGCAAGAGAGTGTGAGACTAATATCGGGAAAAAGCCAATTTAAGAGTGAAACACGAGTGGGAGTGACATAATCTGAGTACAAACACGTGAGGGAGTGTTGTGAGGAATTTCTAACCTTTCTTTGTAGTTTTTAAAATATGTCTTGCAGGGGCGAAACTTCAAATAAGGAAGGAGGGGAGGAGTCATCTATCATGTTGCAGGCTATGCAACAACAATTTGAACGCATGAACGTTGTATTTAATGAGATTCGGGATCGGTTGGACAGGCAAGATACTGTTATTGCTAACTTGCGTAAAGAGCACCCCCAAACAGGCCCTAATGCTAGAAGGCAAGAAAGGCATGCGCGCGTGTATGATTCTGATGACTACCATGAGGATGAGTTTGAAGATGAAAAGGATCAAGTTTCGTGGAACAATGAGGGCAGGTTTGCGCGAAGGGGTGAAAGGCGTGGTAGAGGATTCCAAAGAGATCCAAGATGGCAAGATGGGACTGACAAAAGCCTAGGAAACATAAAAATGAAGATACCATCATTCCAAGGGAAAAATGATCCAGAAGCGTACTTGGAGTGGGAGAAAAAGGTGGAGTTCATCTTTGAGTGCCACAATTATTCCGAGGAGAAAAAGGTAAAACTAGCTGTGATTGAGTTTACTGATTATGCTATTATATGGTGGGATCAACTTGTGATGAACAGAAGGAGAAACCATGAGAGGCCCATTGAGACATGGGAGCAAATGAAGGCCACCATGAGGAGGCGATTTATCCCTAGTCACTACTATAGGGACTTGTATCAAAAATTACAGACTCTTACTCAAGGCTATAGGAGTGTGGATGACTACCACAAGGAGATGGAGATTGCCATGATTCGAGCTAATGTAGAGGAGGATAGAGAAGCTACCATGGCAAGGTTTCTGAATGGGCTGAATCGGGACATTGCCAACGTGGTGGAGTTGCAGCACTACGTGGAGTTGGAGGACATGGTGCATTTGGCAATAAAGGTGGAACGACAGCTTAAAAGGAAAGGAACTCGGTCATTCCAAAATCCGGGCTCCTCTGCTTCATGGAGATCAAATGGGAGGAAAGATGAAGAGGCTGTTTTCAAGTCCAAAACTGAACCACCAAAAAGGAGAGATGATGGTCCCAGTGTCAACAGAGGTAAAAATGAATCCCAAACTCGTAATCGTGATATTAAGTGTTTTCGTTGTTTGGGAGTAGGTCATATTGCTTCACAGTGCCCAAATAAGAGGACCATGATTGCACGTATTGATGGAGAGGTGGAAACTGAAAGTGAGGGAGATGATGACCTGATTCCATCACTTGAGGATGCTTGTGACAATGATGTGGAGTATCCAGTGGAGGGTGAGGCACTTGTGGCTAGGCGTGCTTTAAGTGCCCAAGTCAAAGAGGATGATATGGAACAACAAAGGGAGAACATTTTTCATACTAGATGCCACGTCAACAGCAAGGTATGTAGTATGATTATTGATGGGGGGAGCTGTACTAATGTGGCTAGTACTACTTTAGTTGAAAAATTGAATTTACCTACCATAAAACACCCTAGACCATATAAGTTGCAGTGGTTGAATGATTGTGGGGAGGTTAAGGTAAATAGGCAAGTACTGGTTTCTTTTTCAATTGGGAGGTACAAGGATGAAGTACTTTGTGATGTTGTTCATGCGGGTCACATTTTATTGGGCAGGCCATGGCAATTTGACAGAAAGGTCAATCATGATGGGTTTAAGAATAGGTATTCTTTTGTAAAAGATAATAAACCCATTACTCTTGTACCGTTGACTCCAAGTCAAGTGTATGAAGATCAAATGAAACTGAAAAGAGAAAATGACTTGAAAAAAAATTGTGAGATTAAGAGTTTAGAAAAAGATGATGAGAGGGAGAGTGAAAGGAAAAGAGAGAGTGGACAGAAAAAAGAGAGTGAAAACAAAAGAGAGATTGAGAAGAAAATTGAGAGTGAAAAAAATGAGAGAAAAACAAGGAAACAAGGGAGTTTTTATGCTAAGGCGAGTGATGTCAAGAGTGCTTTTTATACAAACCAGCCTATATTTGTACTCTTGTACAAAGAGGTCTGTTTTAATACTAACGAACTTGACGAATCTTTGCCTAGTGTTGTTATTTCTTTGTTGAAGGAATATGAGGATGTGTTTCCTAATGATGTACCTAGTGGATTGCCACCTATTAGAGGAATAGAGCATCAAATTAATTTTGTGCCAGGTGCAACAATTCCTAACCGACCAGCCTATAGGAGTAATCCGGAGGAGACAAATGAACTTCAAAGGCAAGTTGAGGAGTTGCTGACCAAAGGACATGTGAGAGAAAGCATGAGCCCATGCGCGGTGCCGGTGCTGCTTGTGCCTAAGAAGGATAAAACTTGGAGGATGTGTGTTGATTGCAGGGCTATCAACAACATTACGGTAAAGTATAGACATCCCATCCCTAGGCTAGATGACATGTTGGATGAATTGCATGGATCATGTCTCTTTACAAAAATTGATTTGAAAAGTGGGTATCATCAAATTAGGATGAAAGAGGGTGATGAATGGAAAACTGCCTTTAAAACTAAATATGGATTGTATGAATGGTTGGTAATGCCTTTTGGTCTAACTAATGCACCAAGTACATTCATGAGGTTAATGAACCATGCATTGCGTGAGTTTATAGGCAGATTTGTTGTGATCTATTTTGATGATATTTTGGTGTATAGCAAGAACTTAGATGAGCATGTCAAACATCTGCATTATGTGCTTGCTGTTATGAGAAAAGAAAGATTTCCAGCCCGTAGGAGATCCAAGCTACATCCAAGAGGAGATGGACCGTTTCAAGTTCTTGAGAGAATCAATGATAATGCCCCAATAGACTCGCTAAATTTAGAACGTTTTTTTAGGGTTTTTCTTATTTTGGATCTGCTATTTTCAGACCAAATCAGTTTTTAATTAGGGTTTTATTATTTAGTACGTTTTTTAGGTCAAATTTGATTCCTGATATGGTTAGGTATCAATTAGGAGTTATTTTAGAATATATTTTCTTGTCTGCCAAGTTTTATGGAGCCCTTAAATAGGCCCCTAAGTCTGTAAACGTTTTTTGGATGAATTATTGAATAAAAATCAGAAAAGGTGAGGCTTTGCTCTTCTCTTTGGTTCTTCAAGAACTGTGAACTTATCAAGGATTCTTCCTTGTGGCGTTCAAACTTATACCTTTGGTTCGTGATTCCTTTATAATCATTGGGTCAAGGTTCTTTTACTTATACCTTTGGTTCGCGTTTCTCTTATAAACGTTGGGTCAAGGTTTCTATCAAATCTGAATTTTAGCTTTCTGGGGCAATATTCCAATATCGTTTGTTGGGTATCAAAGCGAGTCTATTGAGGTTCGCATCACACACCACCGGGCCTTCTTGTACCCTTGAATCCACAAGTACCATCGCGAACCAAGATCCATAATGCGAAAACAAAAATGAGAATGAGGGTCTGAAGGAGAATCATAGGAAAGGCAAATTGATAAATAGGCACAATTAACTAGAAAAAGGGGGGGGGGGGGGGGGCCAGGGGCGACACAATATTGATAGAAGCTTCTTTTTCATTCTTGGACAATGAAATCGAGAAGATTGCGTTCAATATTGCGTTTCACCTGAAAGTTTATGGAGCTATCATCTTTCCTAAGTTGCGTTAACAGCCAGGAAATAGACTTATGTTTCTTTTGAAGTGGATCATTCGGAGCAAAGTTTGGTGCATGCTTGCCGATGAGCTCCCCCACAAACTGGTGCAGGTTGCGGAAATTGAAATCCAAGCTAGATAATTTCCTTTTGAGAATCTCGCCCTTGATCAGCCCTTCAAGGACCCTTCTTATTTCGTTCTCCTTCTTCGAGATCTTGTCCCGAAGTTGGAAATCTAAAATTTCCTTAATTCGGTCTTGATCCTTTTCCCCGTACACATCTATATCGAGTTGGGGGGCCTCTTCAGCGGGAACTTCTACTTCTTCTCGTGGATGCAGATTGAGATCAAGGTTCCACCGGGGGTTTGAGCTCGAGGAGCCAGAAGCCCCTGCAGGCAACATCATATTCCCGAGAGGGGGCGTGGCCTCGCTACCGATGAAAGCCCGAAGACTAAGATTCCAGCCCACCGGCGTCGTGGCAACAAAAAAGAAAGGGTTCTCCCTGCCAACAGAAACCCTATCTTCCAAAACACGGAAATGAAATAGGCAAGAAAGCCTATTTTCAGACAAAGAAAATACATAAGAATAACAAGAGTCATTAGTAAGAGAAACGAATACATATATCTACAGGCAATTGGAGTGAGTTTAGAAATAGTAAGATGAGGAGATAACGGTCGAAAGATATTCATGATCTTCTGCCACCGGAGTGGTCTCAAATTAATTAATACATTGAACAACGGTTTCATTGTTAGTTTCTCTAGGAACCAGCAGTGATTGCCGTGAGGCTGTGCGCACTGCACTTGTCGGCTCAGAATCCTACTAACTTAACCATAAAAGGTCATTGAGTGAGTCAGAGGAAGGATTCCTTCCTTTCTCCATCGCTGGATTAGGCGAGGTTCCACGCACCCCTGAATTGTGGGTATTAATCCACAATCCAGGAAACCGTTGGATATGTACCTCAGGCCACAAGGACACTGAGTTCAATCAATCTGAGACCACACACGATCTCACCCACAGGCACCATCTCGTGGTGGAGCCTAGGGGGGCACTTGGTAATTGCCAAGTCTTGTGTACGTAGGGTTTGTCACACCCTAGGTACTAGGTAAGGTAGTTCCTGCTATATCATCTAAAAGACAACTACCAGGAGTGCCTCAGGGAAGTCGTGACTCCCAAAATGCTGACGAAAGCACTCTGGGCGATCAGGACCATTAGTAGGGAATCACCCTACTATCACCCCGCTCGATTACCCGAGAGAGACGCCCATCATGATGGGAAGAAAGGAAAACGTAGTTGCTACAACCTATCACATACCAATATAAAAAACGGAGTCGCGAAACTTTTTCTAATGTTTGCTGCTTTCCATAGGAGAGAACTACGTGCGGTGTGATCCCTTAACAAAGGGTACGTAGCGCAGCTTGGGCAGCCAGAGCCCGGTCCTGTCGCATATCTTGGTGGTCACTCTTCCCTATGCCACTGGAATAGATAGATTAATAGGAAGATTGAATGAGGTAGGGCTCATCCCTCGCATAGGATGATAGAGTGGGTTCCCGAGCTTTCTGCACTAGGAGAAGAGAAGCATAGGACTGATTGTCACTGATTCTCATGGTAGCATCTCTTTTCATTATATACGCAATGTGAAAATATGTATAATCCAAGGTAGCAGACGATAAGACGAAGACGCAGAAGAAGCAAGAGGAAGGAGCTGCAGCTATCATTTGCGTCTGAACGTCTGATAGGGAAAGAGCAGAGACTCAGAATAGAAACTGGCGGGGTTACCTCAATGTCAGGATTTTCACCAAAGAGTTGACTTCGACGGTGCGATGGATAAGGTATCCGGAACCCCTGCTTTCGAACATCTTCTAACCAATGGGTGTCCGTCCAAAAGAAAGACTAGAATATGGCCAAAAGCGTGCTTCCGTTTCCTGGTCTTTGAGTTCCCAAAGTGGGTTTGGTCTGGTCTCTCAAAGTCATGGTTTTTGTATCGAAATAGACGAACCCTGGCCTATTTCGACGTTGAGAAAAGGGGTATAGAACCCCAGTAATAACCAATAATAAGAGGTAGGATAATAGGTTCTTGTACTGTGACCTAGACCCCCAGCCTCCTGTTAGGATATGTGCCCTTAAATCCTATTGTATGATGCTATGTATGATATTATGTATAACATTATGTGAGAAATAATGTATGACTTAATATTGTGTTTAATAAAGTTGTTTTATTCTTATCTAAAATAATGGTAACATGAATATTCGGACATTATCAAATAGTCCATGAGATGCATAGTATGTGATTTATGTGATTTAGTCACAGAAGATATAGATCACAAGTTCTTTGTAAACTCAGAATTTTGGTTCGTAGTCGGTGATGAAATTGGGCATTTCATCTGCGAAGACTATATAACATATTAACTACGATGATTTGTCTTGATCATGGAAGTGGTGACTTCAAGTTAATATGTTGATATGTTTTAAAAGTTAAGACATATTGAACTGGACCGCTGTGAGATTTATTATTCTCCTAACGACTGTCAATTGAATAATAAATCTCACGACTTGTATTCACATGAACTCTTAATCCTGAGAGAATAATGGACCTGATCATGAAATGTAGGTTGCTTTGATATATCAGGAGTGAGATCTAAAGTAACGGTTAAAACCTCAGTATGTTGGGTAGCCACATTTAGTGTTGATGGAACATATATTCTCAAGATGGAATTCATAGTTTCTTAACGGAGATATAAAGTATTCCCTTGAGATAAGTTTAATGGGTACAGTTATTCAGAGAGTTAGGCCTAACCACTTTAGTAAGACTAAAGTATATATTAATGAAATTGGATTTCATAAATATATGATGAATAACTTAAAAGGATTAAACTGGGTACTCAAGGATTAAGATGTAGTAATTTACAAAGTGGCAGTCTATATTCATGAGTTTGTATTACTACGAATATTTTATGAAGGGGTTGCATGTATAATAAAGTATTGGAATATAATTTATTAATGAGGCCTAGAGTGCAATTATATTTATATAGTGGTATTAAATATCATTAATGGTAACTTTGGACTTGTCCAGAGTTGACAGAAAAGCCCAAGGCCCATTGGAGCTAGTGTCTTATTTGTTCCCTTTTGGTCCCACTCCAAGCCACACACTAAAGCCCAATTGGGAAGGCTCAAAAGACTAGCCCAATTAGATAATCAGTTATGTGGAGAGAAACATACAGAATTTTATATTGAATAAAATGGTTTGTATGTTTAATGAATAAGATGATATAAGGAAGAGAGACACTCTTTCATATTCTCTCTAGAAAACATAGAACTGATTGAGAGACCACACATCTTGGGCATCAAGTGGAATTGGAGTGAAGATTGAAAAGTCATCCCGAGTACTTCTTCATTCGGTTTTGAATTTCACCGCATCAAGGTACACACTCCTGTTCTTATATTCTGAAACCTACATAGTGCATGTTATCAATTGCGAATGAAGTAAATCCGTTTATTTTCCGCTGCGTATGTTTTGTATGCGATGCAAACATGATGATTTCCCAACACCTCCTACCTTCTAGCCCCTCCTAGCGTAGTTGAAACCTCACTCGAGCAATAAGGATATTAGAGAGCTGCTTTACCGCAGGCGAATCGTGGAAAAGCGCGTGAGAGAAGTAACTACGTGAAGACTTCGTCACGTAGGTTGCTTGGATTGGAAAAGAAGTCCGGGTTCAGTCAATCAACAAAAAGCCCGGTCAGAGGAAGAAGTCAATGATGGCATTGTTGATCTTATCCCTTTCCGTCCTAGAGGACATAGTCAACCTCCTATATAGCTAATAGGAAAGGGCAGAACTTAGCTCAGCACTAAGCAATCTAGGGAAAAGAAAGCTAATTACCACATAAAAACTACCTAGGCCAGGAAGCTATCCTAGTCAGGTCTTCTTTCCTTTCAGTTTCTTAGTTACAAATATTCTTATCCTATAGTAAGAGTGATCAATATCAATGAAGGCTGCTTCGAGCGGGCATCACTCCTGTCCCTGGAGGGAAAGCATACTTAGATCAGTAGAAGAAGAAAGAGGGGAGTTGGCGGATAACATTTCATTTCCTATTTTACAGGTTCAGTCATTTGCCTTAGCCAAACCTAGGAAAGAGATAGCCTCAGCTCGGTGACTAGAAGCAATATTCGAGTAGCTATCAGGTATTGGAGTCTAGAAACTACCGCATCTAGCTAGGAAACGACGTCTTTTTCTCCTAAAGACCTTTTCCAACTGGAGAGTTGCTTCAAAAATGATCATACTTGAGGAGGATTTTTTGCTTCAAAATACGCGATAGACGCAATACAAGCAGTTCGTGACTTGGTTTGCTAGAGATCTTTCTATTTAGTCCCTCCCGTTATGAACCTCCTCTTAAGATCTCGACTGTACCCCATTCGGGAAGGTCTTGATTCCTCGATCAGCTTGACTCGACGATCAAATACTTGACCAAAGATAAAGATAGAGAACGGCGTCAACTAAGAGTTTCAGGGAAGACCGGGCACTTATCCAAATTAGGAAAGAAAAGCGCTACGTGAATATGGGTTGGCGGAAGAGATGCTAAGGATCGAAGACTTTTAGGATATGGAGCGGCTTGTCGGACGTAGTCCGAGGAGGCGTCGGTGAATACGGCTGCCATGTATCTTGATAGTTCAGCCAAATTCTGGTGGCGGGCCAAAAGACGTAAAGAACGCAGAGTGTGAAGTGAAATTAGATCCATTTTGAGGACGAGTTTTAGGCAGAATGGAGGGTTCCTACTCGGTGGTGGTCCGGCATGTTGATGAGCCTGAAGCAAACAGGCCCCATACGCAAGTATGTGAAGGCCATCTTTCATAGTTCTCCTTGGACATTTTTGATATGAGGGAAGAGGACCGGCTCTTCGATTTCATGAAGGGGCTCCAACCTACGCCAAAATTTCCAAGACTTAGGGACGGCACAAGCAGCTAGCCTGCTAGATTGAAAGTACTTAGCTATGGGAAGTCGAGACCGGGCCAAGGGCAAGGGCCTAAAGTATCAAAAAGGCAAGGACTCCAAGAAGAAGCCAAGCCTGAGGCCAAGAACAGCGAGCTCAAGATCAGGAGCCAAAGCGGCTCTTGAGAATGGAAGAAAGAAGGAAGGCTTCATCTGCTCCAAGCCCCTAAAGAAGTAAAGGGCAACAGCCCTAAAAAAAAAATGGAAAGAGTTCGTTTCTTACTCAAATTGGACTAATGGATCGTCCAACTGGAAATGATAACAGAATGCATAGGTCATTAGAAGGAGTTCCAATAAGGAGATAAATATAGTCTACCACCTTCTCTGACATATGTTGAATTAGAGATCTCTTACCGACAACAAACCAAGTGAAGCAGATTATCGTCCTCCAACTAAAGCTTCAAGATCGGGCAGCTCTCACTTTAAGTCTTGCCCGCTGCTTTTATATGTATGGAATATAGGTAAGCACTAAATAAGATCTTTGATTCTTTCTACATCCTCTGGGTAGTCACCTCAAGATCCCAACTCCTCAGCGCGGTCAGTATAATCTTCTTAGATCGGATGATCAGCTACGTCTTGGTGAACAAGAATGAAAGTAGCGCCGAGAGAACCCTCACGGACTAAATAGAAGGACCTGCGGGGCGTGCCAGTAGCAAACTTCTCAAATCGATCAATTCCGTGTTACGCTCAAGGGAAGGCAAGGACCCGCTTCCTAGAAGAAAGCGACTGGTTCAGTTTATTAAGAGATGAATACTCCTAACAAAGAAAACTATGAAGTGAAGAACTACTCATGTCCACTCAAACAGCTCAACTCAGGGACTCTCAAAGCTTGTAATAACACTTTTCGTTCTCTTCCCACCGCAAGAGGCGGGGCTTTTTCTTTCTATCAGTTTCAAATCAAAATAGATATTGATCTAGGACTATGCCTACTATTCAACGCAAGAAAGAGGCGCAATAGCATCTTTATAATAGAAATGAATTAACATTAACCTTTTCCGCTAGCTGGGAGTAACTGCTTGGACTGGATGTACGCCTTTAAAGAAAGAAAGTAGATAAAAAGCTACCACTTCAGAGTGTAAAACTATCTCTCAGCTTCTGATCCCTGCCTAGATGAAGAAACAAGTTTCCATAAAGAATCATCAAGTTGGGATAGGTGCACTTAATATAAGCTAAAACGAGAAGGCAATTCCAATTTGAAGTCAAGAACAAGAAAAGCTCATGTGAAGGTTAGACTAAAAGAAACTTTCCCGTCCTGCATTTATTAGCAATGCTCTATTCCTAATGCTGACAAGAACACGCGTTGCAACTAGTAGAGTAGATTCCCCGAGACCGCTGTCATTCCTGCTGATCTAGCTTCATATTCTTGCCACTCCGGGCCATAAGACAAGAGCAATCTAGAGGACTCCCAATTCCAAAAAGTAGCTATCAATTAAACCAACCCTTCTTCATTAAAAGAGGCAAGCAGATTGTATTTATTTATTGCACTAGTTCCCGAAACAAACTGTTCCTGATGTGATGACCGCAAATGTATCCCGACTCGCTAAAAGTGAAACAGCCGACCTTTCTATAGATTTTCTATAGAAAAACCTTGAGCTTTGAAGCAAGTGGTGTATGCTATCTCGTTTTCGAGAGGAAGAGTTTGCTTTTCGGTTCATGCTATGGTATCGGAATGCCTCCCATTAAGAGAAGTTGGATTAGAAACTTATTACATGCCAGCGCTACTGTTGTAGTGGGAAGCGAGTTCAATGGTAAGTGGACGAGAACCAGTAGATAATTCCACAACATCCACATTAGGAATGGAAAGACCTGGGCTGCTAGTGAGTGCAATGGGAAAAGTTTTCTCTATTCATAGTAGGTACGACAACCCTAGCAGACCCTCCCTTAATTCGAATACGTAACATGATCTCCTTCAACCCGCTTTTCTGCCTATGGCCGAGTCATAAACTATATCTATCACTGTGGAACTCTCAAAAGCACTTTTCTAAGAACTGAGACCTGGAGTAGTGAACTACCCCTCTTCTTATGGTGTATCATCCGCTGAAATATGAATGGTAAAAGGAAGAGCTACCTCTCCTTGCCGGTCGAATCTAAGGGCTCCTCCTGGTCAACTACCTACTTCTCTCTCGATTTGGTTGATCGCAAGCAAGCTACCTTAGCGCAATGCTCACACCTGAATATCTCGTACCGAACTAGCTGAACTGGTTATTACGACCTGAGCTAGCTTGGATTGACAGTTCATTCCTGGCTAGAATCAATGTCTCATTTTCTTTTTCTTCGTAAGGAGGATCCCCCTTCTATACTATCTTTTGGTGGTCTGTATAAATGGTAATGCTATCGAACCCCGAGCATCTTCTTTTTGATTTGCAAATGGAAAAAGTAGTAAACTCCTATTACAGAAGAAAGTCTTTCTCTAAAGTTGCAAACCTAATCCAGATATGAAAGAAGCCGGCTTTACAAGCGAAAAGTGAATAAACATCTCTTCTAATTGGGATACCCAGGAGAAAGTCCACATTCTAAGAAGGTGGAACAAACTCAACCATAAAGAATACAAAGTGGGCGATGACTGAATGAATATGAAGCAAAGAACCCGTTTCTAACCTCGTTTAACACCATGCCCCCTACTTTATGAAGGCTTCGGAGCTCATCTCGAATCGGGAATCTTTAGTTTAGCGAATTCCTGAGACTAGAAAAGAAAGAGTGACCTCTCCTCTTTCTCCATCTTTTGAGTCCCCCCTATCCTATCTTTTCTAAACTAGGAAGCTTGCTCCTCGAGAATACTCATCCTCTTCTTCGAGCATTCTATCCTGAGTCTTGCTCATCCTTTTGAAAGAGAAGACAAGACCTGGGCTCGCTATCTTTCCCCATATGAGAATCTTTATCTCCATATACGAACTATTGATTTGATCGGGCTAATATGTCAGTCGGGCAAGGATTCCGGTGGTTGAAGGAGATCCAAGTTTTTCTTTAGTCTGAATCAAGAAGTGAAAGAAAAGAATGTATGAGCTCAGCAAGCAAAAGGAATGGAGTGCTTTATCAAACCTTCTGTTGCTATAACATAGCCCACTAAGCATCTGAAAGACAAGCTTCCCTCTTTAGCCTCGGTATCGTTTTGGTCTTCTGCCACTCCCTTTCTTAAGGGAAGGAGATTAGACTTGCCTCTTCGCGTTGTGCCGACTGCTGACGCTATACCCACCTAGAAATTGGAGTTGCCTAGACGCTCCTCGTTCTCCGACTTTGACCTGTCTTAAGGCGTTTCGCCACCTTTAAGAATCCCCTGTTCTCAAGCGGCGAAGCCTTGTTTTCCATTCCTCCGTCTCCAAATGAACTGCTTCTTTTTGAGGCTTTCAGTTCCATAAAGGTTTCAATGTCCAATTCAAATTGACGTATTGTAATGACAGAAACTTCGTTCCTTTAGCTGAGACACACAGACATTCTTGGTGGGAGACAATCCCTAGAATCTAGCTTGCCTAAAATGCTTCGGCTGATGGCGTCAAACTGACAGGCATGCGACTGCATGAATGAAAGAGCAATACGCAATTCAACCATTACAGGGCGAGCGCAAGGTTTTTGAAATCTTTCTCTATACAAGTTCTCGGACGAGATTTGGGCGCTCTAGCCAAATTGAATTTCGGCTATTACCTTCTCCATTACGATCTCTAACGCACTATGCTGCGACTATAGCTAAAGCGAGTGCTATGGGTGTCGGTGGGAGTAATCCCACAGGCTGGAGGCCTGATAACCTCCTGGGCTGATCGCTCAGTGGTAAAACATTGGTCTATCACCCGCCACGTGGCGCATGCGGAGGTTG
This sequence comes from Lithocarpus polystachyus, assembly GCA_033629205.1. Taxonomy (NCBI): domain Eukaryota; kingdom Viridiplantae; phylum Streptophyta; class Magnoliopsida; order Fagales; family Fagaceae; genus Lithocarpus; species Lithocarpus polystachyus. Next base: position 58,643,604 of record CM066164.1, on the reverse strand, counting down.
TGTTTGATAGACCTAATAGGTTTCCCGATATGGGGTACATTACCACACGTACTGGTGTTCTGAGTGATTCTCAGATATCGATACGACTTGGTACCAAACCAAGCGCCTTCCATTGGGAGGATTTCATATCCTCGCGACTAGGTGAGTTTGATGCTTACGGTTGACCATAATGTCTGGTTCAAGTACTGGGGTGTGCCCAAGAGTATAGTTAGTGACCGAGATAGCCGCTTTATGGGAAGCTTTAAGGAGTTGTAAACCCTCAAGATCCCAATTTCACAATCACCGTATAGTGATCACAGAAAGTTCGAGAGCCTCTGCAACTCCTGTAGCCGGTCAATCATCTTGCTTTCCCTCTCCCACTCTGAAAGCCTAAAATAGCTCTCGGAACTAAGCACCTTTCCAATGCCTAATGCCGCTCCAGCTGATGCGATAGTTGCAGCTCCAGTCCCCATTTGATTTTGCACCTCCTTAATGCACTACCCTGACTTGACACTTGACTTAACCTGCCTTCGAGACAGAGTGATGGTGCCTCCCCCTCATGAACAGCCAGCCTGCCCCTATGCGCCAGCCCTTACCTGCCTTGAACTACAGGAGCGGTCTTGCATACTTACACACATATGAAAATAAGGCCATTTATCGAGAGTTGTGACAGGTGATGAATATCAATGAGATGGCTTGAACTGGCCTTCTGTTGAAACTCAAATTGCCATAGATCGCGATTCTTCGTCTGATCCTCCTGTGTATTCATCATTGCATCCTTTTCCTTTTCAATCTGCCTATCCTTTTCAACTTCGGGATGTGCATTTCTTTTTCATCTTCTTTTTTCGATCTGGGGGAAGTTATCGCTCCTTCACCTCGTAATCTCGGTTTCACTCGCTTTTTTTCAATTATAAAAAAATACCCACTTTGATGGAGATTTGTAGCATCATTCAAGTAAATACAGATTGAGATCGTAAAAACATGAGCTTGTAATATAGCTACACCTAATTCCGGGCCGGTTAATGCAAGAATTATAAATAAAGGACCAAGATCTCCTATGAAATATAAAAGATCGTTCATACATAGCATAGTCCAAGCGGACCCACTTAAAATCTTTACTAAACTATGACCGGCCATCATATTAGCAAATAAACGTATTCCTATGCTTAATGCGTGAAAACAATGAGGGATTTAGCTCAAGGAGTACTAAAAAAGGTGCTAACGACAGTGGGACTCCTGCGGGTAATGAGAAGCTTAAAAAATGAATTCCATTTCTTTGAAATCCCACTATAGTAATGCCAATAAAAATAGAAAATGAGAGATCCAACGTAATGAGAAAATGACTTGTAACTGTGAAGCTATAAGGTATCATACCTTGGGGATTACGAAATAACGAAAAAGTAGAAGTGACCGAGATGCGAGGGAAAAACTTTTGTTTCACATATCCGGAAAGACCGCCTATTTGTTCATTTACCAGGTTCGGCACGAAATCATAAATAAGCTCTACCAAGGATTGCCAAGCATTTGGTACTGAGTTTCCTCCTCCGTTTTTAGTAACCAAATGAACCAGAAGTAGGACCAAACTGAGAGTTAGCAGCATAAACAAAGAGGGATTTGTGAATGAGAAATACAAGTCTCCTATATGAATAGGAATCAATGGGAGAATGGAAAATTGCTTAAGTGGGCTGTTGGGTGTAACTAAGTATTGAGCTCCCAGCAGTTCGTTTACTACCTGAAAATCAGAGCTAGCAGATCCTTTCTTAATTAGATCCGCTAAAATACTCTAGAGTGCCTCCACCTTTTCTTCCTCACAATGTACCCACTGTCCCAAGACATGAGGGTCATCTTCTATTAACGTGCCCGAGTCACTTGACTTTACAATACTTGAAACCTCCTTTTCGATGAGACCCTGCAATTCATCCACTCTCCTGCTCGTGCTTTCTGATAGCTCCGCTCCTATATCAGACATCCCCGACTCAGAAGAAAGGGAAGGGGAATCGGCTATAGTTATAGTAGGAGGTTGGGGAGTCTGATACCCACCCCGTGGTGATAGGGTGGGGCAATTATCATTTTTGAAGATAATAGATAGCAGCCCCGTCCCTTCACTAATGGCATGAGACCCTTCACTAATGGCATGAGAAGCCGAAATAGTGGGGGATTGGGGAGCAGCGGAAAGATTCACTTCAGCCAGTCGGCCCGTTCTCGCATAAATTTCATCCAATGAGGAAACCTTTCTCTTTCTTGGCATTAGTGCTACAGTGAAATCCATGTTTTTCATTCCAGCAAGCCTGCTTAGCCTGAATTTTGAATTTTAAAAAAGTGAAAGATGGAGGTAGGTTTTGCCTACCAAAAGAATGGGAAAGGGAAACGAATAGCGCTTGTGCTAAGGAAAAGGAAACTAATTTCATCATTATTTACGATTTTTATTTTCAATTTTCTTTCTTGTTATTTTTCTTCTCTTATGTCATTTATTGTCAATTCTCTTTCTTGTTCTGGTCGTGTGAAAATGAAAGTCCTTTTTGCCGCGTTCTGGATTTCTATTTTTCACTAAGAAGGGCAGTTTGTTCAACAAGTAAGCTATTTTCCTTTTTTGTGAGGAGGACATGAAGATTGATAAATGAAATGAACAACTTTCTTATGCCGATCTGAGGTTTCTTTTTCCTGGCAGAAGTTTGATTTCCGAAATGGCTGTTTTCTTGTCACTGGTTGATTGAAGGTGAATACGACGATTGTCTGGAGCGATTTCGGACCGATAATGGAAAGGTCGTCTTGCACATGAGTGAACGAATAATTGAATAGAATAGAGTTCCATGCGTACCCCTCACTGCGTTAGGTAGAGAGAGATGAGCACGAGCAAACACAAGACAGGGGCTGGCGTGAAGCAGGAAACTACGGCGCTGTGTCTGTGTAACGATCCGGTGCGACGACTTTTGATAAAGCACTCGAACACGATTGCCACGGATCGGACTTTGTCTATAAGTCTATTGTTCTGCTCCGGAAATCGAACCAACGCACGTTCACCTCCTATCACACTTTCCTTTACTCAATTGTTGCGTAGTCGGGCAGCAAGCGCCGGTCCTATAGCCCGACAGCAGCCCTTTTCTCATCCTTTCTGGGACCATTCTGCAGTGCCTGAAAAGGTCGAGTAACTCTAATTGCGAAGTTCGTTCTCGATTAGTCATGCGCGGAGGGAGAAAACGGTGCAATTGCCCCAGACCAAGTCTCATCCCTTATCCCCAGGGGCTTTACACTCTGGGAGTTCCTTCTACTTGACCAGCTTATTCGTATTGTAATTACCATCCCCTCTCTTTTTATTGTCTTCAAAATGAAGATTAGGCTTTATGCCTACAATGATTGGTAAGCGTAAATCAACCTATCGTATTGACGAGTACCTCTGTTTTAGACTTGTCTCTTCCCATTTCCCTTCGAAAAGGTAAACGTCTTTGATCTTTCAAAGTTGTAAGTCAACGTGTCTTTGATGCCACTCATACAGGCCCTTCTTTGTGTGTGGTTAAAAGCCGTACTTAAATTATAAAGGTCTCTGCTCCCGAGCGATGATGCGGGGATCTACTAACCAATGCAACCGGTAGAGGTTTTGTAGAACAATAGGTTACCATCTTCTTCCAGTCTTTCGTTTGTCTTCCAGGTCTCTTTGTGCGTAAAGTTTTGGTTGGTAGGGTCCTACTGTGTGAATCAGTTGCAGTTGGTTAAGTTTATATTCTAAGGGAAGGGACGGCTTTCGAGCAATCAGTTAAGCTCTCTCTGTATTAGTTAACGATTAAGCGATATCTCTATTAAATAGATCTCTTGTTTCCTTTCTAACTGTACTACTTGTGAGTAAGGGACTCTTTTAAGGGTAGAATTCTACCTCCTAAAGTACATCTTATTTCCCTAAAGGGTATGTCAATACGAGGGGTATTTTCCTCCTAACATTTCATCTTATTACCTAAAAGGGTACGTATAAATGTGAGGGTATTTTTTTGAAAGGCTGAGGGTCTTCTGCCAGGATAGCTACTAAGCTAGTGTTTGCCAGCCCTGGGCATGTACCATTAACCCTTTTTTGGTAAGATAGGCCTTGACATCGCATAAGTTGGGTTCAATAAAATCAGGAAAGACTGCCTACATAACAACGTCCTTTTCTTTTATTAGGCAAGGGCCTAAATGATCAAGCAGCTCATTAGTACTTTCAACTGGACAAGTAGTACTTTTTCAAACATCTTAGGTAAAAGAGAAAAGCGAAGCTGGTTCTCGAGCCCAGGAAGGAAGCTTTAGCTCGGCTCGACCGATAGGGAGAGGAAGTGCAACTATCTCTATGAAAATAAAGTCAACTTTACCTTAGCACAAGCGCTAAGCTGAATCTGTTGATCTCGTTTCCTCCGCGTATGGGGAGTCTGTTTCATCTACTTAGCGAAACTACTTGCATTTCAGGCGGGCTCAACCTGAGGGTCTAAGAGAGCTTGACCAGACTAGATAGTAAGCATATGAACGAGTGAACGGAGTCAAGCTGGATCTGTTGTCGACGGAACGGAACTAGAAAAGCATTCTCTTTCAACTAGCGAAAAGATTCACACGGGACACTACTTGACTTTCGGAGCAAGTGACTACACTACACTTGATATTAGGATTTTTAGCACCCTTATTGCCTTTCGAATTTCTCTTTCATCTCCTCTCCTTAGCACAAGCGCTAAGCAATAAGAATTCCTTACTCTTACAAGTAAGCAAGTAAACTACCTTTCCCTATGGTCAAGCTATTTCACACCTTTTGGAATATATTAAATCATCTTCTACTAACCTTTTGCAAGCCAACTACAAGGGTAAGCCTTCGACTAATCATTGAATGCCTTTCCTTATGGTCAAGCAGTTTCACACCTTATTACGGGTCATTTTTTCACTACAGGAAAATAGAGTTAAAAAAAGAAAAATGACCCTTCAATTACTATCAAGGGTCTGTTATCTCAAGCCTTAGGTGCAAGCCCTGCTTTAATTACCTGAATGGTGGCAACATCAGTCTTGAAAGACTTCGCCAAGATCCCATCATCAATGCCGGTGGTGAAAACTATATTAGGGATTGACAAAGTTCCAGCATTTGCACTTCCAAATGCTGAAACAGCTATTGCAGAATTCTTTGCATCACTACTGTACTGGTAGTGAATAAGTCCTTTTGGAAAAACAAACAAATCACCGACTAGGAGCTTCTGAGTAAAGAGCTTGTTTGTTGTGTCAACAAATCCAACTTCAAGGGATCCATCAACGAGAAACAAGAGCTCAGCTGAGCGGGGATGGGTGTGAGGCGGGTTGACGGAGCCAGCTGGGTATTGGAGAACTGCATACGAAACACTTTGGCCATTGAGGGCTGGGAACTCAGCCGTGCTCGCTTTCAAAACCTTTAAAGTTGTCGGTGGGGTTGCCCGAACTATAGCCCTCGTGCCAGTATATGTGAAGAAGTTGCCATCAATGTTGGTAACATTTGGTGGCACTATCAAATCTGAGATGATGTCTGCATCCCCAACAATCGCCATATGGAAAATAGCAAATGCAAGAACTAGTTTGAATATCAATTCGTGCTTACATGTCATAAAGGCCATGGCTGAGAAGCTGAAAGCGAAAAGAAAGGAGCTTATAGAATATGTTAATGATGTATTTCCTGTTACTTGGGCCTTCAACAGCAGGATGGTAATTGTTAGAGGAAAATAATAGGAAGCAACGCTGCATTTACAAGTTGTGCAGGCCTATGAAACAGAAGGTGCAATTTGAAACTACAATGTCCTTGCACAAGCGCTAAGCGATAAGAATTCCTTTCTTTATGCTGCTGGCCTTTTCTAGTCAGTACTTTACCTTTTGCTCTTCTCTTGGAGTTCCTTGGAATTCATAATCAATAGCGGGATCTTTCTCTCGACTGAGGTAGGTCACTCACATCTGGGTAGACACGCACTACGGGAATTCACTAGAGACAGAGACGACTAAAGCTAGACTAGACATTCTCAATAGCCTTCTCTTTCTCCCCCTGATTTGTCTCTTCAGCGGGAAAAAGACGTGCAGGGAAATTAGAGAATGAATTAGATCTCTAGCCATCTCTACGACTACTGACTTCACTTTGGGCTACTACTTGAAGGGGGAGGCTCGCTTCACTCTAGAATACGAGCTACTATCCCTTCGATAACTAGGGATCCTTAACTGAAACTGAGGAAAACAAGTCAGATACTCTCTCTCGGGAGAGAACTAGAGTATTGAGTACCAAAACGAGATAAAGAGAAAGAAGACTTTTAGCTCCCTACTTTGAGGAAAAGAACTAAGATCAAGTATTGCACTGCTACCGGCTTCAGCCTTTAGATACCTTTACTCTGCCTCTGGTGCCCAATACGAAGGCTCACTTCGGTTGCCAGTTGGGGCCCGAAGGAGATGGGAAACGGATGATTCAATACCTACCACTTGGGGATCGGGTGAAGGGACAGGAACAATGGAACTGGGATAGGCAGAGCCAAGTTTAGATTGAACGGAGAGATACGAAGATGGCGTGAGGTCGGTTCCAGGGAAAGAAGAACAAGGTCAGGAGGATTTTTTTATCAAATGTAGCCTAAGCTAAGCAAGAATAGCTGCTGCTGCTCTAACTCTCATTTTAGCGAGAAAAGATAGGATTCTTTCAGCGGAATCAACCTTAGTGGATGCATATAACAAAGTGATGTCTTCTAAGTTGGTTTACTATTGAGCTTAGATAAAGCTTTCAACCAGCCCACTTTCTAACTAATTGACTCAGGAATATCCTTTGAATGAAGAATAATCGGATTCTATCCCCTTCTTTCGATTTGAAATAGCTTTCTGGAGCATAGTAGATAATTGAAAAGAGCAATCATCTCTCTTCAGAATAGGATCCCATCCATCCCGAGCTCTGTAGTGATGACCCTCTTCTACTCTACCTTTTTCTTCCTTTTTACCACTGGCCTAAGACTGAGCAGACAGGACTGAGCTAAGGGTCTTTCCTATTCTACTGGTATCGTGAGTAAACGGCCTCTTGCTTGGCATCGTGGTCGAGCTTAAGCTTCACGCTTTCCATTGGTGGAATGTATGGTATTCCATCATCATTCAAGCATCTGACATCAATCGCTTCCCTAATCTAGTGGATTGCTACCTTTAATAAGCAAGACTCATTGCTGCAGGTAAGTGCCTTGATGTTGCCGTCGGAGAAAGGATCAGTCCCACTACGCCTAACTAGATGGGAATAGCTCCTGCCCAGCTTGAGGGAAATTCCTCTTTGATAACATGGATCCATTTTCTAAGAAGAAGCTGCTATTCTATTGGACAGATTTCCGTGCTTGTCCTTGAATTGGGATTCGATTGGTCTTCTGTGTAATGGAGCTCTTTTAGCCTGGGCACGAAGGCTATGAGAATCACTGGTTGGGAACGAAGGAACTTCCGGGCTTCGATAATTCGTTCTTAGCATGAAAAGAATAGAGGGTAGCAGTCCTTAGCCAGGCCTCTATTAAATCGGTTTAGCATGGGCCGACTAAGCTTTTTCATTGATTGAGTCCAAAAGAATGGGGTTGGATGCGAGATTCGGTGATTTAGAATAGAAGTTCAATAACCCGCTTAAACGATTTTTGAGTTCAAAAGGGGATTGGTTCTCATTCTTGAGAAATAGGAATCATAGCCTATTCTAATAGCCCAGCAAAGAAGTAAACTTCTGGGATGGCAAGAATTCGGATGCCGAGAAAGAGCTCTTTTCAGGTTTCCATTCCTATTCTTTGCTTGTAAGCCGCTCTCTCCCGAGTGTAAGCAAGCCTATAAGTATTCATCATCTCTTCCCACTCTTACTAGAAGTGCCTGTTATTCCTCCTTTTCTTTGAGCAAGGAAGACTAGCAGAAAGCTACCTCCCTGGGCGTCTATCTGATTCTAAGGCTTTAATCAAGAGTGATGTAATGCACCGAAAGCAAGAGTTCATTGCTCGTCATCGCAAGGAAGAAGGTATTCCTTCGCCTAGCTCTTTGTTTAATCGTGATCTAAAGTTCTTGCTGTAATGGGAATCCTACCATAGTTCCTTAGTTATCATGTATCCGAGTCGACGTAAGCTTGAGATAAGGAATCTTCATATGTTGAAAGCGAGTGCTTATTTCTGTCTTCTTATTGCTTTCATGAGGAATGAAGTAATCATACTAGAAGTTGATTTCTGTCCTTCGACTCAAGTTCCAATCACCAGCACGAGATTCAGACGCTATAATGCATTGATGTTCATATAATTGGAATCCCTTCGCCGGTGTAAAGCCTACGCTTATCTTCCCCTATCGCTAATTCCTTTTAAGTTAGCTTGATATAGTTACTAGGAATCAACAAAAGAGGTCATCGATGTAGTCTTCTTGTATGTGTCTCCTCTCTGAGGTAGGCGCCTTCCTTGTTGACTCTTGGCAAGTGAGTTCTTTTCTTCTCTTTTTTGGCCCCCTATGAACATAAGAATTGGATGGATGACTCACTCTCTCTTGAATGAGATGTCAAACTGGTCCTCAGAGCCCCTCTCCTTTGGATGACTGATCAACACCTAGACTGACGAGCTACCCCCTGACGAAAGCACAGACCTATCTCCGGTTGGTTCTCCTGGTCACCGAAACACAGACAAGGGCTTCTCTTACCTCATTCACCCCCTTTTGTAGGTCAGGATCAACAGGATTGGTTGGGTGGCTGGAAGCTGACTGATCAGCTAGAAAGAAGAACGCAACGAATTCTGAATGATCAAGAAGGGCTGGACCTTTCTTGGTTGATTGAAAGCCCAACTTCTCTTCTCGAGCTCATGGATTCTGCTCATGGAGGTACTAAGCGAATCGACTACACGGAACAATCAAGCCCGAATTCCCCTGGATGGAAGGGAAGAATGTGGACAGATGGAATCAAAGAGGAGCTCTCCCTGCTTAGCGCAGGCTACATTTGACCCCTAGATCATGAAGAAGGTGTCCCCTACACCGGACCGGAATCTCCATCCTAATTGGGAACCACAAAAATGATTATCGATGGCTGGTTGAGCTCAAGCTCTTGCTTCTTGGTCACTACAGAAGCCCTGCTGAACCAGAAGGAGCCCAAGAACGGCAAAGAACTAGATGGAGGGAAGGCCGAACTAATGGCTCACAAACAACTGCGGAATAGAGCCAAGCCAATCTCTGGAACTGCAACTGAAGCTGATAATGCTGGAACCAACACTGGCCAGAACATGTAGGGAGCTACCTGAAGGGGGAACCCAACTGGGGACTCCAAAAAATAGCTTGAAAGATTCATGCATGTCCGGGGTCTTCGACAAGAACTGGAGCACTGGGACCATCAATGTGTACGAATCTCAACGGTGCAATAAGGAGCTGGAGTCAAGCACGTGAGAAACTACCAGGTCAAGGAGTAATGATGACTCTTTTTGCCTGATCCGAGGTTACCCACCAATGAGGTAAATGGGACAAGGTAGACCCTATAGACTAAACCCCTAGAAGAAAGGTGCTTATGTCGATAGGGGAAAGTCCGCAGGAATCAAGGTATAAAGGGACCCTTGAAGACCAGCACGAGGTGCAGTATACAATGTAGTAAATGTGACTGACTGAGACAACAATGGGTGTGGAAGGCAATGATAGATGGACTACTGATTACTTCCCTTGTTCAGAGCATAATGGCAAGGTTGACCTAGCAGCAATGGAATACCGCTGGGGGATTCATGGCCAAGATTGAAGCAGAAGGACAACAGGGGGTACAAAGATATCATATAATATGAGTGTGCTGAATAAGCACAATCTAATTGTCCCAAAGGAAGGGATGGCTTGTAATCAAGGAGATAGGTGCCCCAACATGCAACCAGATGGTGAAAATGGTAACAGTAGATGAAAGTAACCAGGGGATGTGGGCTGGAGAACTAGAAAATGGATGGCTGTACAGGACAGTGGCTGCCCAATAGCATAAACTCCATGAAGTAGTAATAGCAGATTCTTTCCGTTAGATGAACCGTGGGAGGCAAGAAAGATTGGAATTCCCCTTTAGTAGTTGGCTCGGCCAGAAGGATTGTTCGAAGGGAAGGAAGGTCGGATGAAAGTAACAAAGGAAGGATGGTTGGACTAGAGAACTATCTTTCTATCTTGTCGGAAGCAAGCAATATCAACGACAACTGGAAGGAAGGGACCTAGTTCGAAAATTGTCGAAGTTAGGCTAGGCTAGCTATACTACTACTGTCATTAGAGAGTCTCCGCTTCTTCCCACCGGAGTTTCCCCTATTTTTTTGGAAAGGACATTGTGACGCAGGAATCAAGGTATAAAGGGACCCTTGAAGACCAGCATGAGGTGCAGTATACAATGTAGCAAATGTGACTGACTGAGACAACAATGGGTGTGGAAGGCAATGATAGATGGACTACTGATTACTTCCCTTGTTCAGAGCATAATGGCAAGGTTGACCTAGCAGCAATGGAATACCACTGGGGGATTCATGGCCAAGATTGAAGCAGAAGGACAACAGGGGGTACAAAGATATCATATAATATGAGTGTGCTGAATAAGCACAATCTAATTGTCCCAAAGGAAGGGATGGCTTGTAATCAAGGAGATAGGTGCCCCAGCATGCAACCAGATGGTGAAAATGGTAACAGTAGATGAAAGTAACCAGGGGGTGTGGGCTGGAGAACTAGAAAATGGATGGCTGTACAGGACAGTGGCTGCCCAATAGCATAAACTCCACGAAGTAGTAATAGCAGATTCTTTCCGTTAGCTGAACCGTGGAAGGCAAGAAAGATTGGAATTCCCCTTTAGTAGTTGGCTCGGCCAGAAGGATTGTTCGAAGGGAAGGAAGGTCGGATGAAAGTAACAAAGGAAGGATGGTTGGACTAGAGAACTATCTTTCTATCTTGTCGGAAGGAAGCAATATCAACGACAACTGGAAGGAAGGGGCCTAGTTCGAGAATTGTCGAAGTTTGGCTAGGCTAGCTATACTACTACTGTCATTAGAGAGTCTCCGCTTCTTCCCACCGGAGTTTCCCCTATTTTTTTGGAAAGGACATTGTGACGTAGGAGGGGCGCAAGCGAACGAGTTTTTCGCAGCGGAAGCACGAACGGCTCAACCGCACATTCCTGAGGAGGCGCCCGCCCCCGCCCCCGCCCCAAGGGTAGTAATTCCCCGGCTGGAGCATCTGCTGCTTGCTGATGCCCTTCGGATGGGGGAACTATACCGGCGCTTCCTAGTAAATTCCTTTGGCAGAACATATACCCTCTCCACATTAATGGAGGTCCTTGATTGCCAAATGCGAATTGAAAAGAGTGTCGAAGCTGCGTTAGTCCACGATGGCTTCGATCCCGGTGATGTTCTAAACAAGCGACATCAAATCAGAGGGATCGTCTTGTATCCTGTGGAACTCCCCTTTCCCTCAGTACCTATAAAAGTAATTATAGAAACATAGAGGAATTTGGTACTAGGGGAAGCCTTCCTTATCGAAGGGTTCTAAGGGGCATTTGCCAATATGACTTAGCCCTTCGCCAGATCAATTGAGAAACAAAACAAGATCATTTCGTTCCATTTTGAGTCAAATAGTGAAGGATATTCCATTCGTAATTAAAAAAGGGGTTAGGGGATTAGAGAAAGATTTCTCCGAGAGAAAATCTTAACAGTTACATCCAATCACAAACTACTCGAAAGTTGCCCCTTTTTTCTTCTTGATTTTTTTTCCGGTATGTCGCTCCGCGAGCAAGGAGCGAGAGAACCAAGTGGGCTGTGGTGATGTCAGAATTTGCACCTATTTGTATCTATTTAGTGATCAGTCCGCTAGTTTCTTTGATCCCACTCGGTGTTCCTTTTCCATTTGCTTCCAATAGTTCGACCTACCCAGAAAAATGGTCGGCCTACGAATGCGGTTTCGATCCTTTGGGTGATGCCAGAAGTCGTTTCGATATACGATTTTATCTTGTTTCAATTTTATTTATTATTTCTGATCCGGAAGTCATCTTTTCCTTTCCTTGGGCATTACCTCTCAACAAGATTGATCCGTTTGGATTTTGGTCCATGATGGCCTTTTTATTGATTTTGACGATTGGATCTCTTTATGAATGGAAAAGGGGTGCTTTAGATCGGGAGTAATCACTAGTGATAGGGCAAAAATCGGGGGGAAGGACAAAGGAAAGAGCGATGCCTACATTAAATCAATTGATTCGTCATGGAAGAGAAGAAAAACGGTGCACGGACCGTACTCGAGCTTCAGATCAATGTCCTCAGAAGCAAGGAGTATGCTTGCGTGTTTCAACGAGAACACTGAAAAAACCTAATTTAGATAGCCAAAGTACGGTTGAGCAATCGACATGATATATTTGCTCACATTCCAGGCGAAGGTCATAATTTGCAAGAACATTCTATGGTCTTAATAAGAGGAGGTAGAGTGAAAGATTTGCCAGGTGTGAAATCCCATTGTATTCGAGGAGTCAAGGATTTGCTAGGAATTCCGGATCGAAGAAGAGGCAGATCAAAATATGGTGCGGAAAAACCCAAATCGATATGAATGGAAGATGCCTCTAGAACTTGTTTTTCTCGGTCAGTCGAGGGAACAACCACAACGTTACGCCCCAAAATAGAACTATATAGAGCCCTTCCGAATGACATATACCTATAATGGAGTCTACTACACTCTTTCTTGGCTAGTGTAGTAGACTTCATTCGCTCGTGGAGGTGAGTGGAGGAAGAATCAAAAAATAGAAAGGTATTGCTTCCAGTAGTTGCTCGTTCATAAATTCACTCGACCACTTGTAAGTCTTGCTACATACACTACACGACACGAGTCTAGGGTGAAGTTGAAGCAGACACGGTCAAGTGAAGTCAACTTCACAAGTGATTCAACATACCATATGGAAATAATAAAGGAGAAAAGGGTCTTGCCCAGGTGGCTCCCGCAAGGTAACGACTTCAAACTCAAACAAAGAAAGTTCTTCTCCAAGGCATGAGTAAAAGAAAGTCCTGTATGTATCTAATGCAAGACCATTCAATAAACTAAGGCTACGACATGAAGGAAGGCCAGAAGAACTACAGAACCACGCCCACCAGAGCTAAAGGAGACCGAAGGGACTTGTGGAGAAAACCAAAAGATAGGTAATCCATATGGTGAAACATGAGAAAGACGGATTGCGACAACTCAACCGGATGAGACATCTCTTATTTACAGAACTGTGCCAACGTGTGCCTACATTGTAAGTATATTTTATTTACTAGTTCCGGGAAGAGAGATTTTTTGAATAGAAAGAATGAAACCAGTACCAGCTTATCACCAACCGTGCTTCCTACCAACTCCGCCAACCCCAGATAGGGATATTTATTTAGCCGCACCTGAACCCGCAACTGCTGCCTCTACTCCGCCTACTTCTTGTGCCGACTTCGCCAGCCTCGCGGGGTACCTATTTCCTCCTGCTTCGTGCGCCGGGCCGGGCCTGTACCTCCCAGATTGTCTACTCCTCTTTTACAGATTTCCCATACTATTTTATTAGCCGGCTTGTATACCAACAAGAGCAACAGCTTTTATTCAAAGAGCCACATGTACCGCGTGCGCCGCGAGAGCCCCAACAGCTGATTTGTGATTGACATATTGCATGTTCCCATGTCCGCCTGTAACTCCTTATGAACCTAACAAAACAACTTAACCAAGCTACAAATTGAGCGCCTAGCGCTGGTTATTATTCCAAGCACCAACAAGCCGATGTACGTACAAGCGAAAGACCAGACCAATGAACCGAAAGACTGCCTTTCCTGCATGTGTGTGCCATTGACCAGATGAGAGATCTGAAAAATAAAAATGGAAAGCCTTTTTCTTGCTTTGCTTACATGCTTGTTCTATGAGTGGACTACTCCATTGGGAAATACTCCTTAATGTCATATACTGGATGCTCGAGGCTCCCCCAATCGAAAGCTGCGGCAGTAGGGGAGTTTCAAGAAGATCAATGAGCACCCATTGATCGAGTTGGGGAGTTTACCTTTGCCTTCTTCTTTCCAATTGATCAAGTAAAAAAAATCCAGTTGATTACGAGACTTTTTGATAGAGGATAGTTTCCAGTAGAGCGGGAAGGCTTAGTTAAAAGGAAAGCAAAAGAACTTTCAAGAGATCCTAGGCCGAAAGCCATTTCTCGATAGTTTAGTGAGCCCTTAGTACCTTAATCAGAGAGCTTGAACGCGCTTTCTGCTTAAAGAAAGATTGCCATAGAGACGGCTGATACAGACAGGGGACAACTCTTTTTAAAAGAAGAAGTTCGTCCCGCACCTCCTGGTGTGCTACTTCCTGCCACTACTTTTTGAGTCTCCCACTCCTCTATTGGTTGAATTCATATTAAAGAGAGAAATTCTAGTTTCTCTAGTGGAATTAGAGTTTCTCTCTTCCTAAACTGGAAATACACGCTTTCATTTAGGGTTTTTTCCCTCGAGTACCCACCCCCCTGCGTAACCCCCTAGTTTAGGCTCATTAATAGCGTGTATAATCGAACCAGGCCGAACCTAACGCGAAAGCCCTTGCACGGTATCTGTTTTCTTGTTTGTTGACAGGAGAAGTCTATTTACATGAAGGAATTACATTGAATAAAGTAGAGGAATAAAAACCTCCGGGGGCCCTCCTATGTTGGAACTCCTGCCAAGCGTTCACTGCTCCTACACCTGCTCATGGTTGACTTTCTGGCATATTTACTATCTTCGTATATTTGTTATTTCATATGTGATATTCTTCTTCTCTAGAATAGTGGAATTCAACTTGAATTTCTATTCCTTCAAATCCAGCATGACATGTGTCAAAAAGCGTAGTACCCCGACCCATCAATCAAATAAAGGCTATACACTCCTGTTTTGGCTAATTCAATGTAACCATATAAACGAAATCCCATATAGACCAGACAGATGACCTTCACTCCGGGCAGGAAATGATCTATTGAATAAAGGGAACTCCACCTCTGGAGAGGATACAACATATTGAAATAAAGGAATTGGTGGATCTCTCCCATCAGACGGATCAACGGCACCGGGCATGGGATACACAGGCAGGAGAGCTGATTTGACCGGGCAGACCAGATGAACGAGATTGATTTAAAGCGAAAGCGCTGCGCCAACTTGCGTACAAGATTTATGTATGGATTTTAAACAATAGTAAAATCCTCTTCAAAAGTCCTTTCGTACAGGCTGGCTATTCAAGGTCTATTGGTTTTCTAGCTTATGCGGTACTTTGACCGCTAAGCCTCGCTTATGCACCGAGAAAGATCGTCGATAGGAAAGCTCTGTTACGCACCAACGATGGCCCCTTCTCTTTCCCTTTCTCATCTCCTACCTTAGTCCTTTGCTGGCTTGAATGAATTCCATCTCTTTTTTTCTTTGTTTGCGAGAGTTACTCAGAGGATGACCCACCGATAGACCTAGACTCGAACAGATAGAATCATACTACCGTTGCCGATGCCGTGCCTTCGCACCCGAGATGCTCACTTATGGAGTCAGTGCTTCTACCGCTGCCATAAGAAATGCTACTGAGACTAATACTGCGAATACTACCGAGACTGCAAATGCTGTCGATACCGGAGCTGCTTACTGACGGTCCTTCGCTTACTTCTCTGGAGTCAAAGATGCCGCTTTTTCCGTCACGGAGACTGCTGGCCCTTGGGATGGACCGGCTTATTGGCTTAATGCTCTTGTTCGTTCTCTCACGCGCCCGATAAAGCGAAGGATAGGGATCGCAGCTCATGTCTTACTGTAGATATCGTTTCGTAGCCCACTTTTTTTAAGACAAAAGAGTTGTTTGCTAGGCTTGAATGAGAGAAAACGGATGGCTAGCGATGTTCGGTTTTGAATTTCACCGCATCAAGGTACACTCTCTTGTTCTTATATTCTGAAACTTACATAATGCATGTTATCAATTGCGAAAGAAGTAGATCCGTTTATTTTCCGCTGCATATGTTTTGTATGCGATGCAAACATATATATTTCCCAACAGTACGGTTGAGTGAGTTCGCTTGATCTTTGCTAATTGGCTTACATTGTTATTGCTATATACTGGTATAATGATGAGAATCAACAAGCTTTCAAGGATCCATTGCAAGTTCCAGTTGGGCCAATTACAAGAGCAAGATCCAAGAAGATCAAAGAAGCACTTAATGGGCTGATTCAAGGGATTTGGGCTGATTCACATTCCAAGCTGGGCCCAAAGGAAGATAAAGGCATAATAAATTTAATCCAAGTTATTGAGGGCTGATCTGACTTAATTAGGCGCTATTTATGGCATAGAATTATGGCTGATTGACTTTCCAGCTCTAAATCAGTTAACAGATACTTTTTCTTATTTAGATCTTCTAATTTTGGACCAGATCTTCCTTAATTTTAGGCTTTTATTATTTAGAACATTTTTTAGGGTTTTTCCTATTTTGGATCTGCTATTTTCAGACCAAATCAGTTTTTAATTAGGGTTTTATTATTTAATACGTTTTTTAGGTCAAATTTGATTCCTGATATGGTTAGGTATCAATTAGGAGTTATTTTAGAATATATTTTCTTGTCTGCCAAGTTTTATGGAGCCTTTAAATAGGCCCCTAAGTCTGTAAACGTTTTTTGGGATAAATTATTGAATAAAAATAAGAAAAAAGGTGAGGCTTTGCTCTTCTCTTTGGTTCTTCAAGAACTGTGAACTTATCAAGGATTCTTCCTTGTGGCGTTCAAAATTTATACCTTTGGTTCATGATTCCTTTATAATCATTGGGTCAAGGTTCTTTTACTTATACCTTTGGTTCGCGTTTCTCTTATAAACGTTGGGTCAGGGTTTCTATCAAATCTGAATTTTAGCTTTCTGGGGCAATATTCCAATATTGTTTGTTGGGTCTCAAAGCGAGTCTGTTGAGGTTCGCATCATTAGGTATCAGAGCTCAGGTTCTAAAATCAGTTTTCTATCCTTTTATCTTATGTTTCCTGTTATCTTCCTATCTTGTTCCGTTTCTGTTTTTTGTTCTTCATTCTTTTTTTGTGACGTGCACTAGGTTAAAATTGTGCATTGAGTTCCCAAAAAAAAAAAAAAAACGTGAAAAAAAAAAACTGCAGAAAGAAAAAAAAAGGATTGCAGAAAAAAAAAACGTAAAAAAAAAAAAAAAATTTGTTTTTAGTTTCAGTTCTCTCTCAGAGCAGTTATATTGTTTTCTTTTGTCCTATTTTTCTTTGATTTGTGTCTCTGTCATACTTTCTAGCCGTTGGTATTTGTTTATAAACACTACAAGTTGAATTTCTTGATCAAGTTTTTTAGTTTATTGCAGAACTGAAAAGGGGAAGCTGCGAGTGGAAAAAGGCAAGAGAGTGTGAGACTAATATCGGGAAAAAGCCAATTTAAGAGTGAAACACGAGTGGGAGTGATATAATCTGAGTGCAAACACGTGAGGGAGTGTTGTGAGGAATTATTTCTAACCTTTCTTTGTAGTTTTTCAAATATGTCTTGCAGGGGTGAAACATCAAATAAGGAAGGAGGGGAGGAGTCATCATCTATCATGTTACAGGCTATGCAACAACAATTTGAACGCATGAACGTTGTATTTAATGAGATTCGGGATCGGTTGGACAGGCAAGATACTGTTATTGCTAACTTGCGTGAAGAGCATCCCCAAAGAGGTCCCAATGCTAGAAGGCAAGAAAGGCATGCGCGCGTGTATGATTCTGATGACTACCATGAGGATGAGGGCAGGTTTCGTGGAACAATGAGGGCAGGTTTGCACGAAGGGGCGAAAGGCGTGGTAGAGGATTCCGAAGAGATCCAAGATGGCAAGATGGGACTGACAGAAGCCTAGGAAACATAAAAATGAAGATACCATCATTCCAAGGGAAAAATGATCCAGAAGCGTACTTGGAGTGGGAGAAGAAGGTGGAGTTCATCTTTGAGTGCCACAATTACTCCGAGGAGAAAAAGGTAAAACTAGTTGTGATTGAGTTTATTGACTATGCTATTATATGGTGGGATCAACTTGTGATGAACAGAAGGAGAAACCATGAGAGGCCTATTGAGACGTGGGAGCAAATGAAGGCCACCATGAGGAGGCGATTTATCCCTAGTCACTACTATAGGGACTTGTATCAAAAATTACAGAGTCTTACTCAAGGCTATAGAAGCGTGGATGACTACCACAAGGAGATGGAGATTGCCATGATTCGAGCTAATGTAGAGGAGGATAGAGAAGCTACCATGGCAAGGTTTCTGAATGGGCTGAATCGGGACATTGCAAATGTGGTGGAGTTGCAGCACTACGTAGAGTTGGAGGACATGGTGCATATGGCAATAAAGGTGGAACGACAGCTCAAAAGGAAAGGAACTCGGTCATTTCAAAATCCGGGCTCCTCTGCTTCATGGAGATCAAATGGGATGAAAGATGAAGGGGCTGTTTTCAAGTCCAAAACCGAACCACTAAAAAGGAGAGATGAAGGTCCCAGTATCAACAGAGGTAAAAATGAATCCCAAACTCGTAATCGTGATATTAAATGTTTTCGTTGTTTGGGAGTAGGTCATATTGCTTCACAATGCCCAAATAAGAGGACCATGATTGCACGTATTGATGGAGCGGTGGAAACTGAAAGTGAGGGAGATGATGACCTGATTCCATCACTTGAGGATGCTTGTGACGATGATGTGGAGTATCCAGTAGAGGGTGAGGCACTTGTGGCTAGGCGTGCTTTAAGTGCCCAAGTCAAAGAGGATGATATGGAACAACAAAGGGAGAACATTTTTCACACTAGATGCCACGTCAACAGCAAGGTATTTAGTATGATTATTGATGGAGGGAGCTGTACTAATGTGGCTAGTACTACTTTAGTTGAAAAATTGAATTTACCTATCATAAAACACCCTAGACCATATAAGTTGCAGTGGTTGAATGATTGTGGAGAGGTTAAGGTAAATAGGCAAGTACTAGTTTCTTTTTCAATTGGGAAGTACAAGGATGAAGTACTTTGTGATGTTGTTCCAATGCATGCGGGTCACATTTTATTGGACAGGCCATGGCAATTTGACAGAAAGGTCAATCATGATGGGTTTAAGAATAGGTATTCTTTTGTAAAAGATAATAAACCCATTACTCTTGTACCGTTAACTCCAAGTCAGGTGTATGAAGATCAAATGAAATTGAAAAGAGAAAATGACTTGAAAAAAAATTGTGAGATTGAGAGTTTAAAAAAAGATGATGAGAGGGAGAGTGAAAGGAAAAGAGAGAGTGGATAGAAAAAAGAAAGTGAAAACAAAAGAGAGATTGAAAAGAAAATTGAGAGTGAAAAAAATGAGAGAAAAACAAAAAAACAAGGGAGTTTTTATGCAAAGGCGAGTGATGTCAAGAGTGCTTTTTATACAAACCAGCCTATATTTGTACTCTTGTACAAAGAGGTCTGTTTTAATACTAACGAATTTGACGAATCTTTGCCTAGTGTTGTTGTTTCTTTGTTGCAGGAATATGAGGATGTGTTTCCTAATGATGTACCTAGTGGACTGCCACCTATTAGAGGAATAGAGCATCAAATTGATTTTGTGCCAGGTGCAACAATTCCTAACCGACCAGCCTATAGGAGTAATCCGGAGGAGACAAAGGAACTTCAAAGGCAAGTTGAGGAGTTGCTGAGCAAAGTACATGTGAGAGAGCTGATCTGACTTAATTAGGCGCTATTTATGGCATAGAATTATGGCTGATTGACTTTCCAGCTCTAAATCAGTTAACAGATACTTTTCCTTATTTAGATCTTCTAATTTTGGACCAGATCTTCCTTAATTTTAGGCTTTTATTATTTAGAACGTTTTTTAGGGTTTTTCCTATTTTGGATCTGCTATTTTCATACCAATTCAATTTTTAATTAGGGTTTTATTATTTAGTACGTTTTTTAGGTCAAATTTGATTCCTGATATGGTTAGGTATCAATTAGGAGTTATTTTAGAATATATTTTCTCGTCTGCTAAGTTTTATGGAGCCTTTAAATAGGCCCCTAAGTCTGTAAACGTTTTTTGGGATAAATTATTGAATAAAAATCAGAAAAAAGGTGAGGCTTTGCTCTTCTCTTTGGTTCTTCAAGAACTGTGAACTTATCAAGGATTCTTCCTTGTGGCGTTCAAACTTTATACCTTTGGTTCGTGATTCCTTTATAATCATTGGGTCAAGGTTCTTTTACTTATACCTTTGGTTCGCGTTTCTCTTATAAACGTTGGGTCAGGGTTTCTATCAAATCTGAATTTTAGCTTTCTGGGGCAATATTCCAATATTGTTTGTTGGGTCTCAAAGCGAGTCTGTTGAGATTCACATCATTTAAAGTATATCTGTATATTTCATTTGAATACTTCTTTTAGTAAGATCTTATATCATCTGTTCCAAGAGCGATGGGATCCCCCTCTATCACCGGATCGAGGGGAGCCCAAGCAACATTAAGGAGAACTGGCTAACGAAGCCTAGCTAGTTTAGGTCCTACCATTCCTACCTATCTATCATCTATCATTGGTCAACTCGGGAATCAGCTAGACTCGACTTTCTCTTTCAAATGAATTGATTCGCCAGTTTATGAGCTCACTAAGCCGGAAGCCAACGCTATATTTCTTGCTATGGCTCTTTGCTCATTATTGGTGGGGTATCTGGTCAGCACACTAAGAATGAAGTAGTATGATCGGCGGGCGTTGGAAAGAGAGCTTCAGTACAATTCTCGCTGCTTAGCGAAGTGAGGTACAAAGCACCTTTTCGCTCTTTGCTTTGCGTATGCTAGTTCGAAATCCACTTCTTTCGCTGTCTTCTTTGTACTTGTTTGGAATCTTTCTCTTGGTATGAGGTTTGAAACCCCGCTTTTTCCCCTTGAGATTGAGCTTGCATGCTGCTGGCTTATCCATTGCTGATGATTTTTCGAAAGTAAGTTCGAATGACTTAATTGCAATTGGTTTGGTAAATGCCGTAATAGATGTTGTGAGATCCTCTCCTTCCCCACTTCTCCTGAGGCTAGAATCAGGAGTCGGCGTCGAGAAGGGGGGCAATCGGAAGTAGCGACGGGTTAATCGAAGGTAGCGAGTCTCGAGTCTTTGTTGCCAGTCTTTCTTCCCCGGGTTAAGTCTAAGTCTTTTTCTTCCTTTGGTCTTGCGAGTTAAGGGTCTTTGTACGAAGGTTCCAATTCAAATGCTTTAAATGGGCTTTGGAGACCCTATATTGTCCAACTTTAGTGTCTTGCCTGCTTCTTCCTTTGGTGCCTAGTCTATAGGTTCAATCTTATCTGCT
Source organism: Lithocarpus polystachyus (assembly GCA_033629205.1). NCBI lineage: Eukaryota > Viridiplantae > Streptophyta > Magnoliopsida > Fagales > Fagaceae > Lithocarpus > Lithocarpus polystachyus. Next base: position 58,622,423 of record CM066164.1, on the reverse strand, counting down.
AGCGCTTATTTGTTGCTTAGTCCGGACACATTCATTGATTCCAATCCGATCTTTTTTTTTTTAGGTATGTTGCTCCGTGAGCAGAGCAAATGAACATAAATCCAACCTAATATCATGAACATAAATCCAACCTATTCCTAGCCACTATAGTTTTGTTTTTTTATCTTCTTTTTCTGAAAATAGGCTTTCTTGCCTATTTCAGTTTGGTCCTTTCGAAAGGGGGGTTCATCCATGGGGGGCGCGCCCTCTTTTATTTATTTATAAAAAAGGGCTGCCCCAGGGGTCTGACCTTGGCGATTCTTTTTGCTGTTAGGGTCCTCTTCAGTACTGGAGCCGCGCCCTCTCTCGGTAATATGATGCTCCCTGCTAGGGCGGAATCGAGCCTATCTACCGCATTTCCCAAACTCGAGTGGGAAGTGGCTCCCGACTCCCCAGCCAATCGGGCGGCGCCTGAACCCCTTCGTACCCATGTAGAAGGGGAATTGCGGGTTCTGTTTAATATTGGGAAGAAGCACACCCTTCCCGACAGCACCTTTTACAAGTACATCGAACCGTTAGCGCTGGATAGGGCTTCGGTTGGATTTTGTAAAGCTCTGCTATGGAGAGTGGAGTCACTTCAACTGGAGCACTACAATAATGGCGAGCATCTTCCCTTTTCATTCACAAGTAAAGGGGAGAGGGATCGATTGTACTCCCTAATGTGGGAGTATGTTGCCGAGAAATAGAAAAGGAAGACCGGGGGCCAGAGAAAGTTGGGTTGGGGTATAGAGCTGTAAGCACGGTGGGGGGTGACAGAGGACGTGCTCGTACAGTTCAAAGAAGGGTATGATTAACTTGTTGATTTTGGGAACTTTCACTCCTCTATATTTGAAATATGCCTTTCTAGGAGCATTACGATCTGCAGCTCAAATGGTCTCTTATGAAGTCTCTATTGGTCTTATTATTATCGTGCGCCTTGTGAGCGTGTTTGGATCCGCGAAGGCAATCGCTCGGATGTTCCCCTAACCGAACCCGAGAACAGACCGGAGGGAACCGCAGCATGGGGAATGTCCGCGTCTTGTCGCAAGGCTCATTTTGAGTTGTAGGTCATAGGGCTGGCTTTGGGCGGGTAGCTTTATCTGATCAAGGGCCAGGGCACAAGGGTCCTGGCATTATCCAGGTGCGAAAAACCCCGGAGGTGACTGCAATGAGCAGAAATCTCACTCACCGGCCTAAACGACAAGCAAACACTCGAACGTGAGAGCAAGGGATCACCCAACGAATGGATGAGCTCCAAGGAGGGAGGAGAGAGGAAGGCAAGAACCATGCTTTCAGAAAAGTGGCGGTCCGATCTTATCTGAACTGCGAGAATAACTGACTAAGCCATGCCATAAGACTCATTCTCCAAACCGGACGGGGCCAAGCCTTTAGGTTGTTTAAGTAGGTTGGTTGACAAATCGGCTATAGGACTACTCCGGGATATAAACCAGGGCAACAAATGTCGAGCATACGACGATGCCGCCCGTTTTCATATTGTGGAAGTCCCCGGCAGAGGAAAGGGCTGTAGGTGATGGCGCGTTCTGCTTCTTATCTAAAGAGGGGCACGGAAATCGTTCCTATTGGGTTGTGCGTGGCAGCTAGTATAGATGAATAAAGGCGGGCCGCTTGAACGGGACCTATTCTCTTAATAGGCGGCAAAGCTGTATAGTAAAGGGGCCGAGCTGACTAATGAGTGCCTTTTTAGCATTTAGAAAAAGGCTCTCATGTGAAGCTAACAAGGCTGGCTACATACAAGTATAGCAAAATCAAGATGAGACGGGACGGACGGTCAGAGGCCACAGCGGGACTACCATAGGAAAGCCCGCCCCCGCTAGCTAACATAGAAATCTATTCCCGGATAGCAATAGTATCTATGTGAATCTCTTCCCGACCAGGCCAGGCCGAATCAGGCCACCACTTGGGATGGGAATGTCTCAGCCCACATGCATCATTTGATGAAAGCACTCCAGTCCAGTCGCCTCCTTGAAGTGGCTTGTCAACCACGCTTTCCCTCCCTCAAAACTATACTCCTCACCAAATGCCCTTCCTTGGATTGGGGCAACACAGCAATAAGTAGTTCGCCCTAGGACTCCACCCCCTCGAGAGCAGGATGTCGGCCAAGATGGAGCTGGAAGCCAACCTATATTTTCCTTGGACTTGCCGTGCCCCAACATCTAAATAAAAGGCAGGCGCCAAAAAGGAACCAGCCCAACCTCTTCAAGAAAGCTTTGCTTGGTAGGCGCTGCCTATTCACTCGGACAATGCTCTGAACGCGAAAGTATGCAGTTTCGTCCCCTTCTCCCATACTGAGTCACAGGCAGTGCCTCGGAAAGCACGGACGAGCCACATGCAGGGAAACTTGCACGTGTGGTTCTGGCCGGGGACCTCAGTATACTCTACTAATATGTGTAGGTCCCCGTAATTCGAGTGAGATTGTCATGGCGCAAAAGCAGATATGGTCTGGTATGTTCTTCATTTCTTGTCTAGCAGAAACTAATCGAGCTTCGTTTGATCTCCCAGAAGCGGAAGCTGAATTAGTTGCAGGCTATAATGTAGAATATGCGCGGGATGCGATCCTTAATAGTCCACTGTTGGCGGAAGCCATTGTCATGGGGTCCCAGGGACTCATTCTGACTGAAACAAGGGGTGGGTCTTTACCAACTTAAAAACATTCGATTTTAGGGAAACCAAAAAACGTGAGTGCCTAGCGCGAGCCTTATTGAAAACTCAAGGAAAGCCTTTTTATATATGTATTCTATTAATTATTCTATTAATGCGCGAAAGTATGCGAAGAAAGCAACAAGTGAGAAAAGCCCTATCTATTTTCTTAGTAAAGGGCTTTTCTTGCTTGTTTAGTAAAGTCACGCTTTTCATTTTGATAGGAGTAGGTGCTTGCTGGGGCAGGGCACTCTTCATTCTTCATTCGAAACTAATGAATGTCGGGTCGGGGCTTTCTGCCTTGTTATCAAAAAGGGAGTTGGGTAAAGCAAACTCCCTCCTTGGACGAGCACGGGGCTTAGTCAAGTAGAACCGAGTTGCGCTGCTTTATGCTCTGATCGAAAACAAATCAGTAGGGCCATGCCGGTATGACTGAATATGCATTAAAAAGGTCAATCCCTCCCTTATGACACCAAAAACACCGGGCCGAACTTCTAACAGCCCGCCCGCTTCCATAGAACAATATCATGGCAATGTAGACCTAAGTGGTCCTATTGGATCCTTGGGAACCATCACAAGTATGGCCAGCCTATATTTGAATGAGAATGCCATGTTGTCCAGCGAAGCCTAGAGGAAGGTGACTCGCGCAGACAGCTAACTCCTTTTCAATAGAAAGGAATAGCCAAACCAACCCAGTTGGCTGGTCAATCTCAGAGATCTTATCGGCCGGCAACCCGGAGACGGACGACCATGGTCCCGACCTTACCAGCACCGGAGGTGTACTAATCAATGAACCCCCGAAACCTACTTTCTTTTCTGACAAAATCAACCAAGCCTAACTGGTCATGACATGTTGTTGATATTGATTGAGTTTGAGGGACTTTCGCTGACTGAATCCATCCATAAACCTAGACCCTGGCAACCTTCGTAACCAAAGCGTCACGACAACATCCAAAGGGCACCCTTGGATTCTTAAGTAGGGGGGCAAGGAGGAGCACGTAGGAATACCGACCACTACATAAGCCACTAGTGGCTCAGAGAAAGCGAACAACACCTTGTATAGGTTGGGTGGAGCTTGAAGAAACGAGCCCCTATTAGAGAAAGCCATTGCGCGCTAGCCTAGCTAGAGCTAGTGTTTTTCAGCTGGCTGTTATGTTAGTTGTAGCGCGCCTTCCCTCCTTCTCTCACTTCAGAAAGATTTTGCAGTATTTTCTTATGATGACCTGGTCAAGAGAGTACGATACATCGTTGTAAAAGATTGAGTGGAATCTGTGACTAATAGCTTCTTCGCAACCGTTTTCTTGCTCCCCCCAAAACTCCTCTAGTGGGGGACAAAATCACAGAGACATCAGACTGCATACCTGTCATTTCAGAGGCAAGGACAGGTATTCAAGTTACGTTGTCAGTCTACGGTATCGAAGCTTCGGCTTATGTGAGGAGTGAGTAACGAGTGAGGAAAGCTCTATCAAAGGTATAAGAGTGGACTTCTAACTAGTAGCTAGTCTGAGGTAAACGACTGAACGATTGGTAATTGAGTTCAGGACTGGTAATTGAATCATAGACTAAGCATTGTGAAGAGCTTAACTTATTATAATGAATGCAATGATTTTGGGCAATTTCCGAACTCTAATGAGGAAATGGACGAGCTCCAAGGAGGGAGGAGAACGGAGAATCACCCATTAAAGTTGTGGAAGTAGGGATTTAAGCATTCATTAAAGCAAAGTAAACGATACACGTTGATTGCGCAGATAAGCTTTCTTTCCTTCTAATGAAGGCAAGCCGTTAGTCAAGAGGTTAGTTACCAGTTCTTCGTTCATAGGTACTCCCTTGCTCCACCTTTTCGGCCTAGTCACTCTCTTGCCTTATAGCTAGGAGTGCTCAATAAGAGTTATGAGTGACTCTAAAAAGAGAACAAGCTGTCAAGAGTGAAGTCAACAGAGTCGGTATCAACACCTAAAGTCGGCAATCACTCCCTGTCCAAAGTTAGTAGTTCCGTTACTAGTCATCGACTCAAAGAGTCAGGAAGGACAGTGTAACCATCCCTCGTTAAGAGGGAAACTGCTTCTAATGCTATTTAACTGGGCAATTTCATTACTTTAATTCAGCGGTAAAATCTATCTTAAAGCGGAAAGACAGATCGCTTCGCTTAAGCTCGGGCAAGGTAAGCAAGAGCGCGCGCTAAAGACGAATAGCCAAGCAAAGGGAGGTAGGGAAGGAACAGATTCGATACTAAAGAGCAACAGGGCACTCCTAAGAGAAGAAGGCAGTGAGCTCGGTTCAGGAACTTGCCTGCATGAATGAATCTTTCGAGAAAGCATGGTGCTTTGTAAACCGTCTAACAAGTGTCTTGTGAAGTTAGCGACTATAGTTTCGTTTTCGGGATTGGATTACTTCCCTGCGTTAGAGGGAGTTATGAGTGAGTAGCTACTATGGTAAAAGCCCCATATGCTATTAGATTCATAGATTCTTTATTGCAGGAAAGTAGAATAGGTATATATGTGGATTTGTAATTAGGAGTTCCTCTTTCAAGACAAGACAGAGTGCAGTTAGCGACTCAGTCCACAGATTCGGCTTAGTAACAGATTAACAAAGTTGGTTAGCAGTCCTCGCTCCACAGATTCGGCTTAGTTCAAATATCCCTAGTTTGATAGCGGAGTTAAGTGGAGAAGTAACTAGGAGAATTAAGACAAGCAATCCAATCAGGAACAAGGTAGTGAGGGTCTAATGCCATCATTTAGTGGTATAAACCTATAGACAGGAAGAGCTTCCTATTAAGTATCGGGTTATTGGCCTCTAGAAGAAAAGTCATAGGATGCTAGCTAGATTGATTGGTAGATTAGAGGTCTTCCGTCTAGCCTCTTGCTCCTTATCTCAGATAGAGCACAACGGGTAAGGAAAGTGCTGTTAGGCCGGAATGTCTTTTTCTTCAGGGGTTGAGCAGCATTTGGTGATTTCATTATCCGAGAGTGGGACGAAGTCTTTCTTTTCCTTTTTCATTCTTAAAAAAGTATCCGCATTCAGTCTCTCAACTGAGATCTATGACATTTCCTCTAACCTTTGGTAATGTAAGCTAATCCAATAATGGAACTACGGAATCTGTAGCATGTTTACCCCCCTTTAGATAATGCATCCGATGGAAGAAGGCTAGCTTTCGTTAGGAGTGGATTACGGAATCATAGTTGGCCTCTAACCTCCAGCCAGTTATGATCCTCAGTAGCAACAAGGTGCTCCCAAGCGACCTTAGGGACCCAATAGAGCTCACTACTCGCCATTACCCCTATCCATTCCTACCCTATTCTTCATCCTTCTGGCCTCGGAAAGACCCGAGCCTTCTGGTTTTTTGCTATATAAAAGCTTTCCAGCCAAGCTGAGATACTCGCCTCGATGCGGTAGAAAAGTGGGTAGGTTCGCGATAGGAGGACTGGCCCTTTACTTGCATGGGATAGCGAAGCCGCTCCAATCCACTAGCAAAAACCAAATTCTTAGACTCAACTAAAATGTTGTATCATTGATTAAGCGAAGCCGCTCTGCAATAGTGAAGGCACAGCTTGTCTGTCTCATATGGCAGGCAATTCACTTTTTGCTGTCTACTTTATAAGCTCCTTTTTGCATGCGCTCTACTGTATCTGCCGCAGGTCTTATCAGCTTATGTACTAAGCGAAGCCGCCTTCGGCCCTGAGCTTTCATCAAAGCCGCCCTCGCCCCAATCTCTAAAGGGGCTTAACCACTTTGCTCGTATAAGCCCCTTTAGAGATTGGGGCAAGCCATGAGCTTACTTCGAGTATTTATGACTCTGGTGGCAACACGTGGCAGGCGAATGACATGATTCTCGAGGAGTTACACGACGGCCATGTGATGATGCATCAAATAGATGCAAGGGTTGATGACTCAGTAGGTCCTTGTATGGACTGATTTCGTTCCCCATTGGGAGAGCTTTAGAGGGAATAGAGGTGGACATCTATATGGGCTCATGTGATTCGAAGCCAACCACTATGTATTGCAAGAAAATCCTATATGTAGCTATGTATACCAAATGAAAGCCTTAAAGAGCCTCTTAACACTTACCTGCCTAAACCAAGCATGATTCCAGAATCAATCCATTACCAGCAAGATACGGCTCAGCCAAAAAACGTGAGCGCCCGCGCGAGCTGCAATCAAACTAAAGCGCGTTAGCTAGGCCGTTTTCAATAAGGGCCGCGTTAGCGTTTTACTAATAACATAGAAAGGGCTTTTCTCGCTTGTTTAGTAAAGTCAAGCTTTGGCTTCATTCCACTTCCTTAACGGACCTACAGACTAGCTAAGGTTTACTTACATAGTTGTTCTTTCTATTCGCAATTTCAAGTTAAAGCTAGCGTTTTCAGCTTACTGTTTGCTTTGGTCGAGTAACTTTCTTCCTTCGCTTTTGAATGAAATCAGCAGTAAGTGTAAATAAGTGTTCTCTTTCTTTCCTCTGCTTATTCCGTCCAACGAATCGGCTTTCCGCTCGACCAAATAGTAAAATGTCCGGTTAGGATATGTGGGAAAGAAGCTCCTAGCATATTTCAGAATGACTTTCGCTTCATATGCCAGTCTTGCAAGATCCGAATAGGATTGAAAGGCTATGAATGTCAAATGGTCCCATAAGCGCTTTCACCCGCCCCCGAATAAGCAGTAAGGTGTGGGCGCGTTTGGAACGATCCCGCTTTGAAAGCTCAACCTCGAGGGAATCCGTTTCGCCGGTCCAGTGACTTGGCATACAAAGAGGCGAGTAGGGTTCTCCTCTATGTGGTGCACTCCCGCTTCTTCATACCCAGAATAAGTTTGAGCTGCTCCAAAGGGACAGCTTTTTGCTGCCGGATGAAGGTCTTACGTTGGCTAAGAAGCCAATGGTCCAACAGTTCCCACCAGCCAGGGAAGAATGATAGAATCCTAGTCCGACTCTTAACTCATTTCCGATGTATGATACTATGCGGATTTAGCTGATTTCACTTGCCTTTTTGATTGACTTTGTGCTGCGAGGTTGCCAATCACGACATTCTGTGCATCTTCAGTTAGCCCTCATGCAGAATAGAGGTAGCCCTCTCATTTTGCCTATGAATCCTACCTTTCATTCTAAAACTACCGGTCACTAGCCCCGAGAACTCAAAGGTGCGTAGCTTGTTCCACAATGAAACGGTTCTGCAGGTATCCCCTCACCTAATACCCGCTACTCAGGGTTGAAAGCATCACAATCGATCCATGAGAGCGAACTAACAACACGAGGTGGTTCACCTGCTCGTTAGAGGGGGTTCCGCTACTGACCGATAGGTCGAGGGCTTAGCGACTGGCTTGTTTAAGCCAGGGGAGAAGCGAAGAAAAGAGCTCGAGTAAGTGTAGCTGCACTCCCCTTCTTGACATGAATTACTTTACTTATTGTATGCACGATACTGCAAAAAATGGTTTAACGGTGGAAAGGGAAACTCCGAATCCTCCATCGAAGTGAGTCCTGCTCCAAGGTCTTCGATACACTTTTCATAGCGTAGTCAAGTAGCCAGTCACTAGGAGTAGTAGGGCTATCGCTTACTCTTTCCCAGTTCCTGACTCTAAGACTAGGGTAGGGGAGGAAGAAGCAAGAGGTATTTCTTCCTAGGTAGAAAAGTCAGGCATACTACAACTCCTACTACTACTACTAGAAAGGTAGAAAGGCATAAAGCAAGGTAATCAGGAAAGGCAGAACGTAAGAAAGTAAGTCAAGCAGAAAAAGAATAACAATAAGGAAAGGAAGAAAGACACTTCGTACCTTTATTCATAAGCTCCTCTAGGTCCCACTAGAATGAAATGAGTGCTTCTACCCCTCCGCTCCGTATGGCTAGTAGTTGACTAAATGGAGGGGTTTGCACATCTACTTGATATTTTGAAAATAGGTTGGTTGAGCTCATTCTCCTTTTTCTCTTTAACATTTTTGCATCGAGGCAATCTGTGAGACTAGCAACTTGGCCCGTTTGATTGTGGCATCACGTTAGATCTGAGAAGAAATAAGCTTGTGGGTCTCACGATGGAAGCCACGATCAGCAACAAGGAAAGCCACGGCAGATCTCAACAGGCTGCTATAGAGGCCTCACGAGTTGATCAGAGATGGCATGTGCAGGCTTGTAGACTCGTGACACAACACGACTGAACTCGTTGGTTCACGAAAAAACAAAAGTTCACCTGAGCCTGCGATAGCAAGAGGAACCATAGACGAAAGAGAATAGAAAGGAGTTAATGAACAGCAGCCTTTGGGGGAAGACTTGCTGAAGCAGATCCTCGCGGTAGATGTCCTAGTGACGTCAACTCAAGGAACATTCGAGGGGGCCTTCACGCTGCACCCTAAAACTCACTTTAGTTTCTCTTGCCAGCCACAATCCTTTGTATGATAAAGTAACACCAACCAATAGTAGCAAAGCAGGGACTAATTCCTCGCTTGCAACTACTTGCTTACTTGTAGGATTGTTTCTCCCTCCACTACGCTTGCTTAGATTGGACAAGTAAACTTCCCTTAATAAAGGACATAGGCTCACCGACTGAAACAACTTTGACTGAGAGTGAAGGGGAAACCCCTAAAAGATGAACAAAGCAAGCTGAGCTGCCCATGCTTTACCCATCTGACCCACTCCCTACTTCTCTACTTCGTAGGACTAACCAAAGAGACGAGGAACTTGCACCGAAGAACAACAATACGGTCTACCGGAATGAGACCGACAGACTGCTATCAAGCGAGAGAGAAGGTTGCTCCAGATGAGAGTTGGTCGTGTAGCCGCTTTTCAATTGAATCAACATCAATAAGACCATGCCCAGCATAAGATTCTTCTTCTCCGTCTAATCCCTTTTCTAATCTTTCAGTTTCTACCCCCATAACTAATATAGGTGAGCGGCGTACCTAGCCTATCACACTACGGACCTCTCGTTCTTGCCTGGTGAACCCCAATCTTCATCTCCTCTTCCCCTTCTGTGAAATCCCCGTGGTGAACACTAGAAGAGTCAGCAATCGGGTCTTTTGTAGAAACCCCTGCCTAAATGAACACTGCTATCTCGCCTTCTGATCTTTCTTAAGATATTTTCCTAATTTCTTTCCTACTTCTGTCTATTCGCTTCTACCGGGAGGATTTCCCTGATTGGCTCTCTTGCCTGGAATGACTTCCCTCAGTCCCGTCCCTATTTCTTCTCATGCCACTAATTGATTTCCACTTCTGAACTCCACGTATTTAATCGATTCTGTTTCATGGCTCGCAGGTCGGAGAGAGTCCACTTCTTCCATTGATTGGGACTTGACTACTTCAGGTGGATCCGATCCTCTTCTATTGAGGGCGGATCCCTTTCTATTGATTGCAGCTCGTGAGCAAACTACCTATCTATATTACCATTCTAACATGTCCTTGCTGAACCTATAACCCGTTCTAATATGGAATATTACCCTGGCTCACAGCTTATCCTTCTATGATACATTGGATTTATTGGATTCGAAGTTCGATTCGACTGAGCGAGCTGTCTTTTCACTTGGGCTTCGAAGAAAGCTTATTAGAGATTCTCCTCTTCGGATGGGGTAACAGGCTCCTCAACAATATTATAGATTGCCTACTTGATGGGTTACGGGTGAGCTACGAGCAGGCTTGATACCACTCCTTCGGACCCTTTGGACTCCAGCGCTTAGAAGAATCCTTATGAAACTCTTATTACATAGATCCTTCCCTTAAGCAACAAGCTAATTCCCTGACTAAAGAAAGAACTGAGATTGAAAAATATTATACCAACGCTTACCTTTTTCTTTGTAAGTAAACTTCCATCTTCTAAAGGGAGAGTAAACTCACCTTAGCAGTTTGATTATCCATTTTATTCCCCTAATACTGAAGTTGCTACTGTACTTGTCTTTGAAGAATGCTTCAAACCCGGCCTAAATGCTTCCTGAGACTCAACCCTACTTTGTCTTCGCCCTCCTGCCTTTCCAATTGTGGATTCAGCTCATATTAGAAATTATTACTTGACGGGATATTCTTACTTCACGAGAGAGATACTCACTATTGTAGGGTATACCCACGGGAGAGATACCGAAACTAGAGTAGGGTATTGTAGGGTATAACCATGCTCATTGACTTTCTATCAGAGGGGTTGACGTTCAGTGCCGTAGGTCAGAAAAGGAATGAGAGATGAGAAGGTGGGTTGAGTATATAAGCCCCATTTGACGATCCTTCTTTGGTCGAGTAGTCAACTACCTCTTTGCTAAGCACAGGAATGCTTGATCGAGAAAAGCAAGCAAAGAAGCAGCAGGATACGGAATATTGAGAGTCTAGAGATTTCTTTCTGCCTAGCTCTACAGAAATGGAAAGCCCTATGCAGCGGTTTATGATTTTCAACCTAACAGGGACAGACAGAGGCATTGACATATAAAAAAAGTGTGTCTCGTTTCTCTTTGAGCAGATTAGAGCTGATGACAAGAGAGAGACTAGTTGATTAAATTAGGGTGCCCAGGGCATGCGCTCTAACTTTGATAGTTGCACGAGGTAAAGCCGACTCAACTTAACGCAAGGGCTCGTTGCAAACCTCTATTAGGGCGTAAAGCATGGAATTCTGCCTAACTAAGTTTGATCGGGCCTTAAAGCCTATCCATAAAAGGATAGCCTCGCTTCGCCTGTTTAGGACTCAACAAGGCCCCTTTTTGGAATGGTGTGCTTTCATTCCATTTATGGGGATTTCACTTACTTATAAGTAGGGAGAAGCACTAACAGTCGAGCCTGATGCTTCTTCACTTTGGCATCATACAAGCTACCCACGGTTCAATCAGGCTTCGAATACGCAGATGTAGGAGTATGCCCTTTTGTGCCTTAGAATGGGCCTAAAGATAGTCTTGCTATCTAAATAAAACACGACAGGAGATCGAGCCACAAACAGGACAAATCGCAGAAGCTGTTCTAATCTAAGACACTCGACCAGGAGCTTCTATGCGGATTAGACACCCACCTAGCCTACCTGGTTCCCAGTTCCTAAAGGGGGCTTTGTCTGCTGTCTTGCTCTGAGTGGAGTAGGGTCGGCCAGCATGCTAGGCATTGGAAAAGGAGACCGACCTTCTGTACCATATCCTGTTCCCAGACCCATTATATAGAATCGAAGTGTAATGGCCCTGATAGAAAAGAAGGTTGAAGTACTACGGATATCAGAGCTTTAGTTTAAGTGATTCAAATCAGTGAACTTTACTCGTCCAAGCCAGCGGGTAAGATGAACCAGACCGGGCAGGTGAACGAACAAGGAAAGTAGAGGATTCGGATAGGTGAGTCAAGGCGTTTGTGTGAAAACTCTATCTGTCTCAAATAGAGATGGGGATGGTGTTCAGTCAGTAAGGAAAGAGACTCTTTTCTTTTCACTAGGAAATCCGGGTGTGGCGATCCGATCCCAGTTGATTGATCTCGACTTTACCAGCTTATGAATGGCATTCGTCAGACTTGAGCAGTAGGCTTCGACTCGGTCAGCTGTCTTGATGAAGATTGACTTTTCAGCCAAAGAGAATGCATTTACTTCGGGTTCGCACCCCGATCCGATCAATCCTGAAATAACATAGATAATAATAGAAATCGTTTAGTACGCTAATCTTGACAGTTTCCATTTTCGATTGAGAAAGCGGCGGGCCCAGTAAGCTCTCCAATAGTGCACCAAAACGGGGCCGGAGAGAGGGTAAACCTTAGATCGGCTAAGATCGAATTGAACTGTCTTTGATTGAGCGACTCCTTCTTCTAAGAATAAGCCTTCTAGTTGACAACCACATAGGTAAAGATAACATAGTAAGAGGATGGTTTAGGTCTTATGCAAGCCTGATCTAGCCCTCTATACGAGCTACTTCTCGTTGATAACTCCTGATCCCATGCTTCACACTCCTTAATAAACTGAAAGCCTAATCAGTAAGATGTGATAGCATTCAATCAGGGTATACTGCCCAAGAAGACTTACCAGAAAGAAGTACTTTCCTAATATGGAAATGACTTCTGTAAGCGAATCCCTTCTTTCTTTGGCTTGCTTCTTAAGCCAATAAGTCCTGTGCCCTTTGCTTTCCTGTAGCGAAGGAAGCCCGCAATCTTCCCTTCCCCAGCTTGAAGTTCAGTTACTTGCCTTAGTTCAATCGTAGTTCATTGAGAAGGATTTGATGCTGTTAACTTAGGGTGCTTCACTAACGATGTCAAAGAGCTCCCTCTTGCAACCAAGCTAGCCACTCTAGGAGCATCTCTTCATAGCTGCGATGCTTCGAAAGCGGAAAGACCGAAGGAAAGTGTCCTTCCCCAGCATCCATTCCTTCGTAGTCTTTTTTGATAGTTGGAAAGCGTAACCTAAGCGCAACAACGAGCTTCCGCCAGACAATTGGACCGCTCACTACTTGGACTATTACTCGGAAACTGATCATCCAGAGGAGAGCAAAGAAAATAGGGTTTCGGTTGCTTCACAGGGTAAGAGGGGAAGGGCTATTCATTACCGAGCTACTCTACCTATTGATAGGACTATAACCCTATCTTAGAAATCCCCTCTTCATCGGGTCAGGCTGAAAAGGCCTCGTTCTTCCTTCCTTCCCGGAAAAAGGAGAATACTGTCCTATTCTCCCGTTTCGGATGCCTCAGCTGCTTTGTATGATTCATATGAAGCAATCAGATCCAGATTCCTCTACTTCTACGGGGGATTCAAATGTGGATTCTGAGGCTAATGCTGCTTCATACCTTACCCGGTTTGTTGGAACCATTTTGTTCGGATCCACGGAACTACCAAGGAAGAAAAGGGGATTCCGATTAAGCGGGGGAAGGAAACTGCCATCAAATTGATTCATTGATTATGTATCCTCAGCTAAACCTAGGCTTTCACTCGAGAGGAAGAAGAATAGCTCAAGGCCAATCTCTTCTTCTTCTACGTTTAATGAAAAGGGGCGGACCCTCTCACTCAGGGGAGTGGAGACAATAGACACAACACAAGAAGAAAGAGAACCGTCAGGACATCTCATTTCTTCTTTCTCGCCTGCTGCTTCACCTGATATCGACCGAGACAAGAAAAAGCTAAAGGTCAGGGTGACTTTCCGAGTCAGGTCCGGAACCAGCAACTTCCTTTTGTATGCAATTCTCAGATCTTGATGTTCTAGCAGGTGGGGTTGAAAGAAAGTCAATTTGTGAGGAACCGGCATCTACTTGATATACGTCACCATTTCCCGATCTGTCTTGTTAAAGGCATGCAATTGGACTAGTTGCTTTGTTGGAGATGACTTCTATTGCAGAGAGGTTTGAAAGACAGCAAGCATGAACTTTTGCTAGCGACCGAGAAAGCCCGATAAAGCTCTGAGAAAGCCTGACTCAAGCCCTTCCTCAGCCTTAGCCTAAGGGGCGAAGTCAACGGCATTAGTAGATTAGCGATCATAGCTCCCCGAAAACAACGTTCGACTTGCATGTGTTAAGCATATAGCTAGCGTTCCTTCTGAGCTAGGATCAAACTCTTTTAAGTATATAAAAAAAATGGGTTCTAGTCTATCTAGTAGAGTCAACAGAATGGAGTTCCTTGTCTGTAACTCCAGAACATAAAATTCCCTCCAGGTATTGGAGTGCCCTTTTTTCATATAATAGGCGCGAATCTGTACATCCAAGATTTATAGGATAAAGGTCAGTCTCTTGGATACGGCGTTAAGGCGGCCTTTGTAAGGTAAAGGAGGAAACGTAATGGGTGCCCGTGGAAAGAGGCAGATGGGAAGAGGTATCAGAGACAGAAGAATGTGTAAAGGAAGAGAACCTTGCTTCAAGCCCCGAATCCGAGGCCGGGTCATAAACCAATAAGAATAGAAAATTAGAGATGAATAGATGAATATAGCTTCGAAGGAAGGATAAGAATAGACTAATAAGATAGAAAGGGACTACCCCCATGAAGCAGGGGATAGCTGATTAGCTCCCATTGGGAACGGGACCAGTTGGGATTGGATATAGATGAGGAATCCAAGTAAGCCAAACAATTGACGGCACGGAAGTTGAGTAAGTGGAGAGGAAAGATCTCCTATATCTCGGTAAGCTTTTAAAGTCTGCAACACTAACGCCGATAGCACGCTTAGACGAACACTAGTTGTTCTGCGGTTTGCTCATTGTCTATTGACTGGGGGATAGGCGCTGAAGGATCCTTAGATTGAGCAGACTTGGAGGCCCTTGTAGGATCAAGGATCGTTGAGCCTAGTCCACGTGGTAGGCTGTTTTGACAGAAAATCTACCCTTAATATCCGGGCAAATTGCCACATCCTGCCCCTCCCTCTGAGGGATATGCATGTTTAGAATAGCCTGTGCACCTGGAAGGGAGTTTTCTGACTAGATCTTTTTTCCAGGTTCGGGAATCCTGGTTGATAAGGTCTAGGCCGAAAATTCTGGGGGTTTGGGATCCATGGATCCTCCTAGATTTTAATTGATCCGCCATTTCTGACCGAGAAGCAAAGGCCTTTACTAAGGAGATTCCTCATTTGCATGATTCCTTTCCAACACCAGGAGGCGTCATTAGGGATCCTTCCTTGCATGAAAAATTTAAGTGGCAAAGGTTGATGACACTGTTATAGCCGGAGAGGCCTTTTCGAGAAAAGCCAGATGCTACAGCAAAATACTTTCACACAAATACAAATAGTAAGTAGGCTAGCAGGGCTAATGGAGTGACAAAAGATTTGAAAAACTAGTGGGAAGCTGATGAGAGTAGGGGCGATAAAATAAATAAAAATGCTAGGAATAGGATCCGTCGAAAAGGAAACTCCTTTGCCCAAACCATCAACAGCGCAGAAAACATGCGAAGGGGACTTTCCAGACTTGTTGTGCCTTTAAAGGGACACATCAGATGATTAAGATGATTCGGGTTACAATCCTCATAAGGAAAGAAGACCGTCACCCGGGCGAACCAACAACAACTATATGTCCCAGCGCAAAGGGGAAAGCACGGATATCCCTTTATTCTTCTTTGACCTCAACTAGGCTAACGCGAAAGCCGTTGTTGCAACTACACCTTACTTACTTGCTTACCTGACTTAGCCCTAATTCAAGGGAAGGGAACCCAAGAGCTGGCAGTACAGTATCCCCTTTGACTCCATTCCCTACTCAAGTCAGGAATGCCGGGTAGAAAAGAACAGGAACTAAAGAAAGACTTCCAGATAGATTAGTCCGATACTATCTCAAAAGGGAAAAAGCATGACTTCCTTATAGAACTTAAAGGAAATGTTGTGCTTTAGCTTCCAGTTCTCATATCAACAGTCCCTTAATACAACACTAGGAAAAGATGAGACTTTCAGTTAGAAGGGCGAAAAGACAGATCGAGGAACGAGAGTCAGTCTAGTACCATCTGCCCTGCCGAAGACCTAACTCAGGCATTGGTTCGATTTTGTTTGTGGAACGCCCATGCATGAATGAAGTCAGGCTGCCCGACAAGCAGAAGCAACCACTTCGTTCGGAAACTCAATCAAAAGGCGAACACCCGAAGGCCGCATCCTCTTACTACTCAACAACCGTGTACATTCTACATACGAGATGCTTCCATCACGTCCGGGCCAATGCCTGAAGCCAGAGTAAGAGTTGCCCTAAGTCCCATGTCTCGTAGACCCGCGCGCAATCAATATGGAAATACCCGACAGATCGTAGCATATGTTCTGTGAGCAACCAAGTCAGTCAGTGGTTCGTAGAAGAGAGGGTGGTTGGAATTTGGTGGGTTGCGTATGAACTGCATTTAGGAGTTCTCTGACCCCGGCTTTCGAAAGAAAGTCTCGGCGTGGCCCGGGTTGTGTGGGTAGGTGAATATCCAGAAATTCATTCACAGACAGATACGGCAACAGGTAGGGTTACTACTTCAAGTGGGCCAAGCGGCCCGGTCAATCATTTTGCCATCGAAGCAGTAGGACCTATGGTTGGGCTAAGGTAAGCAGTAGGACGTACGGCTGGGCTAAGGTAAGCTAAGCTGTTTGTGATTACGCTAAGTAGACGTCCAAAGAGAGCACAACCAGGCTAGGCTGTTAATTAAAAAAGGTGATAGCCCGAGAGCAGGCAAAGCAGTATCGAGCCTAGGGGGAGGCACCGCTACCTTTATAGATATATAGTAGCTGACCGAATGACCGAGCCAATTGGCAGTGGCAGGCAGGTAACCGACTAAAGACAGCATTCCCAGTACGAGCAACGAAAGCCGGCAGTTTCCCAGCTTACCTTACTACTGGTTCTTTCTTAATCCAATCCTGACGTAACTCATTTTCTTTCTTCATTTTGTGCTTATTGCCCATCCCATCCAGGTATGCTAGTCTTTTCTTTCAACTGGGTCAAGGTCAATCAATCCGGTCTCCGTCTGGCAGTAGGTCGCCAAAGAAGTCAGTGAGAGCCTGGAAAGGTGGAGATAAATTTATTTCGTTGTCTAGATTTAATCCTATTCCTGTAACCGGGTTTTAGTAAGTACAGTAGTCGTTGTTGGATCCTAGCGAGCGAGACGAGAGGAGAGTTGTTTCATGATAAGGAGAGTTGCTTGGTTTCGGCCTTCTTTTCTTGTTTTGTTGCCGAGGGCTTCAGACCCAGAATTCAACCTAGCCAATGTGCTTTTGGTGTCAAGCCCAGTCCCCTTCCTCTTCCAATTGATTGATGGAGATGGGGTTAAGGAAGGATGAGAGGAGCGCACGCCTTCGATAGTCCAATCGGGAAGTTGAGCTTTCTTGCCATAAGCGAATTTTGGGATTGGCTTCTTCTTGAGCGAGAGTGGGACTTTCACTTCCTTAAGAGCCGCTTTCCTCTCCTAATAGGAGCAAGAGCAACCTAAACGATTGATTAAAGTGGAGTTCCTTTTGATAATGAAAGATAAGCCAAGCGTCATCACTTTCCTCTCGAAATCTCAGTCGAGCTAAACGCCTCCTCTAGTAAAGTCAACGCCTTACTAATAATGGGGTGCCGAAGCAACCCCCACTACTGAAACAGAACCAAATGTCACCTTTGCTGACACTGAAAATCTCATCCGCCAGTCTCCCTCCACTCCAAAACTACGCTACGAGTAAGGGCTCGTAACGGGACTCAACTCACTCTAGCTAGTTTTTGAATCACTCTTTCTTGATCGGCTGACAACAGGATTGATTTTCTCAAAGAAGAAAGAGGGCTTGAAAGAATAACATACGTAGAGCGTGAACCAAGGTTCATAGGCGGATCAAACTCGAATGTTGCAGATCCTAGTTCGCTTACTAATCGCTTTCGGGACTAGTCTTCAATGGTATGAAGCTTTAGTGGCATAGAATCTCCTACCTTAGTCGAATGATCGAACAGATGAAAAGAGCACTATCTGGTTAGGCATCTGGATTTGATTAGGGTTTGGGTCGGTTAAAGCTTGAAAGGGAGTTTTTGGCCTACTAGGAGTTATGTTTTCTTAGGACTCAACTGTCCTTTCAAGCAAGAGTTGTCTTAGATCAATGAATGAGAAGGAAGAGAGTGAATAGGGAACAGGAAATGAAGTCATCCAGGTTCGGAGCGGGAAGCATGCATTCAGGCTGTAAGGCAATGAAATTGTTAGCTTTCATTCAGTCAGCTTGGTTCTTGGCTTTGCCATTTCCTCTCTCAAGAACTACTTTCAAGTGCAAGATCCAAGACTTATTAAAAACCTCGCATCAAAGGTTGACTTCTCTGTCACCGAGTCAATTCTTATTGCCGAATCCGCTACAAGCGAATGCCTGAGTTATGGGACATTCCTTTCTTCAGTTGAAGCAAGGCAGTCTTTTTTGCTTTCCTTCTCTGTCGGCAGGGTAACTAGAAAAGTATGCATTCAGCTGTGAAAGACGTTCTTTCCTCAAACGATTTGATCCAAGGGAATGAAACTAGTTCAATGACCCGACCCCTTAGCCTCTTAGGGTGAATATCATACCTTCATTCTTGAATGGCATTTTGCTTCAATGTCGGCGAAGACCCTCTTCTATGTTATGTTATTTAATTGGGCAGAGCCGCTCTTTGCATTGAATAGGTTGTTCTGAGCCTGACTTGGCTCTAGAAAGCAGATTCCTTCTTATAGCCTTCTAATATAAGAAGGTCAGGCATTGCGCTGTGGCATAAGCTTTTTCTTCCTCTACCTTTGGATCGAGAGTTCATCTGGACTGAGTAAGCACTTTAAGGAAAGGAAGGAAAAGATTAGATAAGATAAGAAGAAAGCATTACTTCCGGACAGAAGAAACTGTGCCTTGAAAGAATTTATTTCAGGTGAGCATGCCTAGATGCCTAACTTGATGGGAAAGAGATTAGATCCCGAGGGAAGTGAAGTTTGCCATTAGGAGGAACGTAGTGCTCGACCGGAAGGGAGAGGTTCAAGCATCATTCTACTGGGCTAATGAAACTGGGATTACCGGTGTTTGCTGAATATCCGGTGGTTAGCGACAAATCCGCTGCACGAATATGCTGCTCGGAATAGAAAACGGTGGATGCTGAGAATCTGCTATTATTAACTTAGGACTTCTCTTAAATAAGAAGACTAGCTTTCTGAACTGACAAAAGCATTCTATTTGACTATGTTTTATTTTGACTATCTAACAAGAAAGAAGAGAAAAGAAAGGAACTGACATAGAATAGTACAAGAATGGACACCACATAGTTTAGGACAACTAATATAAGAAAAATATGGAAAACGAATTAGGCTTTTTTAAGAGAACACACACACTTTTCACTTTCTTACTTTCTACTTTTGTTCCGGTTTCCTTGCTTCTTTTCTGCATTCTCATTTCCTATGTAAGATAAGCATATAGACTGGGGCTCTTGTCGAGCTTGCCTACGTACCTTCCTAGCTTTGAAAGGATCAAGTCAAAACGCAGTTCTGTTCTCCTCCGATTTGAGTTCCATTCAGCCGAGCAAGCCTACTGCGGATCTCGCCCTTCAGTTTCCCCTCTTCTCGGAAATCCAGCGAAGCAGCTCTTGAACCTCTATATTTAGAGAATTTATTGGGCTGACCGCTCGTTCCACCATGCCCCCCAGGTCGACGTAGACCGCGTAAGTGATCATGGAGCTCTTCTAAGAAGGTGGCATTCCTCTCACTATCAATATCAATATCCTGGAAGAGATGCTTAATCTCCTTTTCATTCTGAGCCCTCTTGTTATAGCCAATTTGCATTAGTACACGAATAAAAAACTTTACCTCCTCTCTTTTCGTTAGAAGTTGTTCTTCCTCTTCCCCCGGGGAAGCGACTGGATTAGCGGGTGGCATAGGTGGTGCTACTGGTTGGTTTACGGACGAGCCCGTGTCCTCCGTTTCCCAAGAAGACTCCAGAAGTATATTGATCTCCCCAGTGTCCTCTTTACAGGTTGCGCTCGAATCCCCTGCTGGAGCCATCATATTAGTGAAGCCCTCGCCTGTGAGCAGTGCTTGTAAAGCAAAGCCTACTGTCAAGGCAAGCCCTACTGAGCAGGAGCAGCCCCACTTAAATAATGCAAAGGATAGAGCTTTACTGCCTAGAGAGAACCCAACCTTTTCTAGTAAGGCATGAAAGGAATCGAAATCCATCAAACCTATTTTCAGACAAAGAAGATAAAAAAAAACAAAACTATAGTGGCTAGGAAGAGGTATCGTACGCAGATCTGGACAATAGGATGATGATGAGAAATGGTCGAAGGAGATTCATGATATTCAGTTGGATTCATGTTCATTCGCTCTACGGAATACCGAAAAAAAAAAAAAAAAGATCGGAATCAAGGTGATAGGATTCGAACCTATGGCCCTCTGTACCCAAAACAGATGCCCTGACCAGACTGTGCTACACCTCGTCTCAGTCCCCGGAGCATATAGATCCACCCGATCGATGAACACTTGCACCGAACTCGCCCATCCTTTTGGGCACAGGGACGCGAGAACCAATCCAAGTAATCCACCATTTTTTTTTTAGAAAATCTACCTCCAGCAAGATAGGGGCGACCCTCACTCTTCCTCTCGCTTCCTAATCCTAAAAGCTCACTCCTGGCTACCTGTCCTTTGGACCCTTCGCTGGCTTAGAAGTGGATTCGAACCACTGACACAAGGATTTTAAGTCCTTTGCTCTAACCAGCTGAGCTACCTGAACCACTTTCCTAAAGTCTGTTTTCTTCATCGAATAACGCCCTACCTTACCACTTGACTAGTAAGGGAAAAGCCCTTTACTAAGAAAATATAGATAGGGCTTTTTTCGCTTGTTCATCAAGCTTTCGAGTAGCTCTTTCAACTGCCGCCTAATCTCCCAACATGTTCAAGAACCGACAGCAGCCGCTCAGTCCCTGGGTGCCCAGAGGGAGCTTGCTTATAGAAAGAAGATAGGCCGGTCTAACAAAAACAACGGGCTCTCCGCTCCTAGTCACTAAGTAGTGCTTGCTATTCTGTCCTCTGGGGAATTCAACCAAGAGGTTCTTTCTTTCTCTCATGTAATTTCACCCGCTCATTCCACTTCCGTGCCGGAGGAAATGGGATTTGAACCCATGATACAATCTTCTTGTATGTCAATTTAGCAAACCAATGCCTTAAGCCACTCAGCCATACCTCCAAGTTGTTGATCGGAATTTTATGTGCCGGGTTTGGTTGGTTGCCCGAAGGGTTATTTGATCCGATCAACTGCGTAAGCCGTAGTGCGCTAGCGCGCGTACTCTTCCTCTATCTACGGGCGAGACTCTATCCAGATCTATGGATCTCCCCAGCATCAAAGCGAGACTCCATCCAAATCTGCCACTCGTTGGGCGACGCCTTCTTTTCTATGAACACCCCACCACTGAATGATGAACTTTGCCAGTCTTCGCCTCCGACCCAACCAGGAGAGAACACGGGGTCAAGCCAAGCCCTTACCTGCCTGAATGGAATGAATATCTCCTTCGTTTGGTCGAAAAGGGAGAAGCCCCGGGAACTGGACTGTGACTCTTCTATTACATTACATTACGGAGAAGTCCATTCTTGTCATGATCGATCCACGTCCTACCGTAGTGCCCGGAGAACCAGGCTTGCTTAGCTTACAAAGCTAACTTACTAAGGCGAAGGCTTTTTTCATTGATTACACGAGCTAGCCAGCCAATCCAGCCATTTTCTTGCTTCCATCCTCCTATCAGCTCTTTTTAACTGGCCTGAAGCTTAAAGACAAAAGGCCATAGAAAGCGATGAACTCATCAGACAGCTGCCAGCTAGCCTTGCACTTCCTTATTCACTCTTGAACTACAAGAATGCTAGACTGAAGACCGTCATGCTTTGCTTGATCTCCTGCACCTACCAAGACAGGACGGATTTGCTTTTCACATACCTGATTACTTGCTACCGGAAACCGAAGCACCTATGCTTGCTGCCTTAACTCCACCTTCGGAAAGAGAATATTACACAACAAGTATAGTGTTATGTTAAAGGAAAGAGAATTGTGAAAAGATAATCGTACTGATTGTGCCTATTACTATGGACTAGATCGATTAGGGGAATGCTACCGCTTACCTTAGACTGCTAAAGGGAAAAGAACTGATTGCCGTCTATGATACAGGTATGAATTAGCTACTCAAAAAAGGAAAGTATACCATAAGTCCAATACGACAGGCTACCCCCCTTTAGTGATTAGACTAGCTCTTGAAGGGGGACATCCTTAAGGAAGAGTATAGGGGCTTATACAATTCATTTGTTCTCCCCTCAGCCTCAGCCCCTAAGCGCTGGCTTCACTCCATTTGAAAGTGAAAGGATAGGCCTTTGTACCAGAAGAATGCAGATCGGAATCCAGAGAGTGAAGAGAGGAAGGAACATGAGGCATCCTTCTTGCAGGAGCTCGGACTTCAGTTCGAGCCTTAGAAGGAAGCAAGTGCAGGGATTCACTTGATTGGATGGAGCCGGCTGTCAATTGCAGCAGTATCGGGATTCGGAAAGGGTGATAGGGATTCTCCGACTTTCCGCACTTGATGTCTTTTTCTGTTCTCGCTTCGAATGGGAAATGCGACCATCACGACTCGACGAAAGAGGCAAATTACGGTATCAAGGACCTGGGAAGACAAGAGCTCATTCAAAAACAATTCATTAATCGAAGAAGCGAGTTTCCAAAGAGCAGAGAAGACCGAGGCCAAAAGAATTCCAGTTTCCTATTATGTTGTTAGTGGTTACTGCTAGCGGGCAGGCGATACGTCGCCTAGGCTGACAGGGGAGGAGCGAGCGAAAGCCAAGTTAAGAAAGGAAATCGAAGATTGTGCTGCCGAGCCAAAGACTATGAAAATAGTCCAAAAGAAGATAGTAAAAAATAGAACGAATAGACATCTTCTTCAAGCATATGAATGATCTAATATACCATCGGCAGAAGCTTCAATTGAGAATGCTAGCTTTTCTATTCCTTTCTCCAACACTTCGGGTCCTGTCGCTAGACCGTAAAGCTGCAAGTAGAAAGAATGAGCCACACCACTGAGCCCTTTCAGTCTAGTGTATGCCTTTGTTTGAAGTCTGTTCTCTCGGCCTTGACACTTGATCAAGAAGGCCTGGGCGATTTTTTATTCCAATCTTTTAGCTCTCTTTCTACTCGCCTGCCTACTATACTATACTCCTCTTGTAATATCCCCCAAAATACCCGTCTCGCATCTTCGCGTGGAATGGGCATAATAGCATCGTCAATCTCGCAATCCATCACCTTATCGAATTAAGATCGGGCCAAGCTCTCCGGCTTACCCTGAATCGTATCTATTCTTTTGGGTTCATGATCTGCTTTTATCTTAGTAGGCCTACTCTGTGGCGAGTAGCTCTTTCTTTTATGATATGAGAATTGCTTTCTAACGCGCATGAAAACAGGCCAAAGAATAGGTCTCAATTCACAATTGCTTTTTTTTGGTACCAGTCGGACTTCCTTCTCATCATATTGGAAAGCCACACTCGTCTCTAATGTATAGGAAGTAGTTGGCCTCACATACATCCTTCCCGACCACCCGACCTTAGCGTATGTCAGCGATACCCGTGGGTGGAAGAAAGACCTCTTATCAAAAGAATGAGTGGCGTGACACGATCTACTCAATTAATGGGGAACAGTTTGCCGTGGTGGTTTAAATTTCAGAGAGCAGACACAAGAAGATTCTTGATTTTTGATCGATCTGCCAGTCTTTGAAGGAAGCATGCCCGCCGTACCTCTACTATTTATTACGTTACGCGGTGATTGACAATATTTCATTTCTTGTCTGTGGGCTCTCGCTTGATGAACGGTTCATGAACTTACTCTTCTGTCTCTCAATCGGCATTGGAACCCGACACAACAAGATCTCTGCCGGCGATGGCATAAAAAGAATTGGAATCAAACCTTCGAACGGAGAGAGTCATAGAACAATCGTAAGGATTGATGCAGGGCAGATCAACACAACATATGCTTTTTCAAAAAAAAAAAAAAAGAATATAAAAGAAAGGGCTATGAATATAGTCAATTAACATTGCCTCTTTCTCTTTCCATTCAAAAAAGAAAAATGGATATCCGCTCGCGATAGCAGAGCGCTAAAGTGCATATTCCCTTCCCGCCACTACGTAACACTTTGCTATCATGCTTTAGCACCACTCATTCCATCCATACAGTACAATCATTCGGTTCGCTCTGTCGTACTCTACATGCCATCTTCAGCAGTTCAAGCTTTGACACGAATCCATAGGCAGTTATTCTTATGTTGAGATCCGCCTTAACTTTCCTTGCATGTGTTAAACATGCAAGCCGTCTTCAAGACTTGCGATTGAAGTGAACGTTGAGGCCCATGGTCTCAAAGATGGATAGTCTTGCCGTTTTTGGGAATTCAACAAGCTACTCTATTCCACCTACGCAACTAGTTGCTTGTTGGGTCATCTTCCTTCTTACAGTACAGCAAAGCAGCAAGCTTAACGCGACAAGCAGGGCGGTGAGTGGGGAAGAATAACATATGAGCATCGAGTAGAGGTAGTATATGGCTTCTTCCTTAGGCATGCTGCCTTAAGGAGAGATGCCCCCCTATTACAATTAGCTAAGAGCAGGTGAGCCGCAACTCAGTATATCCAAAATTCATGCTTTCAGTATGAGCTGGACTGAGACTATCAATGAGACCAAGACCGATACCCACCCACCACTTTGACCCAAAAGCGCATTTTGGAGAGCAAATCTGTAGAAGGTCGTTACCAAGGACATTTCTTGAAGCGAAAAGGCGAAGACTTGAGCATGCTTCAGAAAAGCTATTTAAATGCGATCTAGAGGCCTTGCCTTCTGAACGAACTATTCAGTAATGGGTTAAGGAAGCTTGAGAACTAGTCCTTTTAAGCGATCTTTCTCAACAATTTTCTCTGGTTAATGCCTATGATTCTATATGTAAGAAAATTCTCATACATAGAATGGTGCCATATCCGTAAAGGAAAAAGGGAAACCCACTCATTCAAGACTGGGGTCTTTCCACGGCAAATCCTTCTTTTTTAATATCATCTTGATTAATAAGTAACATTGAACACCTTTCGCGGTTAGACCACATTTACTTATAGTGACATGAAAAACTTTCCTTTTGCAGCTAGATCTCCATTCGTATACTCTTATTAGCTAACTCGCTACACATAAAACTAAAAGCTTCAAGCAGCATTCCACATTTTCGATCAGAGAGAGCCCAGCAAGCGCCCCAGCCACTTGTCATAGCGCCTTTCCACCAAGCTTGTGACTTTAGCCTGCCCGGATGCTGTGCCATCATACCCGCAGCCCGGTCTCGCTGCCTTACCTTTCTAGCTAGCTAGCACTCCGGCGCCCGGTGCGCTCGTGCCCTTTGCCTTCTTGCCTCGGCACCTTGACTGGCACCCTCACATGACCCAACTTAGCACTGTCGCTTACCTCGTCAGCCCAGCCTGACGATCAAAAGCCTTACTAGCACTTCCGAAGTCTCCCGCACCAACGTGCTAGCAACCAAGTGTCAGCTCCAGCTAGCCAACAGTCCCCCGAAAAGGGGTGTGACACGCCTCCCTCACTCAACTCCTCGACATCCCTATAAAGGTAGGAGAAGAAACCCATAACATTCTTCTTCCACTCAAGATCGTTCCGCCAAGAAACATCTTCAACTGGTTTACTGCTGAGTTCGTTACTTTGATCTGTTGAAATCTGACCCCAGTAGTTTCTCCAATTCTGTTGGACCAGGCACCACCCTACAACTATGACATAACTTCACCTGCTTCTTCCCCAAGCGCTCCTAGGTGAATACAACGGAGTCACTCCTCGCAACTCCAAGCCAAAATATGCATGTTTTTTCCACCACAACGGCTCACACGCACAAAACGATGTCGGCGTTTTGCACTACCCGCACGAAATGAAATAATGCTTGTTTGCCCAACAAGAATGAGGGGCTTCCCTTACTCGAGTTCCCGACGCTCGCGGAGTCCGCTGCCTACAAACCTAGTTCTACTTGTATCGCCACGCGCATCACAAGTAAGCCAACAGCCTTATGGGTCAAAACCAGTCCACCGACTCCACCTCCCAGCTTTGATGAGAGTCACTTCCTTGACTCCTCATCAGGATGACCCAATAGTCCGCTACTCGGCAATCACCCCCACCAAGTACTGTACCGACAGTACAACAATTCAAATTCACCAAGTGCCATATCAACAGCACCATATTGGTTCTCAATTGTCCCTCCAACCAAATGGACTTCCGTCACATTATGAAAGTGGCACTGAAGCTCATTCCACGCCAAATGTTCACTTCACGCCCGGGAACACCACAGTTCAAAGACCAACTTATCCAACAACCTTCAACACACACATACTGTCTTTCACTTTAGAAAGATACTTTAAACAGTTCTAGTCTCATACCGACAATGGATTTCCATAACCGGCCTTATCCACTCTTTTTTTCGAGTGTACCAACCTTTGATCTGCAGCACTCACATTTAAACAGTCATTGTCTTGAGTCCAAAGTGACTCAACAAGGCTTCCCCCAACAACGTCCTCGTGTGGGTTCTTCAACATCGCTTCGTCACTGACTCAAGAGCGCCACCTACTTTCGGACTGCCTATCATCTGTCATTCCACTCTTCTTTTGAGTAGACAAATAAAAAAAAAAGATTAGCCATGCCGTCTTGAGTCGGGTCTCCTACCATCCCATGTTGCTCACACCAACATGTCTCAATCTGACATAACTACCCATCTGCTTTAAAAAAGCTCACTTCTATGTCTCCACCAAGATAACGTCTAATTGCTTGAGATGGCCAAGGCTCACTCCGCCAAGCCAAGGAAATTGGAGTGTGTTACTTGTGACGCTCTCTTTACTCACTTGCCAATTGGTCAAGTATTAAGCCAGCTGAGGTCTTTGTCGCCAATCTACACCACATGCATCATTCTCTCCTACTCCTATAAGAACTTAGCGCTTAGTGCAGTCAGGCTTCACTTTTCCTCAACTTAACATATTGTTCACGGGGAACAAACTTGATCTTTTCAGCTTTTCCATCAGCCCGATGTGATGATAGTACTATGCCCAGACCATCACATTGACTGAAGTTTTTCCCATATTGTTTATCAAAGTGATGACTGCTTCCATTAGTAGGCCAATCACAATTCCAGTCCAATATCCATCAATGTGCCAAACCTTCCGACATCGAGTAGTGATCACACCTCCGTCTATCTACTACCTTCGCTTCGGCTCAGCTATACCAACCATTTCGGCCAAAAGCCATAACTTCTCACTAAACTAAACTAAGTAGTAGTGCCAATTTGCTGGCCCAACCATTCTCTTAGTATTAGCCCACATTTCGACATGCCACAAACATTTCACACAGCCCTCCGGGTTCATAACTAACCTTAACATAATAGATAAAACGGCACCTAGATTAACCCTGTAAAGTAAACCAGAGGTTTGCCTCCCCTTGGAGGAGCCTTTCCGAAACAGCATTCTAGCAACTTCGTTTTCATCCAGCGTTTTTACCCACCAGTAAGCCGGCACAGAGTCTCCCCCTAACTCATGCCAAACCCTTGTCTTATGAGGTATCCGACTTTTTCCAATTCTGCCTTTGTGACTTCATCAATCTACCAATAGCAGCATGCCAGTACTTTGCCCTAACTACGAAGCTTGAGTCCTGTCTTCGCCTGTGAATGTAACAGGACGTGGTCGTCTAACTCGACTTCCGCAGTGAGTCTCATTGCAACTCTCTCCTGTAGTAGTGATGACGGTTCGCCACACTAGACATCGCAACCCCTTGAAGTTCGACTTCAATTGCCACAACAAAGCATCATGGCATTTCCTCCGTATGAGTGGTGACAGCTCTATAGCTCGACCACCACACTTCTACACATTGAGTCTTTTGGCACCGGCAGGCAACACAGTTCTTCGCCACATTCGTGGTAACAGCACTCTTTCCCGGTCTACCACACTAAGTGTCCCAATGACACATCGGCCTCTACCGTATCGCATTCTCGCACAAGCATAGGTGATAGTGGGCCAAACACTATCCTTTTCAGCCCTTTCCTTTGTCTCACAATGCCCTCTTGGCATTGTAACACAAGTCCTCCCACCAGGCCACAATTCATTCGACGGTCTAAACTCTTGACTTGACACCACGCCTTGGTACCAAAACTGTCTGAGGTGGTGGCAACTTGGTATGCGGAAGGATCATCACATCCGGCTGTTAGCTCTCAATCAGGCAGGGTTTATTACTTCGTTAAAGACTCTTTTATAATAGCACTAGGATTCCATGGTTTGGCATCCGAATCAGGTAGCTTCTGCATATCCCTTACTCCTTAAATGGTTTTTGGCTTGAAATAAAGGTAGGTGATAGAGGCATTCTGAGCCGACTACTACGACTACACGCGCATCTAGTGCAGTGGCTTGGAAGCAAGCTACCTTGACCATCTTCCAAAGTTCTAAATAATCTACTGATCAAACTCTGTAAGGGAGGACTGCTCTACATTCAGTCACGCCACAGTGACCCCCGAAGCGATCTTCTTCTAGTTGCGGGCGAAATCCGGCAGCCAATTGCTGGCTCTGAATAACCAGCCCAGCAATAAGTGAAATTCTTCCATAACATAAAGGGGCGGGGTTGCGCGTGAGCCAAGTGACGTAGGTGCACAAGAGTACTTCGTGCCACAACCATCTCTTTTTTATAGGTTCTACGGACCGATGCCTGCTGCTTCATCAGGGAGAAAAGAATCATAGATATGCCGGTCATTAGAAGGAAGAACCGCCATAAAAAGATTCCTTGTGTATCATCTGTAGCAAAACTATGAACGGGAGCTAGCAATCCGGACCGTATTGAAAAGGTTCCTGAGACACAGCATGGAAGAGTCACAATATTTAAAAACGAGGTCCAAGAATGAAGAAGGGGTAGAATTACTGAATGAATACGAGCTGTGGCTAATACCCGAGGCATAAAAGAAGCATTTTCTATAGGATCCCGAAACCACCAGCCACCCCGACCTAATTCATGATGAGCCCACCAACTTCCTGGCAAGATGCCTACGGTTAAAAACCACCGACATGTCAAGATCTAAATTCGAATTGGTTCCTGGTCCTAGTCAGAGACCACTGTGTTCGCGCCGGGCGGTCCAACAAAGAGGCGAAGTAGTGGTATCTTTCTTTCCATTACGAACGACACGCTTTGCCTGCTCCCTCCCCGTGTCCACTAGCGCTCCTGTCCAGAGCGAAGAGAGGGCAAAAAAGCGCCGCCGAAGCAGCATGAGCAGGCTTCTATTGCTACGCAACAATAGAGCAGGATAGCATTTTGCACCCACACCTTTGAATTTGAGGGTAAAAAGCTCGCTTGTTATACGGGATCCGACGCATCCAGCAGAGCGAAGCAGCATTCCATTCTTTTCGGCGGCATCCTTCCACATTGGCGGCGAGTGGAGTGCCACAATCAGATTCATCATTTTTGATCTACAGAAGCCAAAGCCCAAAGCACTGGCGACGTCTCCAACATAAATGCAAGGAGGATGTATAGCTGATATAGGATCTTGTGGAATAGGATTTGATTCTGCAAGCGGTTCGGTACGAATGAAGAAATTTCGAACAAAAGGATCGGAACTCGCTGATAGGAAAGGAGAGAAAAAGAAAGCAATGCCAAGAGCTCCATCAATCCGCTGTTCATCAATAGACGAAGCTCTCTCTTTATCATCTCGTGCCAGATGCAAAGGATGAGTCCTTTTTCCTTCTCGCGAACCATGGGAGCGCCTAGCACCCAGAGGAGCAAAGGGTTCGTAGAACGAAGGGAGTGTACAATTGGGGCGTAGCCCCACTTTTTTGTTCGTAACGAGGGAGAGGTAGAATGGAGTTCTTCACGAAGTTCAAGACAAAGGAATAAAAAAAAATTTCTCTATGGCCTCCTCGTTTTGAGACATTATGGCTTTGGGGTCGACCCCGGTAACAAAGAAGGAATCCATAAAAACTTGGGATCCGACACCATGATAAAATACTACCCTTATGATTAGACCATGTCCTTGAGATTTGATAAAAAAAAAGGTGCATTAGCGGTTAATACGTTGTAATTGGATAAGTTATTAGGAATATGACGGAACGAAAGACCAAGGAAAGAAAGAAGAATGCACCAAAATGTAGGTGCTGCACCAAACGCTGGTGGTTGTTTCTTGTTGTAAATGAATGCAACGAAAAGACCCGGAAATAACGAATAATGAAACAATTCATATATTGACATTTCGTACTCATTTCCAAATTTCTGCTTTGTTATTCCCATCATCCGGTAACCACAAGATGATCCACAAGAAAGGTGGCAGGATTCGAACCTATGGCCGGCCCGCCCCTGACCTACTGGGTTGGGTGGCCGAGTTAGCACCCCTCGTCGCCTCTGTACCCGAAACAGATGCGCTGCACTACCCAGCGCGTAACCTTCTCTCCCCTACCCCTTTTCTGGTTATGCCATTACCAATCGCGGGTAACCCCCGGGCTAGCCGCCTCTGACCTAATAAGAATGATTATCCTTATAACCAAACAAGGACCAGCTGACTTACTTCTCGAGCGATAGTTCCACGATCCCGACCAGCAACTTGTTGGGAGTAGGGGCATCCAAGCTTGCCCAACCTAGTAAAGGGGCTTGGAGATAGAGGGTTTTCTGGGGGAGATACAGTTTCCAGGTTGGATTTTTTAAATCAAATAGGACTAGTTGGGTAGATAGAGGTGGTGAAATCTGACCTTTGCATCGATGTTTGGCAGGGCGGGTCGCTTGAGTATCAAAACCAAGCGGTGGTTGTTTTTCCTCGGCTTATCGAACCAGCGTATTCCCATTACTCCAAGAGTACTCATCCATAAACCAGTTACTAGTACAAATAACATAAAGAAATGTAACCAATGTTTATTGGAAAAAGCAACCCCAAAGATTTGGGACCAAAAGCGGTTAGCGGTGACCATTGAATAAGTTTCTTCCGCTTGAGTTGGGTTAAAAGCACGGAATGTATTTGCGCCATCACCATCTTCAAATAAAGTATTTTCTACGGTAGCACCATGAATAGCGCATAGAAGGGCAGCGCCCAATACACCGGCAACCCCCATCATATGAAATGGGTTCAATGTCCAACTATGAAACCCTTGGAAAAAGAGGATGAATTGAAATATAGCTGCGACACCAAAACTGGGCGCAAAGAACCAACCAGACTAACCTAGTGGATAAATCAGGAATACAGAAACAAAAATAGCAATTGGAGCAGAGAATGCGATTGCATTATAAGGTCGCAATTGAACAGATCGAGCAAGTTCAAATTAACATAACATGAAACCTATTAGCCCAAAAGCGCCGTGGAGAGCAACAAAAGTCCACAGACCGCCTAATTGACACCAACGAGTAAAATCTCCTTGTGCTTCTGGACCCCATAGTAACAACAAAGAGTGTGCTAAACTATTAGCAGGAGTAGAAACTGCCGCGGTTAGCAACCTTCCAAATAGGAACTCGCCAATCCATGTGTATACCATGAAGTTACAAAGGTTGTACCTGTAAACCAACCCCCTTAATTCGTCGAGTAAATAGGGAAGGTATAGGTTTGCTATGAATGACCCAGTATTGAATACTGGTAATAATATCAGAAAAGAACGTTCTCCCGTGCTTCCAGACATGCCGAGCTCCACATATTCATGTACAGTAAAAGGGGGGATCGATTCTGTGAAAGATAGGATCAGTAAATGGAAATTCACTGAGATTTCATCTTTGTGAGATCTTCAATAGTGGTACCGAGGGTGTCTTTAGAGTATACCGAATCCGTATAGCTATTCTTCTTCTGACACAACAATGCAATTTCAATCAATATAGAAAAGAAGTGATATAACATTTCTTTCTTCCTTTCCTGTTGCTTGGCAATGCAGAACCATGTGCCATTCAATAGAAAATTCCTCTCCTGTAGTATAGGGTTTCTTTCCATTACTGGCTTCAGACTAGAAACGGAAGATCTGGTAAAGTGTGAGTTCGACCTGTTGGGTTCTAATAATTCATGAAAGAGATTATCATATTCCCATAATTCAATTAGATGCGAAATCTAGAAAGCCCCTTTTCATGGTTGTAGAAAAGGTTTTTTGTTCGAATCCTTTCATTTTAAGGAATTGGTTGGTTATACAATAACAAGTTTTTTAGTATATAGAGTCTTCGATGAAAGAAAGAGAACAAACAATTCCATAATTGGAACAATCAATATTCGTGATGCAAGCATTGCTGTATTAGATCCAAAGGTTTTTTCTTGACCTAGCTACAAAGATGGGGGACTCTGTAATATTGAAAGATAAAATGTAAAACCCAAAAGGAAAAGAACACAGGAATTACTAGTCTTAGAATCGAGTTAGACCGAAATAAAGGTTTGATTTCTTCGAGCAACCGTGCGATACTTTTTTTCTTCTTATTCGAGATATTATGTGCAATTAATGAACCTACTACTGAATCTAATGAGTTAAAGTAAAGTCAAGTGTTAGTTGGCCGTTGTTCGTTCCAAAATAAGAAATGGATTCGATACAATTCTTTTTACTTTTTTTTTTAAGAGTTTCTGTATCTCGATAATGGGGTCTGTTGATTCGGAAATCACGAGATGGGTAAATGTAACAGATCATGAATCCACTTTTTTTTCTACCTCTGTCACTCTATCTTTCTTAGTGCCGTCTATAATGAGAATGACTGATGAATCAAAAATTGTCAATTGGTATTTTTTCTTATCCTCGAATCTTGCAAAAATGGAAACTTAGGTAAGTTTTTTAAAAACTATTATTATATAAAAAGTTATAATATATAATAATAACGTATCTCATTTAGCTCCTTCATGCCTACTATAGCTAGTTATTTCAGTTTTCTACTGGTGGCTTCCACTATAAGCCCAGCTCTATTTATTGATCTGAGCAAGGTACGACTTATTCGAAATTCATTGAATGAAAAATTCATAAAATTGAAAGTTTCTGTGAGATTCCGAGTATGGAAAACTTCCTTCCTGCGTCAATTTCTAATTCTTGGTCATTGAGATTCATGGGCGATTCGGATGTTTATTTAGGTTTGGAACCCTCTCTTTTTTCCCCTTTCAAACAAATCGAAATGATTGAAGTTTTTCTATTTTGAATCGTGTTAGGTCTAATTCCTATTACTTTGGTTAGATTATTCGTAACTGCATATTTACAAGACAAACGCGGTGATCAGTTGGACCTTTCATTAATTAACATCTCTTTTGTTTTTTTTACCTTCCCCTTTTTTTAATCCACAGGAGGTAAATTTCGGGTTGCTGTTCAAGTTAGTGAAGTTATTCCATTGTAAATAGGACCTAACAAGAACGGAATCACGCTTTGTAGGATTTGAACCTACGACATCGGGTTTTGGAGACCCACGTTCTACCGAACTGAACTAAAAGCGCTTTATTATCACAGTAGATACGACTATATAGAAAAGGATTCTTTTTTTACCCCTAATACATCTTGCATGCATATAGTATCATTAAATGAAAGATTTTGTATGTCCAATTTGAATCAATCTCAATGGATCCCTCGTGACTGCCCAGAGGAGAAGTAATAGGTAGGAATGATAGGATTGGAACCCGTGACATTTTGTACCCAGAACAAAGGCGCTACCAAGCTGCGCTACATCCCTCTTCATTGGTCTATGGTGGTCATTGTAGAGAATCCCTGCCCTGCTTTCAAAATCGTTATTTCCTCCATCGATATCAAATTTATCTTGCCATTTCTTCTTTTTGGTCTTTATTGATTTATATACTCATCATCATCCCACCGGTCCTACCAAGGCTTACTTACTTATGAGAAAAAAGGGTTCTCAATTATCAGTCCTTTGAATAAGCGAGGCTTTCCCGATAAAAAAGCTGCATGCGGGAGAGATCCCAATTCCGTGTATCCAGTTAAGCAAGCCCTGCCGCCAGCTTCCACTCAGACAAAAAACGTGAGCGCCTAGCACGAAAGGTTGCTTTACTAAATAATATAAGGTGGGTTAGCGCTTTCGTTTTCAAGTATGGGGCAAAGCTTGAAGAAGCGAAGCGAGCCTGGAGTAGCAGCCTATTACGTTTTTCAGGCCCCTAAACGAGTAAGGCTCTTCTGCTATCAATGAAACCGAAAGAAACACAAAAACCCAATGTGTTTTGTATAGATCGAGACTTGTAGCTTGATTCTTTACCCATTCCATACCGAGAAGAATTGCAAGAAATCGTTCGATAACACTTCTTCCTATTTCTCAATGATATCCGACGATCAAAACAATTCCCGCGAAACTCTTTCATTTCATAGAAGTTTATTCTTATTCTTACAAAGCAAATAGCATTTCCTATTGATTTGTCCCCTGGACTGGACCTATTCTGATTCTTAATTATCCGTCGCTACGCTATTCCCAAGGACTAGCAAAATCGGAATAGCGAAATTCTTGGGTCATCTCAATGGGTTCAGAAACCACACGTTTTTCTGGATCATCATAGCGTACTTCCACATATCCACTCAGAGGAAGGTCTTTTCGTAATGGATGACCCTCGAAACCATAATCTGTTGATATATGGCGTAGATTCGGATGATTGATGAAAGAAACACCAAACATATCCCAAACTTCTCGCTCCCACCGACCGGCTGATGGAAATAGACTGACTACTGGAGATATTCGTGTTACTTCATCTGCACTGGTTTGTACACGAATGCGTGAGTTATACCGAGTACTCAGTAAATTATAGACCACTTCAAATCTTCGTTTTCGAGAGGGATAATCAACTCCGCAAATATCAATCGAAACTTGAACCCTTGTATAGGTATGTAATTTAAGAAAGCACAACAATTGAAATGGGTAGTCCGTATTGGTATCTTCCCATGTTCCAATCTTTCCATTTGTTTTACCCATTTCTTGGGGAGAGTCTCCCAACTATTTGAAAATGGATTGGTTATCCATAAAGATAAAGAAAGCTTTCTTGTAGTTCCGCTTCTTGCTCTAAAAATGAAGAAAGACTTGTCGAAAATCGCCGATTGGGTTGGTCCAACCAAGAAAGGCATGGGAGTCTTTGGGCATTGTTTGGGCCGAGTTAAGTAAAGACTGGCTACCTATAAAAATTCCTCACAGCACACTTTCTATATATATATATATATATATATATATATATATATCTGTCTCCATCCAATCAAAGACGTCCATAGCAGCCTCCGCCTTCTTTTTTGAAGCGGCTTTCTCGATACGAAAGAAAAGGCCTAGCCTGCATACATATATATACAAATAGCATTACATTAGTTGTTGCTTGCTGTATCTTACTGATGCAGCAAGGGAGGGTCAGACTGTACCGCTTTTCAGATGCAAATAGGTGCCCCTTTGGCTGCTCCTCTTATTCCATTACCGATTGCTTCTAGCTGCGGATAATAGGAAAACCTCTCTCGTGGCCCTTGCCTGTCCTAAAAAAGCCTTGTCCAAGGCCTCTTTCCTACGAAGCCTTGGCAAGTAGTCTCCTGCCAAAAAACTCTCAATCAAGCCCTCACACCCCTACTAGGTTAAAACCCCATTTTCCTAAACCTATACCTCTAAAAAAATGGGGCATCCTCTTATCTTGTTTGTATTCTATTTAAAACCTCTTCTGATTGGTAGGTTCCTATCCTTTATCTATCAGTAAATGGATGGAATTCACTCGTCAGAATCAATATATGGAACTACGTAAAATCAGGCCATGCTCGCTGCATCTGAAATCGTTCGTTCACCCGAAAGTCTTCTCTCTACGCTAAAATGCTAAATCATTTGGGCTCTTTCACATAGTGAATAAGGAAGTTCCTTCTCGGTTTTGCATGCCAATTGGCAACTTCTCTATTTCGTGTCATCCCACCCAGACCTATACGCTATTTCACCAATGATCATCTAATTCCTGAAAAAGGCAGACCCACATATGGGATCCTGACCATGCACCGAAATAGGATGACCTAGAAGGCTTTTCCTTCGTTTTACTCTCCGAAGTGGCGTGGCACAAAGCCCAATTGGAAAAGGGGAGCGGGTCTGAGAGGAAAAAAGAACCTTCATTCAAACTCATCGCTGCAGGATTAGTTCTCTCATACGGATCTGCCTAGGGAACGAATCTCATAGCACATTCAAAAGCGAAGCTAGAGACAAAAAGATCTTCTTTCTAAAGAGAAGAGATTCGATTCAGAACTATTATATATCCATCCAAGGTCCAATATTTCACATACATGGTATTAGACAGAGCAATCTCTGATCAAATGAATTCAATGATCTCTATCCTTATCCCTCTGAGCGCTAAAGCTAAAGCCTGGTGAATGATAGGAGGGCGGTGTTCATTCGTATTATTATGGTGTGTTCTATCCTTGTGGAGGGGGGTCTTCGTTTAGTCTATTGGTATGGTACTCTCTCAGTCTATTGTTGTAGTTAGTTGGGCTTTTCTGCTGGAAGGTATTCTAATGTGGGTGCGTACTGCTCTTTTTACTAGTCTGACTTCTTATCGGTCGTGGCTAAATGAGTTGGTTCGCGTAACTGCGAGACGATTAGGTTCATCCATGACGCTTCTGGGTGGTGCCCCGAATCCCTACAAGCAGAAGATGATCAAATCCACTACACTCACCCTCCGCCCTACTTTCAACCTGTTTCCAGCGTCCTTTGCAGATAGATAAACTTCTGGTGTTGCCTAGGTTTATGGAAGGAAGGTTCATTCTTTGAATCTGATGGTGACTTTTGTTTCACTGCTATCGTCAAGCTTGGACATAGTGCAACAAGAAGAGAATTAGCAGAAAAGTATAAAGAATTTCTTATTCTCATCTACCTTCCTACCCCACCCACCGCCTTGATCCTGAATCTACTTCAGACTAGCTTTACATTACGAAATACCACTCGGGGAGTTCAAGGGAAGAACCCAGAACCCGATCTACGGCCGAATAGCAACTCGTACGTAAGCATACACACTTCGAGCAGAACTCAAAGCGATCATAGCGCTGATCCCCTTACCTACATAGCCATTCTTGCAGATCCGGGCGTTGCGTGGTTGTTTTGCAAGATCTCGCTTTCAGTTCGTAGAGTGGATCAAAGATGTGTTCAGCTTGATTCGTTGGTGAGTCCCTTCGTTTGCTTTGTGTGCTCCTTCGGTTTTCTAGTAGCAAGATTTGGCTTTTGGTTTGAAGATTGAATCAGTGGTCAGCCTGTCCTTGAACGACGGCATTCCAAGAAGCAACTTCCTATGGTATGGGATGGCCCCCTATTGATGAATAAAATCACTCGAAAGAAAGTAATTTCACCGCTTCGTGGGAAAATCAATCTTTTTTTCAAAAGGGAATGATTTAGCTCAGTTAACAACTGAACAATCAGGGTAAGGCACCACCCTAGCCTAGCATCAACTCACCCTTTCGGATTAGGATCGGTAGGATGCCGTAGCTTCAAGCAGGAAAGAAATATTAAAAAAAAGTAGCTAGGTTTTGCTCTGTCATATTGTTCGCTGCTTCACTTGAATCCCTAAGAGTGATGTGGAGAGATTAAAGGTTCAAGAAAAAGCTGCTTTAACGGGTGATCCTTCGAAAGAGTAAGTACAAACGAGGGTGATCAAAATGTCAATTCGGAGAGAGGAAGATCGACTAGCCAACCAAAGTAGAGGACCTCCTTGAGATGGGGAGATAGTTTGACCACTTATAGGAATGTTATTCAATAGCGCATCAAATGCGCGCAATAAAGCAGTGCGCTAGGAAAGAAAGAGGAGTAGAGGGGGTTCATTCCCAATTAGAAAACTGAAAAGCACAAAAAGAAAAAGGAAGGTCTTGTCTTCAAAGGGGGCCAGGTCAGCCATAGCTTCTTTGATCATGCCGGAATGAGGAAGAAAAGAATGCCGATCGTTAGCGAGAAGAAAAAGCGAGAGCCTTTGCTCTCTCCACAATATCCTTAAAGACCTCTCTCTCGTCAGGGGGCTCTCCGCCCTATCTATCAACAAATGATATAGGATTGGAATAAACTATTCCTCCCCTATGTTGGAAAATTGTAATAATATTAGAATAGTAAGGGGGGCGGAGCTTACTTAGCCTTCTCGTGCTAAGTCCATTAGGCCCTTGGCTATGGGATCCTTATCAAGTCCCTCTCGTATACGATCGAGCACGCTCACTTTGAGTTGGCTCACAGCGGCTACCTCCTCAAGCTTAAGTGAGGCCAATATATCTGACCAATCATCAAGCTCAGTACGACTAGCATAAGTACGACTATGGATTTGGTCGGTAGGGCGTGGTTGGTTCTGAGCTACGGGCAAGACTGGCATAGGCATAACTTTCGCTTGACATCTATGCCAGAGCAAAGATGGTCGTAGATCATTGCATTTTTTTAGTGAAAGGGGTTCCAAGGTGAAAGGTGAAAATGGGAGTAAGTATTCGTTCAAGCACAAATTGAAGCAGTTACAGATCCCTTATAGCAATTAATGGGTGCCCCAAGCCCAGTATCAGATACTACAGTTGATCCATCAAAAGCACTCGTGAGAGCATGATAGCAGAAAGACTAGGCCCATAGCTATACTATAGCCTTCTAAATTCCCTTTGTTGTTAGTGGGCGCTACTTCCCCTTATGGAGTTGGTAAGAGAACCGAGCCTGGTTTTAGAACCAAAACCTGCTACTAGTACAGAGATGGTCATGAGTTCAAGAGCAAGAGTCAGGAGTTCCACTGGGTCGAGATACAGGGGCGCATCGCCAGCAGAGATCGAGCTAATTATAGTTGAATCATCTTCAGTGGCAGAGGTATGGGGGAGGCGTGAGTAAGAGTTTACCCTGCGTGGGACTGTAACTGACTATGCCTTGCTTGCCATAATCCTACGATAAAACTCACCGCTTCCGGAACGGGAACTGGGACTGATGTTACTCCTTTTGCGCTTGATGTACCTTCAAAGACTGCATCTGATGTGCCACCCGGCATACAGTCAATTCTGACACAGGGGTATTAAGGGAGGGAAAAAGACTCTGCCATATCAGAAATGCCTGCCGACTCTTCGAGTACTGCTCCTCTGGATGCTGATCCTTCTGTGGTAAGTGTTTGGAGAAATCCTGTAAGGGAACATCAAGTTCCTGCACGCTTTGCTCCCTTTGAGACCTTGACTCCGAACTACAGATCCTTTCTTGCGGCTGTTCATTCCTTTCATGAGCCCCCTATTTGAAAAGGGTGATCGTGAGGCATCCAGTATACCTCATTGGCAGCAAGCAATGGCAGAAGAGTGATCAGCGTCAGAGCGGACACAGACCTGGGGTCTGGTCCCTCTTCCTGAGGGTAAGAAAGCTATAGGGCTTAAGTTGGTCTATAAAGTGAAGACTCATTCTGATGGCACACTTGAGCGGTACAAAGCCCGTCTAGTAGCTAAAGGTTTCACCCAGGGGTATGGCATTGAGTATTCGGATACATTTGCTCCTGTGGCAAAGATCATAATCTTGCCCCAGAACCCTGCTTGCTTTGCTGTCACTGCTATCTGCCTTAATGTGGTAAGGGGGTACAGGAGGGACTTGACCCGCTGTTTGCCGTAATTTCTCCTCAAAGTGTTCCATCGTCCCCGGTGATAGGTACGTGGCGAAAGGGAATGGCGATTGGGTGGGTTGATCTGGATGCGAAGGATATTGAGGTGGGTACGGTTGAAACAATCGTTGTGTTCCTCGATACCCACCTGCT
The DNA here is from genome assembly GCA_033629205.1 of Lithocarpus polystachyus. NCBI lineage: Eukaryota > Viridiplantae > Streptophyta > Magnoliopsida > Fagales > Fagaceae > Lithocarpus > Lithocarpus polystachyus. The sequence goes on along the minus strand of CM066164.1, from coordinate 58,582,803 downwards.
CGAAGTGTGCGGGTACGGGCTCACCTATGGATTGTGTCCTTGCATGCCTCTGTACCCCCACGTCCCACGGCTACAGCCAGCACCAGGAGCCTATAAAGGTATAGGCACCAGTTCATTCGGTCAATGAAGCAGCAGTCGGTTCTGATGATTATGCCGTTGATTCGGTAGATGAGTCACTTGGTTCGGGAAATACCAATACAAGGGCTAACTATATTCCTATACGGAAATGGACCGGAAACCATAAGGTTTGTTGCTGCAGACGTATCGGCACAACCATAGAACTCTCGACCATGTAATTCGGACATTGGCAATGTCTGATTCAAGGTCCCATCGGTAGGTAGCTTCCCCGGAATGGATAAAGTCCAGTTTTGACAGAGAGCACCTTATCGATGGATTGGATAGTTTCATCCGAAAGTGCGTGCTACCACTCGAACCTTTCCAACTGGTTCATCAATGGTGTGTTTTCGACCGGCATAGCACCAAAGGCGCCTGCCCCTGGAATAGAGAAATCGTTCCATTTATTTATCTGAGGGGGGCGCCCCAAAGAATAATTGGAGAGGATCTTAAACGACTTTTGGGGGCTTTTTCGGTCGAGTTGTTTTATAGACCGGGGTTGCCCAGGGTGGGGCCTAGCGGGAGAAAGATATTTCGGGGATAGAATTGGATAGAGAACCTGTACCAAGAGATGTGTCAATTGAATAACGCGAGAAAGCCTCAAATCCCGCCCAACTCTATTGAATGAATCATTCCACCTGAACCCACAGGTCAAAGGGGAAAGCAACGAGGAATTTAAAAGTGGAAAGGAAAAGGGCAGTTCCAAGCGAAGGACCCAGTCTCAAGGGGCAAGCTTCCCGGTGTCAAAGTGTCAAGTCCCGAGGGCTTGTGTCCTCCGAAAGCTGCCTTTTTTCTTGTTTGCCTTTTCCTTGCCTCTCACCTTTCGGTTCATTGCAAGCTTGCCTAAGCTGGGGGAGGATGGCTCGTTTTCTCCACTCGCAGCTCGCAGGGCTCCCATTCGCTAATGGGCGGGGAGCAGCTGATAATTAAACTGATTGCCCCCCTAGCTTATAAGGTATTCCAAGGGGGATTTTCCAGGTCAAGAGTGTCATGAGTGGGATAAGGAGTTGATAGAGCTTTCCCTCTAGTTGACAATACTTCTTATCCACAAATTGTTCCTAGTGTGGCATGCCTTCCTCGAATATGAATAAGTACTCGTGTAACGGCAGATAAAGCCGCGAAGGCGCACCCTTGTTCTTTGGTTGGATTGTCTTTGTCTTTGGTGTACCCCCTCCTGGGGCTAGTGGGCTGGCACAAACACTGGATCGAAATTGCGCCGGTATGTATTCTTGTCATCAGCCACTTGCTTGACCATTCATTTACTAAGCTATTTTTAGAAATTGGAATAGTTTCTCGCTATATGAGCGTGAAATTTCAACGATCAAAAGATGCCTTCTCGAGCTAAAAGCTCGTTTATTCTATTCATTCACTATATTTGAATGAAATTCAAAGCCTACTCTTGCATCTTCCATTCGTGCATCTGATTCCTTATCTTTATAGTTGCTCCGTTCCAGAGCAGTCCTTACTATGATGTATAGGGAATGAGAATAACTGAAAGAAGAGAGAAAGTGCCATAGTGAGAATGAGAAGGGCTATGTAGCCATGGTGACTCAAGTCAAAGTACACTATACAGATTGCGGACACTTGTTACTTGACCAAATACTAGGAGTCACATCGATTTATCTACCTAAAAGCCAAGCTAAGCTAATGAGAAGGAAAGGCCCCGAAGCCAGGTCATAGTGAGGGGACGAACCCAACATAATCTCTAGCATATGGGCGACGTCTAAGCTTCGTTCTATAGCGGTTTAAGCTAGCACCCGTTTCAGCATATCATCTCGCTCGGCCCAAATCCATAAGAGGCGGAGTCCCAAGCATATTGAGAGTAGCTATAGCAGATCCATTTAGAGATCGCGAGCCCCCTCCAGAAGTAGAGATAGACGCAAAAGCACTTTTTGATTCTCCAGTTCTATATCGAAAGTAGTTGACCCCACGAAAGCAACGGGTTCCGGTGCTGGCTTTGTTGCGGATTTCACCGGAATTGGATCCTAAGAAGTGCGGTAAATTTCCTTTCTCCAAGCCGACTCTTTTCACTGTGTGTGAGACTTCCTTCCCTGTGATGAATCTCTTGTCTCATCACAGGGAATGGGGCACGCTTAGTGACATATAAAAAGGCAGGACTCACATTCCTAGTTCTCTACGATAAGACGGAGCTCAGATGAGAAAAAGAACAGTAGGAAGAAGTAGCAATAACTTAATCCTTCAGTTAGGGAACTACCCCCTTGGGGTTGGGCACCTCTTTCAGTACAAGAAAGGGCGATCTATTTATATCCTAACAACCCTACCCCCCGCCTTTTTCAAGAGCGGCAGGAGAAAGAAGCTGGAGGAGGGAGGCTCCGGATCTGCACGGATCTATTAAACCTAGCTCATGAGAAAGAAACCACAGGGAAAGCTTCTCTATCTATTAAATAGATTATTCAGGTTGCTTTCAGTCTACTCTTGTAGTTATGTAGTTCGTTCATAGAACCTCTTTTATGTCTATGACTTTGATGCTTAACACTACCTATTTGTAAAACTTTCCCTCTAAAAAACCTCATACTTTGTGATGACTTAATTATGAGTGATACATAAGCTGTTGCGAGGCCACATAACCATCGCAAAACACAGCAAGAAAGACAGATCAGGATAAGAGAAGAGAGGCGGTGTCCTCACTAAAGGGCGGATCTATCTATATAAGCAATTCCCCATCTTGGGATTCAGACTTGAAAGATTTGTGTTGAAGGGCATTCCACACAGGCAGACGATTCGTGAACATCGAAAAAATCCATAGAATCGTCTGATTCTAGTACTAGAGAAATGAACAGAGACTCAGACTAGCAACTGGTGGGCTCACCTCGATGTAATGGCGGGATAGACGCGGTTGCCTGTCTCAGAGTTAGCGAGGGCACCTCAATCAATGAGAGTGGAAGTTCTTGCACGTGGAAATTCCTAAAAGAAATGATTTCGAAAGCACGAGACTTGGCCGCTTGGCCTGCCATTAAGAAAGAAGAAAGCCAAAGCCCAGCAAGGGAAAAAGTTCATCTTTGAAATAGTTAGCCCGGAAAGACCGATACGGATAAGGATAACCGAGGACCTGTCCTCCTAACAGCCTATTAAGTACATAACCTGCGGACAAGAACAAAGAACTGAGGTCCAACTATTTCTTTGTTGCGTCCTGTCCTCTCGACTGCTATTGAACTACTAGCTACTCAAAGGCACGCAGGAATTCTTAAACCTTACTATATCGAGCAAAGCGAATGGAGTAAGGCCTGACCGCTCTAATCCAACTCCATAACCGCGGCATCTATCAGCAGCTAGATCTACGGCTTGCCCTATCTAGTAAAGGCCTGCTCTAACCGCCTGTGATCAATCCATAAAAACTTATATGAAATTAATAGGAACTCAAAACAAGTACATGCTCGAGCATCATTGACCTACAATAACTAATAGGGCTACCCAACCCAACATTTTAGAACTACTTGATTTTGGTAACTACATAAACTACCACATATGCCTTTCTTTCAAAAGCATTATGCTAACTACATTATTTGCAAAACTGGAATAAGTCAAAAGTTAGGCCTGAAATTGGAAAAACTAGTAGACGGAAGAGACTGTAACTACTTTTTTCTTTCTTCTAGTCTCTCTGGTCACCGAGGATGATCGCCCGCACAATGAGCGATTGCTGCTCATTTCGTAGCATTTTGTAGCCTCTTCTCGAGGTCCCTTATTCCCTATTCTGCCGCGCGTATGTGGTCTCCTACGACGGCAGGGCTCTCTGGGGGCAGGTGTGTCCAAAAGGCTCTTAAGAGTCTCTCCGGCGGTCGCGCAAATCATTCTCTACCTGCTCTATCTCTTCTCCAACTTGAGCGAGCCTTTCTGCAATAGCCATAGTTCATCAACCGTGCTAATCAAAAAATTCTTCGATTTTCTTTTAGAGCTCGAAGGCTTATCGAGCCTCTATTTATAGAGTGTAGAGTAATCCCGCCATGCGGCACGAATTTGATGGCAGGCACAATCCTTACTAGTTTGCAACAGTTGAGTACTATCATGCCTGTGTGAACAAACCAACCAGCCAATTATCCTATCCTTACCTTCATTTAACGAATCAACACATATAGAAAGCATACACGATAAAGAAAGCATACGGGATTGGAGAATATTGGAAGTCCACAACCGATATCGGAAACATGAGAAAGCCGTTAATGCTTCCCCTTACTAGATCAAATAGGGCAATTCGTAATGCTCTCTTCCTTCCTTGCCCGCCTCAGAATATTCCTTCCTTTTTGACTGGTGGGACGACGTCGCATTGATTGAATCAGTTCTGGTCTTCGTTGAAAAAGTGAGGCTTTACTTGACGAGTAGACCTAAATTACCCGCTTATTGGGACCTGCAAGAAGCTGAGTTTCTTTGCTTTCTTTTGTCACAGTAGTTGGAAAAAGAAAAAGTCAAAGCAGCAGACCAGTAGTCCCATTATCCGCCTTTAGAGAAATTTTTTAAGAAGGTTCCGTTTAACACATCTTGGCCAAGCAGGAAATAAGTGCTTTGCCGGGTGAAGGTGCTCTCTTCTCTACTCCTAGACAGTGGGGGGAGGCGCTCTTTGTTGACCTTGGGCTGTTGAAGATACCAATAGCCCTAGATTAGATGGCCTTTCTTTCCTTCCACCTCTACTCCTACTCTAAGGCTTTCGATAGATAGATTGAGTATCCTGCTTTCCAGTTTCAAAAATGTAGGATCCAGATTAACCCCCTTATCGGACCGGACCCTCTCTTTATCTGACGCTCGCCTTTCTTCAGCTTAGCTTCTTCTTCTTTACTAGTAACCTTCTTTATGCTTTTTATTGGCCTCTCCCTCTCTTGAATCTGATTGCGCTGAAGACTTGAAAGAAATTGTCGGGGAGCTTTGGCTTGCTTACTAGCTCACTCACTTGCTTGCTCGGAGAGGTTATTTACTAGTTCTTCCTATACCTATAATTGAATGATTTGTAGGTCCTCTATGTCGTCAGTTAAGTCAGTTATTCCTAGTCCCCTGTGTGCGGACTTCTTCGCCATAAGTTTATGGGAAACCTTTTGCCACAAGACGAGCCCTCTCGATAGAGCCATTCACTTTGTGTTTCAGGGTATATACCCACCTGCAGCCAACCGTACATTTGCCTCTTGGTAACGTGACCAGTTCCCAAGTGTCGTTCTTCTTTACTTTAGAGCCTCCATTTCTTCTATTATAGCTTTCTTTCCCCATTGATGTGGTGGGATGATTGAGGGCTTCTTCCTGTATCTTGGTGGAAGAAATCGCTGAAACGAAAGCTTTAAGGGAAGGAAGCTTGATAGGACACAAAGTGATTAATAGGGTGAGAAGTCAAATATCTCTTTTCTTTTCTCAAGGCAATAGGTAAATCCAGATCAGAAACAACAGAAGGAGGAAGAGAGGACTCGGGGAGCCTATATTCATATTGGAAAGGGTAAGGTGCTTTCCTTAGTTCTCCGTCCTTTAGATAAATCACTCTCTGAAAATAGAGTATAAGAAGTGGCTATCTTTCTTCAAGCCTACAGTTTGAATACCGTGGTTACAGTAGATAGCGTGCGGGAAGGCGGTAGGTCGTAGAATCAGTCTTGTTTCAGGATTGAGGAAAGTCGAGTGATGAAAGTCAAGTAGTTCGAGTTAGGCTTCGGCACTTTGGAAATAAAATTCCTTTCCGTACTTTAGGGAAAGCGGATCACGAAGAAAGTATTTTTCTCCGTGCTCGTCATGTGCTAGCGTAAAAATATCGTGAATTCGATTTGCTGTTCTTGTTAGCAACTCTTCGGTCATTTGTCCAACTGTCCAACCAGTCTAAACTATCCGCCCTTCTTTATCTTTCTGACTTTATTGAGAGTCTCTATTCCGGAGTGAGGTGGTCGGTCACAAGAATCTCACTCTAAACCACTTACATGAAAAACCCCTGGATCAAGAGCCGGTGTTCAGCGTGCTTTGACGAATGGAGTAATAGGTACCTTATTTCTACTCTTTTGGGGTACTTTTTGATCCGCTGCCCTACTCCAAGACTGATACTGATTAGCTCGATTATTCCGATTCTCCTTACTTGACCAGCTCACCATCACTGAATAGCGGGCATCATGAGAATCCGTTACCATAAGTAGTGATCGAGATTTCCCATGCGACTTCCTTGCTTTCCCTTGAGACGGAAAATATCATATATAACAAGTTTAGTTCTTTCTTCATCTTCCTTCTTTAATCGATCGATATACCTAAGGCCCAATAGTGCTGAGTCCCGAGGGGATGTGAACCAGTAACCTGTAGGCCTAAAATCCTAAAGAATAGTTTTGAAGTTAGTGAGAATTCACACTTGACTGAATGTGAAAGTTTATTAGTGTTCAGTTCAATTAAATGAATATTCAGTTATGTACGGAAAGTTCTTTCTAAAGCATGCATGGATTTAAAAGGAATCTATTCTCTATATGAGATGCGGGTATAGCTGAGACCGAGGATTGATCCGAGAGAATTAGACTAGCTTATCTGAGTTGAATGAAGCAGGAATAGTTCCGTTAGGTCTAATCCTGAGGAGTGAGTCTAGTGCTTCGCTTGATGGAAGTGTTGGGAAATATATATGTTTGCATCGCATACAAAACATACGCAGCGGAAAATAAAGAAATCTACTTCTTTCGCAATTGATAACATGCACTATGTAAGTTTCAGAATATAAAAACAAGAGAGTGTACCTTGATGGGGTGAAATTCAAAACCGAATGAAGAAGTACTCGGGAACACTTTCAATCTTCACTCCAATTCCACTTGATACCCAAGATGTGTGGTCTCTCAATCAGTTCTATGTTTTCTAGAGAGAATATGAAAGAGTGTCTCTCTTCCTTATATCATCTTATTATCACATACAAACCATTTCATTCTATATAAAATTCTGTATGTTTCTCTGCACATAACTGATCATCTAATTGGACTAGCCTTTTGGGCCTTCCCAATTGGGCTTTAGTGTGTGGCTTGGAGTGGAACCAAAAGGAAACAAATAAGACACTAGCTCCAATGGGCCTTGGGCTTTTCTGTCAACTCTTGACAAGTCCAAAGTTACCATTAATTATATTTAATACCACTATATAAATATAATTGCACTCTATGCCTCATTAATAAATTATATCCCAAGACTTTATTATACATGCAACCCCTTCATAAAATATTCATAGCAATACAAAGTCATGAATATAGACTGTCACTTTGTAAATTACTACATCTTAATCCTTGAGTACCCGATTTAATCCTTTTGAGTTATTCACCATATATTTATAAAATCCAATTTCATAAACATATACTTTAGTCTTACTAAAGTGGTTAGGCCTAACTCTCTGAATAACTGTACCCATTAAACTTATCTCAAGGGAATATTTTATATCTCTGTTAAGAGACTATGAATTCCATCTTGAGAATATATGTTTCATCAACACTAAAAGTGGCTGCCCAACATACTGAGGTTTTGACCGTTACTTTAGATGTCACTCCTGATATATCAAAGCAACCTACATTTCATGATCAGGTCCATTATTCTCTCAGGATTAAGAGTTCATGTGAATACAAGTCATGAGATTTATTATTCAATTGACAGTCGTTAGGAGAATAATAAATCTCACAGCGGTCCAGTTCAATATGTCTTAACTCTTAAAACATATCAACATATTAACTAGAAGTCACCACTTCCATGATCAAGACAAATCATCGTAGTTAATATGTTATAGTTTTCGCAGATGAAATGCCCAATTTCATCACCGACTACGAACCAAAATTCTGAGTTTACAAAGAACTTGTGATCTATATCTTCTGTGACTAAATCATATAAATCACATACTATGCATCTCATGGACTATTTGATAATGTCTGAATATTCATGTTACCATTATTTTAGATAAGAATAAAACAACTTTATTAAACATAATATTAAGTCATACATCATTTCTCACATAATGTCATAAATAATATCATACATAGCATCATACAATAGGATTTAAGGGCACATATCCTAATAGGGGATTTCAATGCCTTAGTTCTTCCCTGCTTTACAGAATGGGAGCTTCAAAGAAAACTAGACTGCGCTCCTGCAATTCAATTATCTCTATGACTTGGCTGTCAAGATCATGGGTGAGATGGTTCGTGGAGGGCCCCCTTCGTTTGAATTCTTCCACGATGTTCCTATCAACCTTGTCATCCCCCTTGGCAATGGTCTCGTTTATTATGTTATGCCTTGATGAGTGGGGGAGGTAGCTGAATTAGGATATCACTATTGGCAAAGACGGAGCAGGAAATTGCGATCCTAAATAAAAAATCTTAATATGGTAAATTTTGTCAGATTGATCCTTATACCTCAGCTCAGTAGTTCCGTAGCAAGTTATTTCGGACGTTTTCTAGGATCAGAAGGAACCGCTATAATGACCACCCTAGCAAATTTCCTTCCTTTATTCGTGCTTATTCTAATTTTAACTATTTATCAAATTCTACTTTCAAAAAAAAAAAAAAAAAAGAGTTTTCTTCTATTATTCCTAATTTATATTTTAGTTTTCTTTTTATGTTGTCTCTTTCGCTTCTTCATTTTAGAAAAGATTGTAGCTTTTTTAGGAGTGACAACAGCCTTATCCACTTTGATTTTGAATGTTTCTTGTTCTGGATCGAATTCGAATGTCCATTCAGGCGGAGAATCCGGGGAAATAAGTCTTCCTCCCTTGGAGTCTTCCTCCCGCCCCGAGTCCTCGTCTGGTTCTACTTCTCTTGAGAATCATGTCTCAAGCTCAGAAAATACAGAAAAAGACTATTTCTCCCCTTCGTCATAATTTTCGTCCCCATCTACCTCCACGTCCACTCTCAAAAACCAATCCATTGATAGTTCTCCCAACACTGAGCAGAAGGAGAGCTTGGACTTTCTCTCGGACAAATTGCGAAGCTTTTGGAAGACTGAAATAATTAAAGCCGTACACGAAAGATAAGCAGAAATTGATCCACAAGGGAATATCGGATGGATTCGCGACGAAGAAATCGTGGATGTTTTGAGGCTCGATTCCCCCCTTCGAACGAGGCAAGAAATGGAAGAAATTTTAAAAAATGTTTGGAAAAGACCATGGCCAAGTTACGAGGAGGCCAATAGAACCTCCATCTATCCCCGCATATGGGACCTTCTCGAAAAAAACAAAAGACCGGATATTTGATATTGATTTCATGAGGTAGAGGGACCTTCCACAATATAAAAGACTTCTATCAAACAGTGGCCTTGGATTATGGACGAGGAAGAGCCCTAACGCGGTTGAGGGGCAGCTGACCGAAAGGAAAGCGGGTAGGCCGCGGAAGAGATACTCAAGGACATAGTGTTAGGATATGTGCCCTTAAATCCTATTGTATGTTGCCATGTATGATATTATATATGACATTATGTGAGTAATGATGTATGACTTAATATTGTGTTTAATAAAGTTGTTTTCTTCTTATCTAAAATAATGGTAACATGAATATTCGGACATTATCAAATAGTCCATGAGATGCATAGTATGTGATTTATGTGATTTAGTCACAGAAGATATAGATCACAAGTTCTTTGTAAACTCAGAATTTTGGTTCGTAGTCGGTGATGAAATTGGGCATTTCATCTGCGAAGACTATATAACATATTAACTACGATGATTTGTCTTGATCATGGAAGTGGTGACTTCTAGTTAATATGTTGATTTGTTTTAAGAGTTAAGACATATTGAACTGGACCGCTGTGAGATTTATTATCTCCTAACGACTGTCAATTGAATAATAAATCTTGCGACTTGTATTCACATGAACTCTTAATCCTGAGAGAATAATGGACCTGGTCATGAAATGTAGGTTGCTTTGATATATCAGGAGTGAGATCTAAAGTAACAGTCAAAACCTCAGTATGTTGGGCAGCCACATTTAGTGTTGATGGAACATATATTCTCAAGATGAAATTCATAGTCTCTTAACGGAAATATAAAATATTCCCTTGAGATAAGTTTAATGGGTACAGTTATTTAGAGAGTTAGGCCTAACCACATTAGTAAGACTAAAGTATATATTTATGAAATTGGATTTCATAAATATATGGTGAATAACACAAAAGGATTAAACCGGGTACTCAAGGATTAAGATGTAGTAATTTACAAAGTGGCAGTCTATATTCATGACTTTGTATTACTATGAATATTTTATGAAGGGGTTGCATATATAATAAAGTCTTGGGATATAATTTATTAATGAGGCCTAGAGTGCAATTATATTTATATAGTGGTATTAAATATAATTAATGGTAACTTTGGACTTGTCAAGAGTTGACAGAAAAGCCCAAGGCCCATTGGAGCTAGTGTCTTATTTGTTCCCTTTTGGTCCCACTCCAAGCCACACACTAAAGCCCAATTGGGAAGGCCCAAAAGGCTAGCCCAATTAGATAATCAGGATGAGGGTGAGGGGAGCTCGAGTAAGTGTAGCGAAGAGAAGTTCCTCCTATCTATATAGGTAGGAGCATAGGGCCTAGGACTTTCTTTGAGTTTTCTGAAGCTAAGAGTGAGCAACTAGGCGAAGAAGCATTCCCTTTCCGACAAAACTAAGCGTCTTGCCGCTGTGTAAAGGCAATAAGAGTGAACCCGACCACTTCGCGCTGAGGTTCATAAAGGTAAATCCGACCTCCTTGATCCTCACACCAAAGCCAACGCATGGGTTTGGTGCTCTCCATTAACCGCTAAAATCTTGTGCTCAATGAGGTCCCAATACCTTCTTCTAGGAGCTAGGCTAAAACTCGTCCACATCTCCTATCCGAACAATCATCTCCTGTCGTCCTTCCGGCTTGCTATCTCTTTATCTTGAATCCCTCGTGATGGTAGGACTCTCTCTTCTGGTCTTGGTCTTGGCTGCTGATTAAATGGAAGACATCCTTTTAGAGGCGCCATTTTTCTTAAGAAAAAACGAGACTTTCCTAGGTCCTCTGGGGGAAAACTAGTGGCTGCCTGAAAATATGATAATTGGGTGGCTTTTGGGACCGGATTTGCCAACACGGTAAACTTTCGTCTTCACGGGTAAGCATATCATCTCTCCTCAACCGCTTAATAGTGGCTAAGACTATAGGATCAATCTTCTGCTAATGCTAACATCTCTTATCTCATTTTTCATTTACCGCTTTGGGAAAGTGTATAACCTGCCCGTGCTCATCCGCATTTCACAAGCAATTGATGAGTGGCTTTTGCTCTTTGGCCTTCTGTTTATTGATCTTTTCCTGCCTGCGAATCCCCTTCTTCCTTTAATGAAATAGATCGATCTTCCCGCTTAATTAGTACAAGATTTCCATCCTCGCTTCTTCCGTGGGTGGGTATAGCGCTTTCCTTCCTCTAGTTCGAGAGTTGCAGAGCAAGAAAGGGGCTTCCATTAGCATTAGTAGTTGTAGTTGGCACTCATCCCTCTCTTGCTTCCTCGAGCATCGATGAAGTAAGGAGTTCATCGATTGAAGTATTTAAGTATGAGTGAAGTTCCTGTTCTGTTTCGTATCAAGCAAGGAGTTCATCGATGGCTTTAATCGGTCGAGCTGTCATTCGGGATATGCCCCTAGTTTGGTGAATCTCTCCCGTGCGTCTTCGCTAGGGCAGAGCGCTCATTCCTTTTTTGAAAGACTTCCCGGGGAATCTCTCGCTCGTATAGCCAACAAGATTGACTAGACTACACTCGGACCTCAACAACACTTCCATCTCTGCACTCCAAACAACCTCAATCAAGACAACAGAAAGCAAACCCTCTATTCGAAAAAGATTACTAAATCAAGGAAGAGGAACATCGTACTCGTTAACCAATAGAAATGGTGTATTATACAAGGGCAGTGCCAGACTCAAGAAGATTGCCCCGATCATTATCGACATGGATACCGCTCCTTGATGGGACCTAATCTCTAAAGGATCGAAATGTTTGGATGGTATATTAGGGTGAAAGTCTTTAAGGTTGCTAATAAGATTGGGAATGTCGTTTTCACAAAATAGGCAAGGCATAGGCAGTCCCAACTGCACATTTGAATGTGGTGGGCAAGGCTAAGGACATAGGAGAGATGATTTACTGAACAACAGATCTAATTATTAAAAAGAAGTATATGGGGTACAAGGCTCCACCAAATCCCAAGATTAGGCGTAAAAAGAGTACAAACCTGATGTCGGTGATATAGGAGTAGTTGATCGCATCGAGTAGAGAAAAGGATGGAATTCGAGAGGACCCTTTAAGAGGATCTTGTAACCCTATAATACGATCCGAAGATTGAATAAAGGTTGCCTTAGATGGGAAATACTATGCAACATAAAGGTGTGAAAAAAGCGAAATACTTTAGTTCGGCAATCTCTTACTATCAATCTTAAGAGGAGTCCCGCTTTCTTTTGCAATCCAATTCAATACCCCAAAACCACATAAACTAGAAGTTCCACTATCCGTTCTAGCACAAGCATGATTGAGCTTCTCTTGCCATGAAAGACGCACACACGATTTCTTGTCACTAAATATTTGGAATGTGAGAATCATAACACAAATATCTCCTTGATTGTGACTCTTTATATCGCTCTCAAAGGGAAGAGGTGATACCTCTTACGATATACCTTTCGGTTTTGTACCGACAACAACAGAGTGGGATTGCGGAAAAAGGAATCAATTAGACGTTATTACTAGTGGCTCCTTTTTGCGCTGATGATGCGCGTGGGACAATGACTGGCCTTTAGTTCATTCGATCAATGACGAGCAGAGGAAGCGTAAGCTCCCAAACCTTTCCTTTTCTGATGATCACTGTGATGAACGAACATCGGTGCAGGCTCAAGTAGTTCAGTAAATTTCGTATCCGAGTGTCAATATGAAAGATGGAAAAAATCCTCGTGGTGAGGAGGTAGCTTAGTCTCTGTAGTTCATCTATCTCTTTTGGCACAGAACTGTAAATCTTTCTTTCTCTGCTTAGACCCAAACCAGTCAGCTACTGGAGAGAGGCAAGATGAATCAACACCTCCTACTGATGGGGACCTACTAACCAATGCAACCGGGAAACCTTCTCTCAAAAGCTCTGAACTGGCATCTGAAGCTAGGAGGGAATGTCGGTACTCTGCCTTGTATTGCCCTTACTTAGTCTTCCAAGTCAAGGTCCATAACTGACAGCTTTCGTTGGCTGTCCAAAAGCCAAAAGGAGAAAGCGAAATCAACTTCAAGCTATGGGTGAGGTTGTTGAATAAGATCCTGCTAAGTTGGCTAAGCAAACCATACTTCGGATATCGCTCGAAGCAAGGCCAGTCGCTGGATTAAGACTAAGAAACTGACCATTCCTTATCAAAAGGCCCAGCAAGAGACGTCACTATGTACCTCAGCCTCAGGATGAACTCCGATGTTGAGGCCCGAAGACTGGAAATTCAACCCAACCTAAGCTAATAACAAAGTAGATTTTCAACACTCTAAGTCCACTCAAGTAATAACAACAAAGAAAGATTGAATAAAAAAATAAGACAAAGGAGAACAGAATGCCAGACGAGTAGAAAAGCCAGAGAAAGCCTAAGCCAAAATGTTGAATAGAAGGAGATGGGTATACCTTCAGGAAACTTTGAGTTGTCCCTCCGTAAGTAAGTTGTTCAGTCTTTCCTTCTTATGCAACACGGCAAGAGCAGCTGTGGCCGAACCCTTGTCAAATTCAAAGGAAACCACTTCTCTATATTAATCACACTTGTATGACCGACCGGTAGGCAAGATCTATGAAGTTCTATCGGCAATCCGGTTGTATGTAAGTGGGCCGACCCTAGTGAAGGCTTCCAGCCAAAGGAAGGAATTGGACGACAGGGGAAAACGAGGTTAGACCCCGACATCCCAATGTGTATTTTTATTCTTCGTTGTTCACAGCTTGACTCTCATTTCTGGAGCGGAAGTCACACAAGCTAAGGCTGTTAGTAGTGGTCTGGAGAAAAAAAAAACGCTACACCACTAGAATATGATAAGATAAAGTCAAGCTAGCCGACTAAGACAGTATGCTACAGCTAACAGCAAAGGAAAAGGCTCAAAAACTGAAAAGTAAAGAAGTTGATCACAGGCAGGCAGCCACAGAGCTTTAGGAAGCAAGTCTAGAGACTCGAGAAGGCGGAGGAGTACATCCAGAGAATAACTGAAACGAAAAAAGACGGGATAACGCTGGCAGTAAGAAAGTAGGCCATAGTGGCTATTACGAGTAAGGTAGTCCCCAGCCATTGAGATGCTGGCGCCGACTGATCAATGAAAATAACGCCAGCCTGTTAATAGATAAGAGGACTAATACTTCGAATGCAATAAAAGAGCTTGATTGAGATAGTGAGTCCATTGTTGGGAGACTCGATGAGAAGACTCATCCCTCTCTTCCTCTCCCTGGCCAGAGTGGGGGTGGAAGGAAGGCAGAGGCCATTGCAGCTACAAAGGCCACTAAGGAAATGCTATGGATGAAGAGATTTCTCCTAGAGCTGGGTGTAAGGCAAGATGAGTCTATAGTGTTCTGTGATAGTCAGAGTGCTATGGACTTGAGCAAGAATGCTACTTACCATTCCCGCACGAAGCACATAGATGTGAGGTACCGCGGGCTAAGTTATTATGTAGTTGACAAGCAATCCAATCTATCTTAAAGTGCATCTTACAACCGAATCTCCGATGCGGCCTTTCCCCTGTTGTTTATGTGAAACAAGGCATCAATAGGGATGAGCGTAACGGCTTCTCGTCTTGTAGTTCCAGGAAGCTAGGCAGCTATCGAAGAGCGTAGGAGAGAGAGCAAATAATCTTGCAATTCTCTTTTCCACATCGGATAAGCGCAGCGGATATATATATATATATATATATCGGTTTCCGCTGTCGTTCTTTGAGGATAAAGAGTGAGAAGGCTAGCGTAACGTCTTGATTGTTCCTCTTCATTCTCTCCTTTAGGTTTGAATTTCTTACTGTGCTTTTAGTGTAATAAGGACTCGAAGCTTCACTGCTTTTTACTTTTCTCTTTCTCCTGTAGGGTTAGAGGAAGTAAGGTTAGAGCAAGCAAGGAAAGAATGGATTATCTTACTACGCGGTCGTAGCTAGGCGAATGGGGCTTTCCCCCAAGCTATGAGATATAACTACTTCCCTTTATGACTCCCCATGATCTTCCTTAATGCGCTGGTAGTTGAATAATTTGTTTTTATCTTTCTCTTTCGTCTAGTGTGAAATCCTGCTCTAAGCTGAGCTTAGCTCCGAAGTTTGGCATTCGTGAGGACACGACACCGTCCCAGTGATCTAGATCGGGCATTCCTTCAACAATAGAGTTACTGGTCCCAGTTCCTCCCTCGCTTACAGGAGTTATGGATCAATAGAGGCATGTCGGTCTCCTCCATCAAGGATGCTTACATGTGCGTCTGCTGTTTATGTTCGTTCTTTACCTGTTATAGGCTCTGAAATCGATGTTTTTGCTGCCAATAAGGGGGGAGACCCTCTTTGCCCCCAACTCCATTTTCGCAGTATAGACGCCATTTCATAGATCTTTCGATTGAGCCCATCCCGAGATGAACATGTTTGAAGGCGGGTCGGTGTACTCAAGTGGATCAACTGGAGAAGGAAGTCACATAAGACTCATATTCATATGAAGAAGCGTCGAATGAACTGCTTGGGATTGCCTCAAGAGAGGAATTCATGGGCTAGGCTTGCAGGCGCTTCTTCTTATGTTTGCTACAATGCATGTTTTAGGCCTTGAAAGAGACCTTTTGGTGTGCCAATGGATGATTTGATCTGAAGTAATCTCACATTGATTTCTCACTATAGACATGTAGTCAACTGATCTACGAGCACCCTTGCCCGCATGAACTGCTTGTTCATTTCATAAGAAGCCGTTGATGACTAAGCGATTGGCAGATAATGATCGAGAGAGAAGCGATTGACTGTCTGAGGAATGGTGACTTGGCTAAGGGTGTAGGCGTGAAGGCAAGCTTCCTATGTTTAGAGGTCTTTAGTTGATTTGCCCATTTTTCTACGTTTTTTGGCATGTCATTATGATGATAAGAGGGGGTGATGAAAGATCTTGTCAAATGATAAAGGAAAATGGCCTGATAATCGACATTCCTCCATTGCAAGATCATGTCTTTCTGTCTCACTCAATCCAACGGAAGGATGAATTCGAAACGAAAGAGGAAGAAGGCCCTCGCAAATGAGGCGGATAGGCTAGGATCGGAGGAGAAAAAGGGCTACTAGTGGGATCGAGAAGCAGCACATCTTGCAGCACATTATTTGAACATTATGTGTTGTTTTATGTGCTGTTCGAGCTTTCTACCCAAACCTTTTGTTGAGCTGATTCGAGTCCTTTACATTCTCATCCTTAACTTCCACCATGGGGCTATGTCATCAAATTGCAATTTAAGGCCATGTTCTTTACTGATTGATCTCTCTTCGATGCTTGATGGTTACACCATCTTACGAGCCTGAATCACATGCCTTATCTGGGCCTCTAGAACCCGCATTTTCTTCATTGGATTCAAGTCTTGCATGAGCCAGCAGCTCACAACCATGGAAGGGAAGAGGGACGCTTCCCTTCAAGGTTGGATTATCTGATCCGAGGAACAAAACCAAATGGAATTGTTGATCAGATCATGAAGGCCTCACTTGAAACATTGAATGGAAGGCCATCTTTCTATAGCCAGCCAAAAGCCTCGTTCTTGGCATTTCAACGAACACCTGATTGGCCTCGAGAACGTCAATTTCGTATTAGTAAACCTCGCATTTAAGCACTCTTCCTCTCATAATCGTAGCCGTCTAGCTAGCCTCCCCGCTTCCTTGACACTTTGATTTGAAAGCACATTTGGCTTTGTTGGATTCGCTGTCCTGCGTACCCAAACTAGTGAACCGTCAAAGTCTAGAGAAAGGAGCTTCTACCTCTCTTGCTTGGGCGCCAGCCTATCCTTCTCATAAGACCGACCCATAATTTCATGTTTTTGCATTTATCTGCTGTTGTTCTTGATTGATTTTCTTAAGTGTGCAACATAGGACGTAAACCCTAGCTTTTCCTAAGTCACCCTATAGGCAAGGAAGGGAACCAAGCAAGGAAGCCAGAAAGGGGGCAATGACCGCTGCTGTTGACGTTGCAGGAGCTTCCAACTAGCAAGGAAAGGAAGGATTTTGTCTTAAATAGATTCTCCAACAGGTGAGTTTCATCTGAACGATTAAACTTTAAGAAAGTTGGTGTTTTTGGCTTCCAATTGATCTTTTAGCAATTTACTGCATCTTTGGCAGAGGTAACCAGGTCAACCAGCTGGAGTTTCTGTCCATTCAAAGTAAAATCACCACCTCTTCCTGTAACGAAGGTGCCTTCATTTTCTATTCCAGTAGGGCTATTTGAAGTCTTAGATTCTGCTTTTTCGGGTGGTTGTTCCTAGGCCGGGTTTAAGCCCCGATAGCGAGTTTGATTAAAACTATTGGGAGGGATAACGCTCAAGGGGTCAAACGAAAGAAGTTGATAAAGGAAAATGGCAATTTACTCGATATTTGTTCCATCTTCTAGGGCTGACTTGGGATTGAATCCAAAACCAAAGGAATTGGAGGAATCGAAGCAAACCGCGAAATCCCAAAAAGGGGGAAAGTCACTCGCATTGCCAAAGTAAACTCCAGTTGGAAAGCCAAGATTAGAAGCAGTTCCAACACTAGCTTTGGGTCAACAAGACAAGCCAAGACCCGTACGCTAAGTTGTTGTCTCAAATTCATTCTGCAAATGCAGGATGGGAACACCTTTAACTTAACTGAATTGAGAAGTTGTTGAAACAGAAGTTCAAATGATTGAACGAAAACATTGATTTTACTTTAGAATTCCTTCTTTCTAGCACTCTCAAGCTGAGGTAGCTAGAAGCTTTGAATGGCTCCTGCCTAGCTTCCTTTCAGTGATTAGAGTCTTCTCTTCCCTACTTGCCGGTTCTCCCTTCTCTAAGAAGCCATAGGACTGTGCTATGAGGGAGGCACCCTTTCTTCTAATGCCGATTGGTAATTCCTTACTCTTTCTCTTCTAGTATCGGTTTAAGGCCTTCTTTACCTCAATAAAAGTTCCTGCCTCTCTTCCTTCCTCAAGTTTTCTTTTCATTCCTTCCTTTCAATCTCCCTCCTTGCCTCTAGTACTGTAATATGAGGGATAGCTCTAAGAGGAAGAAGTCTAAGTCCTATTACATCTATGAGATAGATAGAGAGGTAAAGTCCTTACTCTATTCCTTCGGAATAGCGGGATGAGAGAGAACTACTTCTTCAATCAACTGTAAGCAGATAGAAGTAGAACTCTCATAACTCTAAGTCCCCATCCCCCGCCTTTCTCTCTAGGTAAGGAACTTAACTAACTGCATCTACTCCTTTTCTATTGCCTCCTTAAGCGTATCAAATGGAAGGGCTTTACGCAGGGAATTAAGGAAGCGGCTAAAGATACGTTACATTAACTCACTTGAGGAGACAGGTAAAGCCATCGCGCAGAGGAAATTCATACTATGTTCGTGACCTATAGCCATGGGGCACTTCACTCCCTTCTTTGGAACCCTTCCACTCAGTCTTACTATCGCGAAATGAAGCTTGAAGTCAGAAATACAAGACTATATTCCGAAAAAGGAAGAAGGCACATCGTCTAACTAGTCTGATCTACCAGCTAGAAATAGGGCAAATGAAAAAGTGGCAGCCCTTATTGATTGAGCTAACAGAGAGCATTGCAGTCAAACAGGAAAGGGGAAAAGAAAAAGAAGTGACTTACGAGAATACAGAATACTAGAGCGACTCTATCCATCAAGCAAAGAGAAAGGAGCACACAAGAAGAGTTAATCAAAGGAATTTGCCCTTTCATCCGGATTTCCCTTCTGAGATTGGTTTTCCCTCCCTGACTCTGGGCTGGATCGAGATCTTGGTCTATGGGCCCATTCTCAATTAGTCTTCCTGGACTTTTTTTCTTACCCACCCGAAACACCCCTGCTAGCATAAAAAACAAGAAAGTTCGGGCAGCGAGTCACATGTTGGAATGTCAAGATGTGGAATTTTGTTATTGAGATTAGATTAGTGATTAGTCACACCTACTGTCACCTATATTGGTCAGGTTAAGCAGCTGACTTTGCCCCAAGAGACTAGGAGAGTTGCATGCGATCATGTGATCAATTGTAAACAAGCTCTTGTACACCCATCTTCAAAGCCCGTCCCAACCCACTTCTCGGAGGTAAAACCAACGGAGGACTTCACCTTTCTCTTTTAAAAGAATGGCCTTTACAGCGCCCTATGTCGATTCCCACTTTCACTCTTTTGCCTCGAGACTGGAGTTGGTCTTCCGTCTACGATGGAATGATTATACTCGAGTAAGCAGTTCTCAATGGGCTTAGCCAAGTTCTCACCATTCAGCAGTGGAATATTCCCATGATATAGTCGCTCAGTCATTTTTTCATTCCTTTCTAGAGTCCAGGATATCGGAAATAACCTCTATAAAGAGTAGCCTCCACCGATGAAAGGCCAGTCATGTAATTCAAAATCCATTGAGAAAGAAAAAGCCCAAGTATTCACTTACTACCTAATTCCGAATTTCAACCGAACTGCTAGCACCCGTTTTCCAAGCTCTTGCTTTTAGGGCTGATAGATGGTCTGAATTTAACATGACACGGTCCCTCCGAAGAGTATGATCTTTGGCTTGCAGCTCTCCCATCTCATTAGGGACAAAACCCACCACACGAATGGAAAAAGCTATTCACACTGCTTCGGAATCTGACTCTTCATTGGTGGTGCTACTAAAGGGGAAATCCTCTTGAAAAGGTCCGGATCAAATCCACGACTTGCCTGAAGCATATAGCTTTTCATTCGAATATGGGACACCAACTGTGATGGAAGGTTCCTCGGATGATTGCTTCTATCGACTGTCCTTCTCCATGTTGACTGGGGAAGCCTCGCAATGTGCAACTTGACTTTGCTCAGCTAGTGCTACTCTTTCTTTTGGCCTGATCTCGTAAAGAAAGGAAGGCTCATGAATGAGCCTTCCTTTCTTTCCTCTGCTTATTCCCTGTTCCTTCTCTTCACTAAGAGAAAACAACCGTAGTAGCTAAAGTCCTTACTACTTACTTATATTAAGAGCTTTGATTCTTTATCCTGATAAGCCGGCTAGCTACAAGGGATTCCATCCGCACATTCGATTGATCGATCTTAGAGTTCCTACGAACTAGTGCTACGAGGATTAAGCATTTAATCGTACTGACCTTAGGCAATTTCCAAAGGGAACGCAGGCACTACTCTATATATTCAAATATGTACTTCTCTCTTAGAACCTTCAAGAAGCTAGGAGGCCTTATTACACTTAAGGAACAGTAAGGAAAGGAAGCCATAGACAAACCCTAAGAAAGAAATTCTATACTTCCTGGGGGGGGAGCCCACAAACCAACCCCCATCGACTAGCTCACGCCAAGGATCTAATTCCTTCTAATGCATTCTATCTTGATAGAAAGATACAAGAGCTACTTCCCTCAGGTAGCTTGCTCCAGAAAGTACCCTTGCCCGCTCTACGACTACTAGTTAGATAGACCTAGCTTCTTAACCTCAACAGACAAGAACAAGAGCAACCCCATTCATTCTTTTCTATCCGTGCTTCCCAAAACATTGGGATAGTCGGCTCGAAAAGGTAGGCCCTTATCTCATTCCTAGTCTTAAATCTAGGGCCGGGAAAGCAGCCAACCTTAAGAGCTAAAAGGCGAGGGAAGGTATTACGCTTATTCACTCTGCCTTCTCGAAACCTAGGAATTCTTAAACCTGGCTATAACCTGACAGGCAAGTAGCAAGAAAGAGCAACTGCAACCGATAGCATCAGCTGCATCATCCCCTGCCGCTTATCCTCTTAGCATTTGAGAGACAACGGCAACAAACAAAACCAGGAGTCCTTCCTTTGGCTTGCCGCTTTCCTTTTGATTGCCTCTTGCCTTGCCCCTTTTCGACGTGGATGCGACGACTCTTTCCTTTAGCAAGGAATGAAAGACTGGCGGGATTGGCTTGGATCACAACCCCTTCTATGACACTAACACTTCTATACTTAATCGGTTGCTACAAAGATGGGGTGCAACTGGTCCCCGAGCAATAACCTAGTTGGGCTTTGGTTTATTTAGAACTAGAAGCTCATTAACCCCGAGATTCATAGCGCAAAAAGCCCCTACATTTGCTATTCTGAGTCTATGCTCTGTCCCTATCTGAAGCAACAGACGTTAACAAGCAGACATAAGAAGATGTTACTGAAAGGATAACGTCTGTTCCGTCTTAGCTAGCCGCTCTTTCCTATCGAGGTTCTTTGTAAGAGAGCAATCTTATGAGTGAGAGGCATCAGACGCTAGCTCAGATGATAAGACGTAGCAGCTATTAGCTTTTAGCTTCTTCAATGTCTTCCCTCTCATAGATGAGGAGACGCGGACGTTAAGACAAGAGACTCTAGCTGTAGCAGCTTGCCCTTCCCTGGCTACTGGTCCCAAGGCATCGCTCTTAGTAGGAGGACATCTTATTCAAGAACTGATTTAGTAATAGACTAGCGCCTCTAGTCTTATTTCCCTCGGGGAGGGAGCCTTTATCCGATAGAAAACAATCTAGTGTATGGGCCCCAAAGAACTACTTCTATTTATTGCACGAAATGTGCAGCTACTAGAGGGGCAGTCCTACAAAGGAAATGCACCAATGACTGCCTATAGCAGATAGTAAAAAGGATGAACAACCTATTATGATGCGAACCTCAACAGACTCGCTTTGAGACCCAACAAACAATATTGGAATATTGCCCAAGAAAGCTAAAATTTAGATTTGATAGAAAACCCAGACCCAACGTTTATAAGAGAAACGCGAACCTAAGGTATAAGTAACACAGACCTTGACCCAATGATTATAAAAGAATCACGAACCAAAGGTATAAGTTTGAACGCCACAAGGAAGAATCCTTGATAAGTTCACAGTTCTTGAAGAACCAAAGAGAAGAACAAAGCCTCACCTTTTCTGATTTTTATTCAATAATCCCTCAATTACAAGGAGTGCATGCTATTTTATAAGGCATGGCTGAATGAAGGAAACCTAATCCTTCTATTACAAGGAGTGGCTGAATGTAGAAAACCTAAAAAACGTGCTAAATAATAAAACCCTAAATAAAACCTGATTTGGTCTGAAAGTAGCAGATCCAAAATAGGAAAAACCCTAAAAAACGTTCTAAATAATAAAAGCCTAAAATTAAGGAAGATCTGGTCCAAAATTAGAAGATCTAAATTAGGAAAAGTATCTATTAACTGATTTAGAGCTGGAAAGTCAATCAGTCATAAATCTTTGCCATAAATAACGCCCAATTACGTCAGATCAGCCCTCAATAGCTTGGATTAAATTTATTAGGCCTTCATCTTCTTTTAGGCCCAGCTTGGAATGTGAATCAGCCCAAATCCCTTGAATCAGCCCATTTAGTGCTTCTTGGATCTTCTTGGATCTTGCTCTTGTAATTGGCCCAACTGGAACTTGCAATGGATCCTTGAAAGCTTGTTGATTCTCATCATATTATATTACCACCTATTTTTTTACAAAATAAGTTGTTGAAATATCAGTTGTTACTATAAGAAAGAGCATTTCTACCCTACCCGGGAGATGACCCTTATCCCACTAGCTCCAGAGGTTTTTATCACTCACATCACATATTGGACTAAGGAAGCCCCTTTTCTTCTATTGCTTTGCTCGGGGGCTAGCAGCTCGTCCTTCCGACGCAGACGGGGCAGAGCTCCTACTAATAAATAGAGGGGAAGAACTGGGATCAGGATTTCACACTATACGAAAGGCAAAGAGAAGAAGCTACTCACCTAGAGGAATGACTTGAGTTATGCCTTTATAAGAGCGCCCTCGGTCTCTCGATTCCATAGATCCTGTAGGGGAGGAAGGTTAACCAACCCAATCTTGAACCCCCGGGGGGAAGGGAATTCCTAAAAGAAAGGATAAGGAAAGCACAAAGCACGCATACGGATAGATTCTCCAGAAAGGAAACCTGCTTTTAGAGGGATACCCCTAACTCACATAGACTTCACTCTTAGAACCAACCCTTTGGTTCTGGGCAACTGAGACCAACTGCCAGTACAAGGAAAGCCATCCATGTATAGACTAAAAAAACCAATACCAGACTTTGAGAGACAGACCCAAACAACGCTTATTTACTTATTTGTTACCAGCTTAGATAGACTCACATGCTCGGGCGGATATAGAAGCTCAGGAACTGCCCGGCTATAAGCACGATTGCAGACAGAAATGTCCCGGCTCCAGAAGAAGTTCGACGTAAGAAAGAGTCTCTTCGGAGGCACACTTCTATTTATTAAGATATTTAGTTTATCACCAGCAATTCCCTTAGCTACAAGGTTTCTTCGTGGAAAGCGATCGACGATCAATAATTAATACGAATTCTTGCTTATAGGGATTCGGCATTCAATCGTAGGACCCACAGCGGGATGGCCCGTACTCAAGGCAGTCAACGTAGATATTTTAATATGTAATTATCTTTCTAACCGCTTGAAAGAACCTTGCAGGCGAGTATTCATCTATGTACATATAGATGCAGGGTTCATCGATGGAATGACATAAAGTGAGCCAATGCTGGCAATACGACACAGCTATTGATGGCTGTGATTCCACATAACTAACCAAAAACGAGGATACCCATCCTATTTCTCCGATATACATCTATTTTAGTTATTGCGTAGAATAGGACGAGACTATGACCTTTAACATTTTGGTTGAATTCCATGATGCACACAATACTCATTAAAGCTGTTAGGAGTAAACTCTCAACCACCATAACTTCTGATGTGAAGTTGTACGCTTGGTACGGGTTGCTCTCGCCCACTAACACTCTACCATCTGGCAAGAGCGCTGCTGTGGAGTGGTACATTCTAGGAATCTGGCTTGGGTTGAGCGCCACGAATCGCCCGGTCGGATCCTCATTGGGTAGGTAAAGAACTGGGTTGTAAGCCGGGTTTCTTGCCTCGTCCCAACCCGCGCTTCCATAGGTGGCGCCGTTGATCAGAATGATGTCGCCGGGGGGTAACAACAGCATATCTTTCATCACCCGAGGAGCGGGGAACTCCATAAAACTGAAGATCCAGCACATGGGTAGCTTCTTTTATCACCACCAGGCATAACAGGGTACTCCTTGATGACTCTGTTTCTTGAATAATCAAACAAGATTGATCGGTTGTTGGCGAAGATGAAGAGATTACCATAGATAGGGTAACAAAGAGGTGCACGAACGGATATAGATTGTTTTCTTCAAATGGGTCTTTGGTTTGCACCAAGAAAGGGAGGTTTATGTTGTCTCTCTTCTGAGGATTCTTGGGGTAGAATTCACAGGTGAAGAGCCTTCTTCCACCGACGATGATGATTCGGCCATTGGGGATAATTTGGTTGCTTGCATACCATCTCCTGGTTCTTGAGAGGGCTAGAGAGCTCAACCCAATCGCAAGAATCATCATCACAGGGGGTGAAAGTGCGAATCACGCATTCACCTTTTCTGTCACCGCCGGTTTGGATGAGAGTGCCGTTGGGGTCGAGGGAGCCGGAGGAGCACCAGGTGTTGGTGAGGATGAAAAGAGGGCGGGCGGCCCCCTGAATAATCAGACTTTTGGTCACGGAATAAAGATCCGTTAGGGAAGTGGAATTTGCAGTCAATTGATTGACCATGTCCCCCATATTTGTACCGGGAGGCAGAGCGGGATATCCGCTCTATTCAACATAGAATTGAGTTGGTCGCCGATCTCGACGTGTAACATATGCGCAGTATGCATTTTTAATGGTTCAGGGGTATGAGGGGAGTGGTCCATATAAGTAAGAATACCCCTTAGTAGGGGAGCAAAACGGGTTGGCATTACATTGATATCTTTTAAGTTTCCTTATCAGAGGGGGGCCCCTTAGGTAATGGGGCTTCTTTATTGAAAAAGGGGGAGACTTGTTCTTGCTCTCCCAATGACGAAAATGGCCGGTTGGAAAACCCCAACCGGCGATTTCCGACAAGTCTTTCTTCATTTTTAGAGCAAGAACAAGTCTCTCTCTTTTTTTGGGTGGGGAGCAGAGACCACTGGAAGACTTACTCGTTTAGAGATAAGCTATACATAAAAAATATGGAACTCCCCCAGGCGTTCACTAAATGCATTTCGCTTACAGTCACTAGGTAGGGGTTCTAGTAACGAAAGATTCCTTCTATAGGTAGGCCACATTTCTCATATTCATTTCATGGTCTGCCATTTTGGAAAGCAGGGCCAAGTCAGGCATGATGCTTTCCCGGGGAGACCCTTTCCATTTAAATAAAAATGAAGCTTCTCGCACATTTGTGCTTGCTGTGAAAGTTATCTTCGTTATCAAGAGATGAAGTGTTCTCTCTCCCTACTTAACTAACAAGCAATGGGGACGAAGGCCTCGAATCCTGTCTTTGACGATGATCATAGCGTGTCAAGCTGGGAAACTGATCGAATGTTTTCTGTCTCAATGTCAATGTGAAAGTCCTAATATCTTTACGAAGTCGAAATAGCATCACAGAAAGAGCAGCCGGAACCTACTCCCAGTTGGCCAGCATCAAAGCAGGAGCTTCTCCCGATGACACTACTAATGTGGAATACCAAGTGCGAAGGTTATCCATTTAGATTGCTGTCTAGTGGTACTTTCTGGAGCGAAGCTGCCATCCAAAGCATTCTTTCTAGAAATGTTGTGTGGATTCGAACAGATGTTGGGTTTCGGCCCAACAAGCAAAGTACCTCCAAAATTCTTCTTTCATGCAGGCTCAGGGGCATCAGAAGTCTTCTTGGTTTTTTGGAAGGGTGTTCTTCAGACAAGAGATCTTCTTCAAAAAGGCCTGTGCTACTTAGTTCAAAATGGACAAGATATTCGAGTTTGGGATGATCCTTGGCTTCCTCAACTACCATCCTTTCGTCCTACCATTCGAGAAGGAGTGTCTATCCCAAGAAATATTCATTCGGTGGCTGACCTCATTGACCCTTCCTCAAACCAGTGGAATGAAACTCTTATCCGAGACATTTTTGTCCAGTGCCCAAGCCATCTTAAGTATCCATCTTCTGCAGCTCACTCTAGGGGATAAAAGAATATGAGCACCGGATCAAAAAGGGACTTTTTCTACTAAGTCTGCCTATTTGGTAGACCAGGCTAATCGGTTTCAGGAACAAGGCCCCCTAAGCCAGAAGGAGGGGAACCCCCTTTTGTCCTCCAATATCCAGGAGAGACGGAAGCACCTGATTTGGCGAGTTGCATGGGATGCCCTCCCGGTGAGATCCAAAATTGCCCGGATAATGCATTTGATAAATGCCCTCTTTGTCGCTCAGGGCAATCAACTCTCAGGCATTTGTTTCTCACTTATCATTTTGCAAAGGTTCTTTGGAGGGAATCACCATGGCCAATGGACAATTAGTGTCTTCTCTGAGAAACCTCTTGAGGAATGGAATTCATACCCTCAGGATCAAGCCTGATCAGTTCCTACTTTAAAAGGAAAGGTAGCAACCGTAGCTTTCTTTATAGTAGCTTTTCTAGCAGTAGAAGTGATGACTAGCAAAGGAATACAGATGGCGGCGGGAGAATAGGTAGGCCTTGTTAGCGGCACATCATCAGGAATGGATTCAATCAACGGATTTCCCTTGCCTCCTGGACCAATACTCTTCCAATGGCAAATATTCTCCTTTTGCCTCCACCCTCAACACTTTGACCCAGATGACCACTTACAGCCGGCCAATCAACACCCAACTGTCGGATTGACGGGAGAAACGGCCCAATAGTTCGTTCAAAGGTATCTCAGTCGATACCAAAGAACCACTTGTTGTTCCGATCTCCTGAAAATCTGACACGCTGAGGCCATAGCAGACCAGTTGACTGATACTCTTCTGTCACATGTATTCTCTCCATGAGCCAAGTATAGGCTAAAAAGCTTGAACATTAAAGCGGGAAAGGGAGATTGCAGGCCATGCCTAACAAACCTCGCCACACCCTCGACTTCTTGACGGAGACACTCAGTCAGCTGTTTGTAAGTGGGTAAAGACTTCCAGGTCGGGGTCCAAGACATCCCTTGACAAAGAGGTATCTTGGACAATCTGGGAAGATACCGATTCATGATAGCAGGAAGGCAACCTTTAAGTTGACCAACTACCTCAGAAACAATATCCAGATCAGCAGGAGCAATAATGCTCTTAAAAGTTAATATGCATTTACCCTCTTAGCGAGTTTTATGACTCGGCTTAATGAAAAGAAAGAGAGGTAAATCTTAACAAGCTGATCAGCTTTCTGATCCTTCCTACAAATCATCTTGCGATGAAATGCGGGAATGATGCGAGGGTAACCAGATCTGGTGAGGGAGACAGGGATAGGGAAGAGGCCATGGTCTCGTCGTTCACCAGCAATTTGGTTGATACAAACATTTCTTTTCTGCCTATCTTTCTGTGGTAGTCACGGAATGGACAAGTGACAGCAGTACCCATTTCCGGAGTGGAATCAGCACCAGGAACGGAGTAAGCAGCAAAGGAGGTAGAGGCAGGCAAGAAGGCAAGAGCAGTTATGGTTCGGTCAGTGCCTTCACTTAGGGCTAAGTCCCTTCCGTCCGTCCCTTCGGTAAGTTAGTTAGTCAACCAGTTCAGTCTGTTAGTCTCTTCTTATATCGTGCACGAGCATCCCATTTCATTCCTTTCTTTTGTACTCGGCTAGACAAAAGGGGTCGGTCGATAGCCAACTCGAGACTTCTTCATTCAATCCGACATCGGTGGAAAAGAAAAGGAGGCTGCTTTTGCTTTAGCAAGATGGGATGGATTTCTTTTTTGGTGGTGGGTCCGGAATAGGAAATCGCATCATAAGCGGGTAGGTCATCATATAGGTTTCGAGGAGGGGAACGAGATCCGATTCCGAATACTGCTCCTTCTTTACCAGGTTCAGATCTTTACTCGACTTCACATGTGGAGGGAAATCCTATAAACGGGAGAGTGACGGAGATGGAATAAAGGCTGATCTGGCAATCGATCTTGATGTCACCTCGTCCCCTCAACTGCTTCATTAGCGGGTGATCAATCCGTTGAATCCGACTCAATTTCCCCAACCTTTCTGTTGGACCATTCATTGGATTAATCCTTCCACCGCCCATAGAGGGCGCCAGGTAGACCAGAACGGGAAAGTAAAATCACCCTTATCCAACTACCAGCGAGGGCACTCCACCTTCTTTATTGAACTCGAACGCGGGACAATCCAAAATCCCTTCAGGTGGGGGAAACATATTTACACTGACAGGAAAGGGAAGACCGAGCAGACTAGGGGCCAATGTCCCGATGAAACGGAAAGCGAAAAAGCAATGAAAATGCAACCTCAGAGTTCGGGGCAGACCCAATTTCAGTGGTTTCGGGATGACCTTCGTGTGGAATATAGGGAGTGCGCAGAAGCTAGTCAAGTGGCTCGAGAGACTTCAAACTGTCTGATTAATCGTCAGAAAAAAAAAATTCTTTATTCTAAGACCGAAGCTTGAAGTCCCCTATTCAGTTCTGTCTTTCTTTTGCTTTTCAGCCACTTCAGCTGCTCTCAAACAACAGAACTACTTGCATCTGGGGTGAAATAACCTGCTGGAACCAAACACAGGTTGAGGCACTGATGCGAACCTCAACAGACTCGCTTTGAGACCCAACAAACAATATTGGAATATTGCCCCAGAAAGCTAAAATTCAGATTTGATAGAAACCCTGACCCAACGTTTATAAGAGAAACGCGAACCAAAGGTATAAAGTAAAAGAACCTTGACCCAATGATTATAAAGGAATCATAAACCAAAGGTATAAAGTTTGAACGCCACAAAGAAGAATCCTTGATAAGTTCACAGTTCTTGAAGAACCAAAGAGAAGAGCAAAGCCTCACCTTTTTCTGATTTTTAT
Organism: Lithocarpus polystachyus; assembly: GCA_033629205.1. Taxonomy (NCBI): domain Eukaryota; kingdom Viridiplantae; phylum Streptophyta; class Magnoliopsida; order Fagales; family Fagaceae; genus Lithocarpus; species Lithocarpus polystachyus. Next base: position 58,553,822 of record CM066164.1, on the reverse strand, counting down.
TCAATAATTCATCAAAAACGTTTACAGACTTAGGGGGCCTATTTAAGGGCTCCATAAAACTTGGCAGACAAGAAAATATATTCTAAAATAACTCCTAATTGATACCTAACCATATCAGGAATCAAATTTGACCTTAAAAACGTACTAAATAATAAAACCCTAATTAAAAACTGATTTGGTCTAAAAATAGCAGATCCAAAATAGGAAAAACCCTAAAAAACGTTCTAAATAATAAAAGCTTAAAATTAAAGAAGATCTGATGAGAATCAACAAGCTTTCAAGGATCCATTGCAAGTTCCAGTTGGGCCAATTACAAGAGCAAGATCCAAGAAGATCAAAGAAGCATTTAATGGGCTGATTCACATTCCAAGCTGGGCCCAAAAGAAGATGAAGGCCTAATAAATTTAATCCAAGCATTGAGGGCTGATCTGACGTGATTGGGCGTTATTTATGGCAAAGATTTATGACTGATTGACTTTCCAGCACTAAATCAGTTAACAGATACTTTTCCTTATTTAGATCTTCTAATTTTGGATCAGATCTTCCTTAATTTTAGGCTTTTATTATTTAGAACGTTTTTTAGGGTTTTTCTTATTTTGGATCTGCTATTTTCAGACCAAATTAGTTTTTAATTAGGGTTTTATTATTTTGTACGTTTTTTAGGTCAAATTTGATTCCTGATATGGTTAGGTATCAATTAGGAGTTATTTTAGAATATATTTTCTTGTCTGCCAAGTTTTATGGAGCCCTTAAATAGGCCCCTAAGCCTGTAAACGTTTTTTGGATGAATTATTGAATAAAAATCAGAAAAGGTGAAGCTTTGCTCTTCTCTTTGGTTCTTCAAGAACTGTGAACTTATCAAGGATTCTTCCTTGTGGCGTTCAAACTTATACCTTTGGTTCGTGATTCTTTTATAATCATTGGGTCAAGGTTCTTTTACTTATACCTTTGGTTCGTGTTTCTCTTATAAACGTTGGGTCAGGGTTTCTATCAAATCTGAATTTTAGCTTTCTGAGGCAATATTCCAATATTGTTTGTTGGGTCTCAAAGCGAGTCTGTTGAGGTTCGCATCAAGATCTGGTCCAAAATTAGAAGATCTAAATTAGGAAAAGTATCTATTAACTGATTTAGAGCTGGAAAAGTCAATCAGCCATAAATCTTTGCCATAAATAACGCCCAATTACGTCAGATCAGCCCTCAATAGCTTGGATTAAATTTATTAGGCCTTCATCTTCTTTTGGGCCCAGCTTGGAATGTGAATCAGCCCAAATCCCTTGAATCAGCCCATTAAGTGCTTCTTTGATCTTCTTGGATCTTGCTCTTCAACCCAACTGGAACTTGCAATAGATCCTTGAAAGCTTGTTGATTCTCATCAGGCACTTTCTTCGCCTGCCCTTTCTCTTTATATTATAATTAGAAGTTGCAAAGATCCAGTTCTTCCTCGGCTTCACAGGCTCAGCCATGAAATTCCTAGAATCGAGACCAGATCTCAAAACAAATCGACTCAAAAGGCTGCATTTGGCGATGACTCTTCCACCCTATGGACGCTAACTCCACCTTTCGGCAACTCCTACCCCTTTTTGCTACGTGGGGGCAACTTCGCGCACGAGAGACAGCTTTTTCAGAATCATTTGTTCAATCAACTCGGTTGAATCAAAGATCGACTCTTCCTTAACCCTCTTCCTTAACCCTCTTCCAGGGAAGATCGACTCTTCCTTAACCCTCTTCTTTTATCATTCAGATCTTACGTGAAGCCCTTAGCTCGCCAGTCGAAATGGGACAGCAACACTCGAGATGCCGGGCCTATTGATCAGATCATACGAGATCTCACCCCACATCTCTATCCATTTAACGGAAGACAGGATGCCAAAGCAGACTCTAGAGCGGGAAGCGTGGGCTAGGTCAACTACTTATTGTATTATAGTATTACACAAAGGAGCTCACTCAGGAAAAGCCACTTATTGGGCTGGAAGAACGGGCAAAGAGATGGGGCTTGGGTTCGATTTCAGTAACAGAACCTCGTACCCTTTAGTAAGAGAGATCCGGGGGGTGACCCTTTATCTCATCTGTCAGTACAGGAAGGTGGGCAGAGATGGAAATCCTAACAAACCGAAGACGCCTTTGGGATACAGCAAAATCAAGCTCCTAGGATTAAAAACCTTCTAGGAAATAAAATAGGGAAGGCAGGACAAGCAGACTCACTTGTCGAACTAGGAGGAGCTAGAAGGTACGAGCTCTTTTATTCACCAGGCACAAATGGGCAGACTCAGGAAAAGGCGCTTACAGACTTGAGATTGACGATCGATGAACTCACTACGTGAAGCCCGAACCCCAACTTTATATAACTAGGATTTAGACCTTCCTCTGTGGTTTGAACTTGTGGAATTCAATTCTTAGAACCACCTTTTCGAAGTTGGTTTTTCCTCACCAGATTCAACTAATGAGCGATGACCGCAGTTTGATAATCATTCTTTGGGTTCAGCTTAGTCAAGATTGCACGCTCGGCGAAACGTCAAGCGAAAGAACAATTCTGCTTCAAAGCTCGTGCTTTTGGCTTAACAAGCTTGTCGAAGAGGGGATTAGGATCAAAACGATCAAAGTGGAGGAAAGTCGGCGTTTTTCGCTTCAATCGATAGTCACTCCGCCGAGTTCAATCTCAAGTGGAGAAGAAAGCTAGCCTTTTTGGCTTCCATTTACGAAATGGGAGATCAAAAGTCGTATCGGGCAGAGGCAGGAAAGATCTTTTGCCCTAAAGAGAGAAGGAAATGGGGTGAGCTCGTTCAAAATGAGAAGACGTTTCATCTTTTGCGCTTAAAAAGGGGCGATTTAAGCAATGACGAAGGCTTGGGACCTTGAATGGTGTCGGGGTTAACGAACTTTGACTTCTCTTCTTTTACTTTCATCTGACCCGAGGGAAAGATTGAATCTTCTCACACTGGAACCATTCATCCGGATCTGCCCGGTGGTGTACTCTAGAACTCCCCATCTTGGGGTGCAGACTGAAAATCCAATCAATCAGATCATTCAAGGAAGGAAAGACTCACCTCTTCGATCTCAAATTCCGCCCTCATTGTTCCACGAAACTTGATCCTCTTCATCTTCAAACTCATCCTCATGGTAGTCATCAGAATCATGCACGAACGAATATATCCAAGAAATTGAAAGAGTAGCCATCTCAAAACAATTGAAATAAACTAGAGGCCCCAAAAATAGTCATTTAAAAAGTTAGAATGACAAGAATATTTCCTGAAAACTAGTAAAATTGAAAATATGTACCTATCAAATACATTATATAGAACAAATAACTATTCCGAAGCCATTAAAAAGGCTAAAGTGCCATCGAAAATGAAGCAGATTTCAAAAATGCTCCTCCAAATTCATTAGAATCCACAAAACACCGATGAAAAATCTATAATTACACAAAAAAAAAACAGCTAAAACTTCGGTAAAAACGCAAAAACTGTAAAATTGCCAAGCTAAAATGACAGATATTGCAAAAATAAAAAGCAATTAAAATTCTAAAATGACTCCAAAAAACAGTTGTCAACTGGATAAATACCCCCAAAAAATCAATGTAACGGCTAATTGTCCTACAAAACCAATAAAATTGCAAAAGTCTAGCTTCGAAATTCACCAATATTGCCAAAGTATGAACGAATATCCCAGAAATTGAACGAGTAGCCATCCCAAAACAATTGAAATAAACAAGATACCCCAAACGGAATATTTCCCTCAAACGGCCAAACTGCTACGTAAAAATGCATTAAGTTGCATAAATACTTCTCCACAACCATATAAATGTACATGCCGCCCGAAAAAACCCATCTAGAATTTCCCTAAAACTACTAAAATTGCCAATATGTACCTTTGAAATACATTATATAGAACAAATAACTATTCTGAAGCCGTAAAAAAGGCCAAAGTGCCACTGAAAATGAAGCAAATTTCAAAAACACCCCTCCAAATTCATTAGAATCTACAAAAACATCGATTAAAAATTTATAATTACACAAAAAAACAGCTAAAACCTCGATAAAAACACAAAAACTGTAAAATCGCTAAGCTAAAATGACAGATATTGCAAAAATACCAATAGAAAGCAACTAAAATTCTAAAATGACTCCAAAAAACAGTTATCAACTGGATAAATACCCCCAAAAAATCAATGTAACGACTAATTATCTTATAAAACCAACAAAATCGCAAAAGGGTAGCTCCGAAATTGTTCAATATTGCCAAAGTATGAACGAATATCCAACAAATTGAAAGAGTAGCCATCTCAAAACAATTGAAATAAATTAGAGGCCCCAAAAATAGTCATTTAAAAAGCTAGAATGACTGGAATATTTCCCTCAAATAGCCAAACCGCAACGTAAAATCACATTAAGTTGCATAAAATGTACATGCCGCCCAGAAAACCCATTGGATGACTAGAATATTTCCTGAAAACTACTAAAATTGCCAATATGTACCTTTGAAATACATTATACAGAACAAATAACTATTCCGAAGCCATTAAAAAGGCTAAAGTGCCATCGAAAATGAAGCAAATTTCAAAAATGCTACTCCAAATTCGTTAGAATCCACAAAACACCGATGAAAAATCTATAATTACACAAAAAAAAACAGCTAAAACCTCGGTAAAAACGGAAAAACTGCAAAATCGCCAAGCTAAAATGACAGATATTGCAAAAATACCAATAAAAAGCAATTAAAATTCTAAAATGACTCCAAAAAACAGTTGTCAACTGGATAAATACCCCCAAAAAATCAATGTAACGGCTAATTGTCCTACAAAACCAACAAAATTGCAAAAGCCTAGCTTCGAAAATCACCAATATTGCCAAAGTATGAACGAATATCCCAGAAATTGAATGAGTAGCCATCCCAAAACAATTGAAATAAACAAGATGCCTTAAAAATTGTCATTTAACAAGCTAGAATGACTGGAATATTTCCCTCAAACGGCCAAACTGCAACGAAAAAACGCATTAAGTTGCACAAATACTTCTCCACAACCATATAAATGTACATGCCGCCCTAAAAACCCATCTAGAATTTCCCTAAAACTACTAAAATTGCCAATATGTACCTTTGAAATACATTATATAGAACAAATAACTATTCCGAAGCCGTTAAAAAGGCCAAAGTGCCACAAAAAATGAAGCAAATTTCAAAAACACCCCTCCAAATTCATTAGAATCCGCAAAACATCGATGAAAAATTTGTAATTACACAAAAAAACAGCAAAAACCTCGGTAAAAACACAAAAACTGTAAAATCGCCAAGCTAAAAAGACAGATATTGCAAAAATACCAATAGAAAGCAACTAAAATTCTAAAACGACTCCAAAAAACAGTTATCAACTGGATAAATACCCCCAAAAAATCAATGTAACGACTAATTATCCTATAAAACCAACAAAATCGCAAAAGGCTAGCTCCGAAATTCTTCAATATTGCCAAAGTACGAACGAATATCCAAGAAATTGAAAGAGTAGCCATCTCAAAACAATTGAAATAAACTAGAGGCCCCAAAAATAGTCATTTAAAAAGCTTGAATGACTGGAATATTAATAGCCAAACCGCAACTTAAAATCGCATTAAGTTGCATAAATACTTCTCCACAACCATATAAAATGTACATGCCGCCCAGAAAACCCATTGGATGACTAGAATATTTCCTGAAAACTAGTGAAATTGCCAATATGTACCTTTGAAATGCATTATTTAGAACAAATAACTATTCCGAAGCCATTAAAATGGCTAAAGTGCCATCGAAAATGAAGCAAATTTCAAAAATGATCCTCCAAATTCATTAGAATCCAAAAAACGCCGATGAAAAATTTATAATTACACAAAAAAGCAGCTAAAACCTCGGTAAAAACGGAAAAACTGCAAAATCGCCAAGCTAAAATGACAGATATTGCAAAAATACCAATAAAAAGCAATTAAAATTCTCAAATGACTCCAAAAAACAGTTATCAACTGGATAAATACCCCCAAAAAATCAATGTAACGGCTAATTTTCCTACAAAACCAACAAAAGTGCAAAAGTCTAGCTTCGAAATTCACCAATATTGCGAAAGTATGAACGAATATCCCAGAAATTGAATGAGTAGCCATCCCAAAACAATTGAAATAAACAAGATGCCCCAAAAATTGTCATTTAAAAAGCTAGAATGACTGGAATATTTCCCTCAAACGGCCAAACTGCCACGTAAAAACGCATTAAGTTGCACAAATACTTCTCCACAACCATATTAAATGTACATGCCGCCCTAAAAACCCATCTAGGATTTCCCTAAAACTACTAAAACTGCCGATATGTACCTTTCAAATACATTATATAGAACAAATAACTATTCCGAAGCCGTTAAAAAGGCCAAAAGTGCCACAAAAAATGAAGCATATTTCAAGAACACCCCTCCAAAAACTGCTAGAACCTCGGTAAAAACACAAAAACTGTAAAATCGCCAAGCTATAAAGACAGATATTGCAAAAATACCAATAGAAAGCAACTAAAATTCTAAAATGACTCCAAAAAACAGTTATCAACTGGATAAATACCCCCAAAAAATCAATGTAACGACTAATTGTCCTATACAACCAACAAAATCGCAAAAGACTAGCTTCGAAATTCTTCAATATTGCCAAAGTACGAACGAATATCCAAGAAATTGAAAGAGTAGCCATCTCAAAACAATTGAAATTAACTAGAGGCCCCAAAAATAGTCATTTAAAAAGTTCGAATGACTGGAATATTTCCATCAAATAGCCAAACCGCAACGTAAAATCGCATTAAGTTGCATAAATACTTCTCCACAACCATACATGCCTCCCGGAAAACCCATTGGATGACTAGAATATTTCCTGAAAACTAGTAAAATTGAAAATATGTACCTATCAAATACATTATATAGAACAAATAACTATTCCGAAGCCATTAAAAAAGGCTAAAGTGCCATCGAAAATGAAGCAAATTTCAAAAATGCACCTCCAAATCTATAATTACACAAAAAAAACAGCTAAAACCTCGGTAAAAACACAAAAACTGTAATATCGCCAAGCTAAAATGACAGATATTGCAAAAATACCAAAAGAAAGCAACCAAAATTCTAAAATGACTCCGAAAAACAGTTATCAACTGGATTAATACCGCCAAAAAATCAATGTAACGACTAATTGTCCAATAAAACCAACAAAATCGCAAAAGACTAGCTCCGAAATTCTTCAATATTGTCAAAGTACGAACAAATATTGATGAGAATCAACAAGCATTCAAGGATCCATTACTTGTTCCAGTTGGGCCAATTACAAGAGCAAGATCCAAGAAGATCAAAGAAGCACTTAATGGGCTAATTCAAGGGATTTGGGCTGATTCAAAAGAAGATGAAGGCTTAATAAATTTAATCCAAGCTATTGAGGGCTGATCTGATGTGATTGGGCGTTATTTTTGGACCAGATCTTCCTTAATTTTAGGCTTTTATTATTTAGAACGTTTTTTAGGGTTTTCTACATTCAGCCATGCACTCCTTGTAATAGATGGATTAGGAATGTAGCACTCCTTGTAATAGATGGATTAGGTTTTCTACATTCAGCCATGCACTCCTTGTAATAGATGGATTAGGTTTTCTACATTCAGCCATGCCTTATAAATAGCATACACTGCTTGTAATAGAGGGAATATTGAATTGAATAAAAATCAGAAAAGGTGAGGCTTTGCTCTTCTCTTTGGTTCTTCAAGAACTGTGAACTTATCAAGGATTCTTCCTTGTGGCGTTCAAACTTATACCTTTGGTTCGTGATTCCTTTATAATCATTGGGTCAAGGTTCTTTTACTTATACCTTTGGTTCGCGTTTCTCTTATAAACGTTGGGTCAGGGTTTCTATCAAATCTGAATTTTAGCTTTCCTTGGGCAATATTCCAATACTGTTTGTTGGGTCTCAAAGCGAGTCTGTTGAGGTTCGCATCATTTGGTATCAGAGCTCAGGATCTAAAATCAGTTTTCTATCCTTTTTTTTCTTTTGTTTCCAGTTATCTTGTTTCGTTTCTGTTCTTTGTTCTTCGTTCTTATTCTGTGAGGTGCACTAGGTTAAAACTGTGCACTGAGTTTCAAAAAAAAAAAAAAAAAAAAAAAAAAAAAAAAAAAAAAAGATGGTAATTATTGAAAACATTGTGGAAGATTCAATTGAGGTCAAATATGAGAATGAGTCCACAACTCACAATCCTCAAGTCTCAGTTATTTGTTGAAGATGACAATACAATATATTGATTTTCTTGGAGTAGAAAATTTTAATTTTATTATCAACCCTTTGTTGATTGATGTTGCAAATAAATTGAAAGTAGATGAGAAGAAATTTTATGCTACACTTTATAAAGGATTCAAGCTTCAGAACCGTATCAAGTTATTAAAGCATTCGAAGTATTTGTTTATTTGGAGCGGAAGATTTCAGATTTCAAAGATCAACTCGAGGACGAGTTTGTTTCAAGAGGAGGGGTCTGATGTGACGATTCGAGGACGAATCCTTTTGAAGAGAGGAGGAATGATGAGAATCAACAAGCATTCAAGGATCCATTACTTGTTCCAGTTGGGCCAATTACAAGAGCAAGATCCAAGAAGATCAAAGAAGCACTTAATGGGCTAATTCAAGGGATTTGGGCTGATTCAAAAGAAGATGAAGGCTTAATAAATTTAATCCAAGCTATTGAGGGCTGATCTGATGTGATTGGGCGTTATTTTTGGACCAGATCTTCCTTAATTTTAGGCTTTTATTATTTAGAACGTTTTTTAGGGTTTTCTACATTCAGCCATGCACTCCTTGTAATAGATGGATTAGGAATGTAGCACTCCTTGTAATAGATGGATTAGGTTTTCTACATTCAGCCATGCACTCCTTGTAATAGAAGGATTAGGTTTTCTATATTCAGCCATGCCTTATAAATAGCATGCACTGCTTGTAATAGAGGGAATATTGAATTGCCAAGCTAAAATGACAGATATTGCAAAAATACCAATAAAAAGCAATTAAAATTCTCAAAAGACTCCAAAAAACAGTTATCAACTGGATAAATACCCCCAAAAAATCAATGTAACGGCTAATTTTCCTACAAAACCAACAAAATTGCAAAAGTCTAGCTTCGAAATTCACCAATATTGCGAAAGTATGAACGAATATCCCAGAAATTGAATGAGTAGCCATCCCAAAACAATTGAAATAAAGAAGATGCCCCAAAAATTGTCATTTAAAAAGCTAGAATGACTGGAATATTTCCCTCAAACGGCCAAACTGCTACGTAAAAACGCATTAAGTTGCACAAATTCTCCACAACCATATAAATGTACATGCCGCCCTAAAAACCCATCTAGAATTTCCCTAAAACTACTAAAATTTCCAATATGTACCTTTGAAATACGTTATATAGAACAAATAGCTATTCCGAAGCCGTTAAAAAAGGCCAAAGTGCCACAGAAAATGAAGCAAATTTCAAAAACACCCCTCCAAATTCATTAGAATCCGCAAAACATCGATAAAAAATTTGTAATTACACAAAAAAAAAAAAGCTAAAACCTCGGTAAAAACAGAAAAACTGTAAAATCGCCAAGCTAAAATGACAGCTATTTCAAAAATACCAATAGAAAGCAACTAAAATTCCAAAATGACTCCAAAAAACAGTTATCAACTGGATAAAATACCCCCAAAAAATCATTGTAACGACAAAAAACATCTGTTAAAAAAATAACTATTCCGAAGCCGTTAAAAAGATCAAAGTGCCACTGAAAACGAAGCAAATTTCAAAAATACCCCTCCATATTCATTAGAATCTGCAAAAACATCGATGAAAAATTTATAATTACAAAAAAACACAGCTAAAACCTCGGTAAAAACACAAAAACTATAATATCGCCAAGCTAAAATGACAGATATTGCAAAAATACCAAAAGAAAGCAACTAAAATTCTAAAATGACTCTAAAAAACAGTTATCAACTGGATAAATACCCCCAAAAAATCAATGTAACGAATAATTGTCCTATACAACCAACAAAATCGCAAAAGACTAGTTCCGAAATTCTTCAATATTGTCAAAGTACGAACGAATATCCAAGAAATTGAAAGAGTAGCCATCTCAAAACAATTGAAATAAACTAGAGGCCCCAAAAATAGTCATTTAAAAAGTTAGAATGATTGGAATATTTCCATCAAATAGCCAAACCGCAACGTAAAATCGCATTAAGTTGCATAAATACTTCTCCACAACCATACATACCTCCCGGAAAACCCACTGGATGACTAGAATATTTCCTGAAAACTAGTAAAATTGAAAATATGTACCTATCAAATACATTATATAGAACAAATAACTATTCCGAAGCCATTAAAAAGGCTAAAGTGCCATCGAAAATGAAGCAAATTTCAAAAATGCACCACCAAATCTATAATTACACAAAAAAAACAGCTAAAACCTCGGTAAAAACACAAAAACTGTAATATCGCCAAGCTAAAATGACAGATATTGCAAAAATACCAAAAGAAAGAAACTAAAATTCTAAAATGACTCCGAAAAACAGTTATCAACTGGATAAATACCCCCAAAAAATCAATGTAACGACTAATTGCCCTATAAAACCAACAAAATCGCAAAAGACTAGCTCCGAAATTCTTCAATATTGTCAAAGTACGAACGAATATCCAAGAAATTGAAAGAGTAGCCATCTCAAAACAATTGAAATAAACTAGAGGCCCCAAAAATAGTCAATATGTACCCTTGAAATAGTCAATATGTACATGCCGCCCAGAAAACCCATTGGATGACTAGAATA